>CM061067.1:179400175-179592806 GCA_030762895.1 Sophora flavescens
AGTGAACGATTTCGCTCATCAAGTAATAAAAGATCGAATCCATAGGGACGGTGATCTTAAATAACTATCAATTATTAAATCAATTAAATCGACTAGAAAAGATTTGGAAAAGATTTGGCTTTTTAAAAAAGATTAACTAACAAATCAAATATCTAAAACGCAATCAAACAAAAATAGGAAAGTAAATCAAATCTGAGATTTTTCAATATCAAAAGAGATTCCCGAGAATTGGGTTACTAACAAGACTGCTTTCATGTTACTAAATTGACTACCCCTCTCTTGTTAATTATCGAAATTGCTTTGAAGGTGAATTTATCCTAAGTCAGTTAATATTCTCTCTGGACACAAGAACCGCTTGCCCAATTAACCCATCCCCTGCTCTCGTGGTAATTGAATTTAAATCGCCTTTAAGCTTTGTGACAATTCATCGAACCCTGGAAGGATCACCATGCTTCTAACTCGTGGATTTAAGTCACAAATTTTGATCCCATGGATCCAATACCTGAAGTTCACCGCTTAGGTTCCTCCTTAGATATCTATGACATGCAAATAAGTGCGCACCAAAATCACAAGTAATTCATGCAATAGGAATTAAATCGAAAGCAAATTGAAATTACAAGAAGTAAAACGCCAATTCATAACATAAAATAAATCCTAGGCATAGCCCTAATTTCTAGAAATAAAGACTACTCAAGCCCCGCCTATCCATAGCAAGCTTGATTAAAAAAAGCATAAAAGAAAAACCTAAGAGAAGAGAGGGGGAATTGGGAAGAAGAGAAATCCTAGTTTTGCCTAAGGTAGCAGCCCCAGATCCCTATTTTTAAGTCTTAGAGTTCTATTTATAATGTAAGTAATCCTTGAATCCCAAGTTTAAAAAAATCAGATCAAATCGTGATTAAAATTTCGGATATTATGCGATACTTAGCCGTAATGCCTATCCCCCGACCAGGCCGTGACAAATTCCGTCTTGGAAAACTTGGCATTGGTTGGCCTGTCGCACGACCGTGATGGCCCATCACGACCGGACATGACAGGTTCCGACTTTTGAGTTCTTTTCTTTTCACCTTGCTCGATCATGGTCGTGATGGCTGTCACGGCTAAGCCGTGATGGGCTATTTTTGGCTCAGTTTTCTTACTTTTCAGCTTCGTCTTCATGAAAGCTCCATCATGGTTGATCTCGAACATTTTAATCTTCAATTCCCGCACATAAACACCACAAAACCACCTTACTTGTTCCAAGGTAAAAACTAACAAAAATCAAATTAAAAATGCCTAAACTACATGAAAATGCATACAATATGATAAAGAAATATGATGTGCAATCACACTCATCAAACTACCCCAATCTTAAGATTTTGCTTGTCCTCAAGCAATAACCAAGGCCAAACAAGATAAACAATCAGAACATGGACGGTGAACCAAGAACCCGAGTAACAAATCCAAGTAACAGACATATCCAAATAAGTAACCAAGGGACAATCAATTTCAAGTCCAATTAGAAGCTTAGGTTCTCTAGATTCATGCCTCTCACTAATTCGGCACTCTTCTCATCCCACTCAAGTGTTTAAGGACATATGACAATTCACTTAATTTCCTCAAGGAAGGTATCCTACCATAAGCTTGACTATTAACCAAAATCTCTACTTTATTAATAAAAACACATAAGAATCAAGAGGTCATTTATTTTGGTTGTAATGGGGTCATGGGATTAATTGTTAGGTGGGGAAATTGATGTGGGGCGCGAATCCGCAAGTGAACGGCTTCGTCAAGTAATAAAAGATCGAACCCACGAGACCGTGATGTTAAATAACTATCAATTATTAAATCAATTAAAGTGACTAGAAAAATATTTGGAAAATATTTGGTTTTTAAAAGATTAACTAACAATATCAAATATCTAAAACGCAATCAAACAAAATAGCAATCAAATCAAATATGGGGGTTTTCAAATCAAAAGAGATTTCCAGGAATTAGGTTACCAACAAGACTGCTCATATTACTAAATTGACTACCCTCTTTTAATTATCGAAATTTGCTTCAAGGTGAATTTATCCTAAATAAGTTAATGTTCCCTCTCAGGATACAAGAACCGTGGCCCGATTAAACCAACCCCTAATCTCGTAGTAATTGAATTTAAATCGAACCCTTAAGCTTTGGGACAACTCAGTGAACCCTCGAAGGACCGCTTCTAACTCTCGTGATTTAAGTCCTAAGTTTGATTCCTATAGATCCAATACCTAAGTTCACCTAGGTTCCTCCTTGAGTATCTATGACATGTAAATAAGTGATCACTGTGATTCACAAGTAATTCATGCAATATGAATCAAATCGAAATCAAATTGACATTAACAAGAAGTAAAATGTCAATTTATAACACAAAACAAATCTTGGGCATAGCCCCAATTCCTAGAAAAAAAGACTACTCAAGCATTCCATATTCATAGCATGGTTGATTAACAAAAGCATAAAAAGTAAACCTAAGAGAAGAGAAGAAATTGAGAAGAAGAGAAATCTTAATTTTTGCCTAGGTAGCAGCCCCACTCATCCTATTTTCGAGCCTAATTGCTTTATTTATAGAGTAGGGTAACTTGAATCCCAAACAATTACAAAATCATATTAAATCAGGTTTTTAAAATTCCAGATATTGCGATCACGATCGTGATGCCTGTCACGCCTGGCCGTGATGTAATCTCTATCTTGAAAAACTTGGCATTGATGGCCTGTCACGATCGTGATGGCCATCACGCCCTGGCCGTAACAGGTTCTCACTTTTTCGTTCTTTTCTTTTTCAGCCTTGCTCGATCATGGCCATTTTGACCCATCACGGCTAGGCGTGATGCACTCTGTTGGCTCGAGTTTTCTTACTTTTCAAGCTCCGTCTTCATGAAAGCTCCATCATGGTTGATCTCGAACATTTTAATCTTCAATTCCCGCACATAAACACCACAAAACCATCTTACCTGCTCCAAGGTAAAAACTAACAAAAATCAAATTAAAAATGCCTAAACTACATGAAAATGCATGCAATATGATAAAGAAATATGATGTGTAATCACACTCATCAAACTACCTCAAGCTTAAGATTTTGATTGTCCTCAAGCAATAACCAAGGCCAAACAAGTTAAACAATCAGAGCATGGACAGTGAACCAAGAACCCGAGTAATAAATCCAAGTAAAGGAACATCCAATAAGAAGCCAAGAGACAAATCAATGTCATGTCCAATTAGAATCTTTGGTTCCCTAAATTCATATCTCTCACTAATTCGGGCACTCTTCTCACCTCACTCAATTTCCTCAAGGAAGGTACCCTACCATAATCTTGACTATTAACCAAATCTCTACTTTATTAATGAAAACACATAAGAATCCAAGAGGTCTTTTATTTTGGTTGTAATGGGGCCATGGGATTAATCGTTAGGTGGGGAAATCAAGAAAAGGAAAATTCAAGAAGGCTAAACAAAATATCAAACAATGCAAAGCATGACAACCTTCTAAAATAACTTTTTGGGCTTTAATTCACTTTTCCACCTTTCTTTCTTTCTTCCCCCTTTTTTTTCCTTTTTTTCTCTCACTTTCTTTTTCTCATCCCCTTCTCCATTTTTTTGTTTATTTTATTTTATTTTTTTCAATTTGGAGAATGGGAGATTTCCAACTTAAGAAAAATATTTTTCTAACATTTTCATCCCACAATTTTATTTTTGCAAACTACATTTTTGCCCTTTTTCAATACTTTAAAAGGTGTCATACCAAGCATCATTCATCAAAATAAATCAAGGTACCAAGAAAAGTATTTTATTCTTTTAGGCTCAAAACTAGGCAACTAAGGGGTAGCATTTAATCAGTCAAAGCTCAGAAGGCCAGAAAAATACCTAGTGCCTCAATCATTTTCAAGTATGTTTTCAAAAATTTTTGAGTTTCAAAACGGTTTCAAGTCAAGTTCTAGAGAATACAATCCAAGAGGAATAAAACACTCAATCACAAAGAATGGGGTAGATTTAGTGAGTACCCCTTTTAGGCTCAAAAATCTCACATTTAGTAGTTTAAAATCAATGAGAAACATAAATCTAGGGGAACCACATGCTAATTATTAACTATCAAAAGATCATCTCAAGCATTTTTATATTTAGCCTATCACAAGAATACGAAAATTGGGTTCAAAATTTCACTGTCTCAATTCATTTGGCACAAAGTTCTCACAATTGGATGCATACTCTAAGCAAGGGCCAATCTAATCATGAGATTATGCAAAACTACGCCTATATGAATGAAACATGAAAAATGAAAAAATACCCCTACCCCAAGCTTAAAACTTACATTGTCCCAATGTAAATAATAAAGTCGGAGAGAAGATAAAAATGGAACAACTCACCGAGGTGGTGGAGGGCCGCCAGGGCGTGACATTCATCACGGGCCGTGATCAATCCCGGTTCATTGGAGCTGGCCTCTCACACCCGTGACATCCATCACGTCTAGGCCTTGATACATTCTGATCTTCTGGGTCCTCCTCATCACGCCCGTGAGGGTCCACCACGTCTGGGCGGTTCTTGATCTTCATTTGGCTAATCCTGACCTCACCATGTCCGGTGATCAATTCTACTTTATTTTTCATGCCTTTTGCTCTTCCCCTTCATAACCTGAAAATACTTGGCAAAACCATCAATTAGTGATCTTTCTTCTCTTAATCTTCTCAAATTATTCCAAAACAAAATTCAAAAACAAATTGAAGAGGGAAAGAAAACTTGGGTTGCCTCCCAAGAAGCGCTTATTTACGGTCTTAAGCTTGACCATACTCCCTTCAATCAACCGGGATCAGGTGGGCTTAGAAGTGAAAGAACACCTCTCTTCCAAGGAAGTCCTTCAAAGAGCCTATTTTGTTCATATGGCCACATGTGCTTTCGCTTTGCCCTTTTCACTCTGAGCTTCATGGCCTTACTTCCTCCCGGCGGAAGTTTTAACTCCACATGTTGAGCAACTCCAATTTCATCAATGTTTGGTGCATCATTTGCCATGCAAAGTTTGGGAGTTGCTTCCATGTTAAGCTCTTCCTTCGTCTTTGGAGGCATTATCTCAATCCTGCACACATGACTCTCAAAAGGAGGGTTATTATATGAGTTAGTCAAATCAAAATCCACCCTACCTTCCTTTACATTCAAATAGAGCTTACCATTTTTTTTACATCTATTATTGCTCCAGCTGTGGCCAAGAATGGCCTTCCAAGAATGATAGGGAATTTAGAATTCCCGTTCATATCCAACACCATGAAATCGGTAGGAATGAAAAATTTCCCCACCTTTATGGGAATATTCTCTAGTATGCCTAGAGGAGTTTTAGTTGAGCCATCCGCAAATTGTAAAGAGAACTTGGATGGACTCAATTCCTTGGTTTCTAACCTCTCAAAGATGGTATGTGGCATCAAACTCGCACTAGCCCCTAAGTCACATAAGGCTTGGTCTATTTTCACTTTTCCAATTGAGCAATCAATAGAGAAACTTCCTGGATCTTTTAGTTTAGAAGGCACATTAGTTTTTATCATGACATCAAGCTCCTCAATCAAGCTCTTAGTTTCTTTTTCTACTTGCATTTTCTTGACCAACCTTTGTGGGAAAGGTATTGGGGGTTGGTAAGGTGGGGGGGGGGGGACATATAATTGCTCTATCTCTTCATGTTCACTCATGTCCTCCTCACATTCCACATTCTTTCAACTACCCCAAGCTTATCATCCCTCAAGTATATAACATTACAATTCTCATTGGGATTAACTTCGGGTTGTCCTAGAAACGTACCCTTAGCTCAAGAATATGTACTAGCTTGTTGGGTAATCTGAGTTTCTAACATCTTATTATGGATGGCTAAGTTATCTACCTTAGATGCTAACTCTTTTGTTGCCTCATTGACTACCCTACCTTGTTGCCTAAACTCTTCATTTTGCTTTGTTTGAGTTTCAACAAAATTTTCCAAAAGAGACTCAAGTTTAGACTTTTGTACCTGAGGATACCCCGATGCGGGTTTCCTATTACCTTGGCCTTCCTGGAATTCGTGGTTCAACGTGTTGTTGTAGTTCCCGTAGGAGAGATAAGGATTATTCTTCCTCACTTGGTTGTAAGGATTTGGAGGAGCATAGTTTGGTAACTTCGAGTTCGTGTCATAGAAGTTGTGACAAGAGTTCACTTGTTCCTCCGAAGCACCGGATTCAGGAGCAATACCATATGGGCACTCCATAATGTCATGTCCCTGCATTCCACAAATCTCACAAACAACATCGTTAGCACCAATTGAGCTCACATTAGCCTTTTCAAGCTGATCAAAGCGTTTATTGAATGAGTCAAATTTAGACATAATTAGATCAGTGCTATTCATTTCAAACTTACCCCC
The DNA here is from genome assembly GCA_030762895.1 of Sophora flavescens. NCBI lineage: Eukaryota > Viridiplantae > Streptophyta > Magnoliopsida > Fabales > Fabaceae > Sophora > Sophora flavescens. The sequence goes on from CM061067.1 coordinate 179,406,549, forward strand.
GAAAGCTTTTTCGGGTTATTACCTCTTTCCGAACCCCATTGGTGATAGTTGGTGGCTACGTTTTCAATGATATTGAACGCCTACCAGAGGTCTATTCATAAAGGCTCCACCAGCTGCGGAGTCAAGTGACACCTTCGAAGAGTAATCCAATCCGTTGTAGAAGGTATGCACTAACAACCACCTCTCGAGCTCATGATGTGGGCAAGACTCTAGCAATCATTTGTAACGATCCCAAGCTTCGGATAAGCATTCTCCGTCTTTTTGGAAGAAACCGGTGATCTGAGTTCGTAGGTAAGCAGTCTTGGATGGAGGGAAGAATTTTTCCAAGAATGCCTGCACCAGTTGGTCCCAAGTTGACAAGGTATTAGCGGACACTTGCTTCAACCAAGCTTTTGCCTTTCCAGTCAGAGAGGAGGGAAATAACCTCAAGCAAATAACATCAATCGGGGCACCATGAATTCTTATTGCATCTGTGAACTCCAAGAATGTCTCCACATGATCAGTCGGGGCCTCCGAGGGTAATCCTCCAAATTGATGTTGCCTAATCATGCCAATTAACAGAGGCGGTATAGTGTAGTTCTTCGCCTCAATTTCTGGCCTAGCAATCCCAGTTCGCAAACCCCTAGCATTTGGGGCTGCGTAGTCCTTTAGTGGTTTGGTATCCGGTAGATTCGCCATGAGTGGAATGGGAGTTAACCTTTCTCTCGCTCTTTGTCTTTGTAGTCTCCCACATCTATGAAAGGTCATTTCGATCTCGGGGTCAACTTCAATAAGATTTCCGAGACTTTGAGATCTTTGCATAAGAGAGAAAAATTCCTGCAAAGAGAGAGGTAGACAAACTAGAAAAAGAAAAAAAAATTAAATAAAAAAAATGTCCAGAAAAATCAATTTAAAAATTAAATTGAAATTCAAGAAAGCACAGTTCCCGGCAACGACGCCAAAAACTTGATGTGGGGCACGAATCCGCAAATGAACGGTTTCGTCGTCAAATAATAAAAAGATCGAACCCACAGAGACCGTGATCTTAAATAACTATCAATTATTAAATCAATTAAACTGGACTAGAAAAAGATTTGGAAAAGATTTGGTTTTTAAAAGATTAACTAACAATATCAAATATCTAAAACACAATCAAACAAAATAGAAATCAAATCAAATCTGGGGGTTTTAAAATCAAAAGATATTTCCAGGAATTGGGTTACCAACAAGACTGCTCATGTTACTAAATTGACTACCCCTCTTGTTAATTATCGAAATTTGCTTTGAAGGTGAATTTATCCTAAATAAGTTAATGTTCCCTCTCGGGATACAAGAACCGTGCCCGATTAAACCAACCCCTACTCTCGTGGTAATTGAATTTAAATCGAACCCTTTAAGCTTTGTGACAACTCAGTGAACCCTCGAAGGACCGCTTCTAACTCTCGTTATTCAAGTCCTAAGTTTGATTCCTATAGATCCAATACCTAAGTTCACCGCTAGGTTCCTCCTTAGAGTATCTATGACATGCAAATAAGTACGAACCAGATTCACAAGTAATTCATGCAATAGGAATCAAATCGAAAGCAAATTGAAATTAACAAGAAGTAAAACGTCAATTCATAACACAAAACAAATCTTGGGCATAGCTCCAATTCCTAGAAATAAAAGACTACTCAAGCATTGCCATATTCATAGCATGGTTGATTAACAAAAGCATAAAAAGTAAACCTAAGAGAAGAGAAGAAATTGAGAAGAAAAGAAATCCTAATTTTTGCCTAAGGTAGCAGCCCCACCATCCTATTTTCGAGCCTAATTGCTCTATTTATAGAGTAGGGTAACTTGAATCCCAAGCAATTACAAAATCAGATTAAATCAGGTTTTAAATTCCAGGATATTGAGCGTCACGGCCGTGATGCCATCACGGCCAGGCCGTGACAGATTCTATCTTGAAAAACTTGGCATTGATGGCTGTCACGTAGTGACAGGTTCTCGACTTTTTCGTTCTTTTCTTTTCAGCCTTGCTCGATCATGGTCGTGATGGCTGTCATGGCTAGGCCGTGATAGGCTCTGTTTGGCTCATTTTTCTTAATTTTCAAGCTCCGTCTTCATGCAAGCTCCAACATAAATGATCCTGAGCATTTTAATTCTCAATTCCGGCACACAAACACCACAAAACCGCCTTACCCGTTCCAGGTAAAAACTAACAAAAATCAAATTAAAAATGCCTAAACTACATGAAAATGCATGCAATATGATAAAGAAATATGAGGTGAAATCACACTCATCAGAAATCAAGAAAGGGGAAATTCAAGAAGGCTAAACAAAATATCAAACAATACAAAGCATGACAACCTTCTAAAATACCTTTTTGGGATTTAAATCACTTTTCCACCTTTATTTCTTCCTTCCTTTTTTTTATCTTTTAATTTCTCACTTTCTTTTTCTCATCTCCTTCTCCATTTTTTTTGTTTATTTATTTATTTATCTTTTCAATTTGGAGAAGGGCAGATTTCCAACTTAAGAGAAATATTTTTCTAACTTTGCATCCCGCAATTTATTTTTCAAACCACCTTTTTGCCATTTTTGCAATACTTTAAAAGGTGTCATACCAAGCACCATTCATCATAATAAATCAAGGTACCAAAAAAAGAATTTTATTCTATTAGGCTCAAAATTGGGTAACTAAGGGGTTGCATTTACTCAGTCAAAGCTCAGAAGGCCAGAAAAATACCTAATGCCTCAATCATTTCAAATATGTTTTCAAAATTTTTTAAGTTTCAAAACAGTTTCAAGTCAAGTTCTAGAGAACACAATCCAAGAGGAATAAAAGTCTCAATCACAAAGAATGGGGTAGATTTAGTGAATACCCCTTTTAGGCTCAAAAAATCTCACATTTATTAGTTTAAAATCAATGAGAAACACAAACCTAAGGAACCACATGCTAATTATCAACTATCAGAAGATCATCTCAAGCATTTTTATTTTTAGCATATCACAAGAATACAAAAATTGGGTTCCAAAATTCACCGTCTCAATTCATTTGGCACAAAGTTCTCACAATTGGATGCATACTCTAAGCAAGGGGCAATCTAATCATGTGATTAAGCAAAACTACGCCTATATGAATGCAACATGAAAAATGCAAAATTGCAAAAAAAAATAATCAAAAATACCCCTACCCCAAGCTTAAAAACTTACATTGTCCCCATTGTAAATAATCAAGTCGGAAAGACAAAAATGGAACAGCTCACCGAGGTGGTGGTGGGTATTATCTCAGATGCCAGTCATAGAGCTGCTGGAAGACGTGTCATGGCCGTGACATTCATCACGGGCAGGCCGTGACCAGTTCTGGTGTCAAGCGAGTCCCCCATCACGGGCGTGATATACATCACGGCTGGGCCGTGATCAATTCGGATCTATAGGAGCTGGCCTTTCATGGCCATGACTTCCATCACGGATAGACCGTGATACATTTTGATCTTATGATTCCTTCTCATCACGCCCGTGAGGGCTATCACGGCTAGGCCGTGTTCCTTTCTGATTGTCAGTTGTTGGCTAATCACGGTCGTGACCCCTGTCACGGCCGGGCGTGATCAATTCGGTCTCATATCATGGCCATGATGGATATCCGGGCAGGCCATGATCTCCTCTGACTTCATTTTTCCATGCCTTTCTGCTCTTCCTGAAAATACTTGGCAAAACCATCATTTTGTTATCTTTTTTCTCTTAATCTTATCAAATTATTCAAAAACAAATTTCAAAAACAAATTAAAAAGGGAAAGAAAGCTTGGGTTGCCTCCCAAGAAGCGCTTATTTACGGTCTTAAGCTTGACCATACTCCCTTCAATCAACCGGGATCAGCTGGGCTTGGAAGTGAAAGAACACCTCTCTTCCAAGGAAGTCCTTCAAAGAGCCTATTTTGTTCATATGGCCATATGCACTTTCTCTTTGCTCTTTTCACTCCGAGTTTCATGGCCTTACTTCCACCCGGCGGAAGTTTTAACTTCACATGTTGAGTAGCTCCAATTTCATCATTATTTGGTGCATCATTTGTCATGCAAAGTTTCGGAGTTGCTTCCATGTTAAGCTCTTCCTTCACCTTTGGAGGCATTATCTCAATCCTGCACACATGACTCTCAAAAGGAGGGTTGTTATATGAATTAGTCAAATCAAAATCCACCCTACCTTCCTCTGCATTTAAAGAGAGTTTACCATTTTTTACGTCTATTATTGCTCCAGTGTGGCCAAGAATGGCCTTCCAAGAATGATAGGGAATTTAGAATTCCCGTTCATATCCAACACCATGAAATCGGTAGGAATGAAAAATTTCCCTACCTTTATGGGAACATTCTCTAGTATGCCTAGAGGAGTTTTAGTTGAGCCATCCGCAAATTGTAAAGAGAACTTGGATGGACTCAATTCCTTGGTTTCTAACCTCTCAAAGATGGTATGTGGCATCAAACACGCACTAGCCCCTAAGTCACATAAGGCTTGGTCTATTTTAACTTCTCCAATTGAGCAATCAATAGAGAAACTTCCTGGATCTTTTAGTTTAGGAGGCATATTAGTTTTTATCATGGCATCATGCTCCTCAATTAAGCTCTTAGTTTATTTTTCTACTTGCTTTTTCCTGACCAACCTTTGTGGAAAAGGTATTGGGGGTTGGTAAGGTGGTGGAGGGACATACTTTGGCTTTATCTATTCAAGTTCACTCATGTCCTCCTCACATTCCACATCCTTTTCAACTACCCCAAGCTTATCATCCCTCAAGTATATAGCATTACAGTGCTCATTGGGATTAACTTCGGGTTGTCTTGGAAACGTACCCTCGGTTCTAGAATATGTACTAGCTTGTTGGGAAATCTGAGTTTCTAACATCTTATTATGGATGGCTAAGTTATCTACCTTAGATATTAACTCTTTTATTGCCTCATTTACTGCCCTACCTTGTTGCCTAAACTCTTCATTTTGCTTTGTTTGAGTTTCAACAAAATTTTCCAAAAGGTACTCAAGTTTAGACTTTTGTACCTGAGGATACCCCGATGCGGGTTTCTTATTACCCTGGCCTTCATAGAATTCATGGTTCAATGTGTTATAGAAGTTCCCGTAGGAGACATAAGGATTATTCTTCCTCACTTGGTTATAAGGATTTGGAGGAGCATAATTTGGCAACTTCGGGTTCATGTCATAGAAGTTGTGACAAGAGTTCACTTGTTCCCCCGAAGCACTGGATCCAGGAGCAATACCATGTGGGCAGTCCATTATGTCATGTCCCTGCATTTCACAAATCTCACAGACAACATTAGTAGCACCTATTGAACTCACATTAGCCTTTTCAAGCTTATCAAAGCGTTTATTCAATGAGTCAAATTTAGACATAATTAGATCCGTGCTATTCATTTCAAACTTGCCCCCCGAAAGCTTTTTCGGATTATTACCTCTTTCCGAACCCCATTGGTGATAGTTGGTGGCTACGTTTTCAATGATATTAAACGCTTCAGTCGGTGGTCTATTCATAAAGGCTCCACCAGCTGTGGAGTCAAGTGACACCTTTGAAGAGTAATCCAATCCGTTGTAGAAGGTATGCACTAACAACCACCTCTCGATCCCATGATGTGGGCAAGACTCTAGCAATCCTTTGTAATGATCCCAAGCTTCGGATAAACATTCTCCGTCCTTTTGGAAGAAGCCGGTAATCTGAGTTCGTAGATAAGTAGTCTTGGATGGAGGGAAGAATTTCTCCAAGAATGCCTGCTCCAGTTGGTCCCAAGTTGACAACGTATTAGCGGGAACTTGCTTCAACCAATCTTTTGCCTTTCCAGTCAGAAAGGAGGGGAATAACCTTTAGCGAATAGCATCAATCAGGGCACCTTGAATTCTTATTGCATCGGTGAACTCCAAGAATGTCTCCACATGATCAGTCGGGTCTTCCGAGGGTAATCCTCCAAATTGATGTTACCTAATCATGCCAATTAACTGAGGCGGTATAGTGTAGTTCTCCGCCTCAATTTCTGGCCTAGCAATCTCAGTTTGCAAACCCCTAGCATTGGGGCTGCGTAGTCCTTCAGTGGTTTGGTATCCGGTAGATTCGCCATGAGTGTAATGGGAATCAACATTTCTCTCGCTCTTTGTCTTTGTAGTCTCCCACGTCTTTGAAAGGTCATTTCGATCTCGGGGTCAACTTCAACAAGATTTCCAAGACTTTGGGATCATCGCATAAAAGAGAAAAATACCTGCAAAGAGAGATAGATACTCTAGAAAAAGAAAAAGAAATAAATTAAAAAAATATCCAGGAAAATCAATTTAAAAATTAAATCGAAATTCAAAAAAACACAGTCCCCGACAACGGCGCCAAAAACTTGATGGCGTGAATCGCAAAGTGAACGGCCGTCGTCAAGTAATAAAAAAATCGAATCCACAGGCACTGTGATCTTAAATAACTATCAATTATTAAATCAATTAAGCTGGACTAGAAAAAGATTTGGAAAAGATTTGGTTTTTAAAAGATTAACTAACAAATCAAATATCTAAAACGCAATCAAACAAAATAGGAAAGTAAATCAAATCTGAGATTTTTCAATATCAAAAGAGATTCCCAGGAATTGGGTTACCAACAAGACTGCTCGTGTTACTAAATTGACTACCCCTCTTGTTAATTATCAAAATTGCTTTGAAGGTGAATTTATCCTAAGTAAGTTAATGTTCCCTCTCGGGACACAAGAACCGTGCCCGATTAAACCAACCCCTACACTCGTGGTAAATGAATTTAAATCGAACCCTTTAAGCTTTGTGACAATTCAGTGAACCCTCGATGTACCGCTTCTAACTCTCGTGATTTAAGTCCTAAGTTTGATCCCTATAGATCCAATACCTAAGTTCATCGCCAGGTTCCTCCTTAGAGTATCTATGACATGCAAATAAGAGTGCACCAAATTCATAAGTAATTCATGCAATAGGAATTAAATCGAATGCAAATTGAAATTAACAAGAAGTAAAACGTCAATTCATAACATAAAACAAATCTTGGGCATAGCCCCAATTCCTAGAAATAAAAAGACTACTCAAGCATTGTCATATTCATAGCAAGCTTGATTAACAAAAGCATAAAAAGGAAACCTGAGAGAAGAGAAGAAATTGAGAAGAAGAGAAATCCTAGTTTTTGCCAAAGGTAGCAGCCCCCAAGATCCCTATTTTCGAGCCTTAGAGTCCTGTTTATAATGTAGGGTAACTTGAATCCCAAGCTGTTACAAAATCAGATCAAATCAGCAATTAGAATTCCATATATTGTGCGTCACGGCCGTGATGCCCCGTCACCGCTGTCCGTGATGTGACGTCGCATTTTGGAAAACTTGGCTTTGGTTGGCCTGTCATGGCCGTGATGGCTATCACGGCCTGACCGTGACAGGTTCTGACTTTTGAGTTCTTTTCTTTTCAGTCTTGCTCGATCATGGCCGTGATGGCTGTCACGGCTAGGCTGTGATGGCTGTCACGACTAGGCCGTGATGGGCTCTGTTTGGCTCAGTTTTCTTGCTTTTAAAGATCTGTCTTCATGCAAGCTCCATCATGGTTGATCCTGAACATTTTAATCTTCAATTCCTACACATAAACACCACAAAACCACCTTACCCGTTCCAAGGTAAAAACTAACAAAAATCAAATTAAAAATGACTAAACTACATGAAAATACATGCAATATGATAAAGAAATATGAGGTGTAATCACACTCATCGGGATGCTAGAGGGCTAGAGAGAATTGTTGGATTGATAACTTAGCAAGATCGTTGGAATGATCCCCTTTACCCGCTAGAAATTTCTCATTAAGCAATCAAGCATAGTAAAGTCTGAACTTTTGAAAACCAAGTTTAGAAGCTTCAAACAACAAAATTGAAGGTACGAAATATTTAGAATTGAAACTAAGGTCGACACCTGCTTTTGGTATTGAGACGAGACCAATACACATGATACAAAGAGCTAATTCTAATGCATTTGAAATGATATGTCAGTGCATCTAGGACAACAAGCTAAGGCCAAAGCATCTGGACAAAGAGTTAGGTTAGCACGAGTCATAACCGATGTAAATCATCATCGAAATGATCATTAAAAGAAATTGAAGTTACTTCAAATTTTGTAAAAATAAATCATTAATAAAAATAGATCCTCAGATATCACCGATGATACTCTAAAGAATTTAAAGATATAAAAAAAGATGTTACGATATTATTTTTCAGATTTTTTAATCAAGTATGGAATCCCTTATCTCTATTCTCTGCGAATGATTTTTTATTTTGGTTTGAAGGAATGTTAATTTTAGTTCCTTGACATGAGGTATGAAATGGAACCACTGTTACAAATAATGAAGTGGACTACAAAAAAGTTACTATTTCGGAATTTGGGTATCATTGATTCCTTTTTTTTTTCCCTAACTATTTGAACGAACTGAATGTATAGATTGACTGTCCACTGAAGCCTGAAGCCCACGCTACTATTTATAAATTGGGAGTTTATTGGGCTTCCGGCAAACATTGAAACAGAGTTTGATTACTTGAAGCCCATAATGGGCTATCTTTTTTTTTTTTGGTTTAATGGGCGATCTTTTAAAGAGTTTGAAGATTCTATATTAATGGGTTTCTTCAATTTATCTCTGTATCTAGCACGTTTGACGTTTGGTTACATGATGGTATGAAATCCATCCAGCATCAGATAGGATCTTTTAAGAGATAACGATGTTTTTTCTCCTGATCTGTAGGTTTTGCTTTCCTTCCTAATATAGATAATAATTCTGGTGTTTGTTTATTTATGAATAAGTTTTTTCCGTTGTCATTACGACTAAAGCAGCAATATTAATGACGAAAAAATTGATCACAAAATTAAAGCACTCTACAGCTCCTGCTAATATTCATTTTGTAGTAACTATCAAACGTCACAGTTTCTTTTCAACCATTAGTAGTGGATGTTAAAAACATAAAGCATTATAAATACGTGCCTTTCTGGGAGTCTACTCGAAAATGTGTACAACTTTTTTAGTTTCCAAAAGAACTCAAATTATTATTGTAGCTTTCACCCATTAACATCTCGGCCTAGCTGCACTCTCTACAATTTTTAAATGTTCCGTCAGTTCTAACTTCAGGATTTGGGGTCCGAGGCTCCCAAGAAAAGATGGGTACCTACGAAAGGCATTTCGACACATAAAATAAGGGTAATGAAGAGATGAGGTGACGGTCATGCCTAATATATATAATATGACATTGTGACTAATAAGTCATTATGAATAATTAGGAACGTCGTTGATAAGAACAGTTGCAAAACTCCAACTATGAGCCTGCAAGAGGCATTTCGATGCACAATTCAAGGGTAAGGAAGAGCTGATTATACCCAGGGTCACTCCCAAAATATATAGCACGGTGACAATGGTCATCACAGGAGTAACGAACCATTATGAGTAATTAGTGTCATTGATAAGAACATCACAAAACCGTTATCTCTTACTAATCACTGTTATTGAATTGTCGCTTACAAGGTTTGAGATCTATTTCAGATTTCGATAGGAAGAATACTTATTGTACTGGCCGAGTAGTAAAACCCGGCCACCGAGCTTGAATACCCGATCCAACCAAGGCGGGAAGGATAAAATATCGATATTATCTTTATTAATCATGATATTATCTCAAACAACCTTATCCTGTTAGAAGATATAATATCCCTTAAATTAAGGGATGAGTTATTGATATTATCCTTAAATAAACCTAATATTATATCAAATAACCTTATTCGGTTAAGAGATCAATTTAAGATATTATCTTAATCAATCCTGATATTATCTCACATAATCTTATCCGGAAATATTCCTTAAATTAAGGAAATCACATCTCAAAGAAGATTTAAGAGATAAAAGGAGATAAATCCAAATCTCTTAAAGATATGGGGATCCTATTATAAAAAGAGGAGAACCCAAGAGAGAAACTCACTTTTTCACTAATCCCGGTGACTCTCCCTTAAGCGTATTGGAGAAACTAGCTTGACCAAGAGACTATTAAAGAGTCCTTGCTCGCTGGTATTCATCAGGTACAAGATTAAGGGATTGAGATCGCCGTATGGCCAATGGTTGAACCTAGAACTACATCTGGCTTTGATTCCCATTGGGATATGTAGGGGCCCAGGAATATCATATTCTCGCAAAGCCATAATCTAAAACAACACCCATTGTTCACTCTTGGTTTGACGTTCTACGGCGGGATTCCTTTCAAGTCGGATCTCGGCAGGAACATTTGGCGCCCACCGTGGGGTCGAGGTAAACTTTCCCCGGCCGCATATTTATCGACATCTGGGAATGATTGATCAATGATCAGTACAAAAAATTTCGTAGCAACGAAGCCTCTTAAAATTCGGCATTCTCAATTTGAACAGAGGCACCTCATCTCTCCCGGCCTTACGAAGTCGACCTCTAACATACTGGGCAGAAGTGAGTCCACTCGGCTCAAGCCGAGTTTGGAAACTCAGTCAATATAGGTTGCACATACAATAAAAGAAAGTCTCATTCAAAAATAATGGAGACGAGGAAGGAATATATATGGCGCATGAGGTGGTGAAAATATAGTAATGGTTTGCAAGGACACCATGGACGCCTTGATGCTCTCCACCTAGTCACAGGCTAAGAGATAAAGAGCTCGGCCACCACAGCTCGGCCTCGGAGATCGGCCAGCACAGCTCGGCCTCGGAGAGCTGTAGACTTAAAGAGCTCGGTCACCACAGCTCAGCCTTGGAGCTCGACCAGCATAGCTCGGCCTTGGAGAGCTGTAGACTTAGAGAGCTCGACCACCACAGCTTGACCTTGGATCTCGGCCACCACAGCTCGGCCTCGGAGAGCTGAAGACTTAGAGTGCTCGGCCACCACAGCTCGACCTCGGAGCTCGGCCACCACAGCTCGGCCTCGGAGAGCTGAAGACTTAGAGAGCTCGGCCCCCAAGACATGGCCTCGGGCTCGGCCAAAGACAAATTGGCCACCAGAGAGGCAAGAAGATGTCTCGGAGAGTTGAAGAAGATGTCTTAGAGAGCTCGGCCACCACAGCTCGACCAGCATAGCTCGGCCTCGGAGAGCTGAAGATTTAGAGAGCTAGGCCACCACAGCTCGGCCTCGGAGCTCGGCCAACACAGCTTGACCTCGGAGAGCTGAAGACTTAGATAGCTCGGCCACCACAGCTCGGCCTCGGAGCTCGGCTAGCACAGCTCGGCCTCGGAGAGTTGAAGACTTAGAGAGCTCGGCCACCACAGCTCGCCCTCGGAGCTCGGTCAGCACAGCTCGGCCTCGGAGAGCTGAAGAAGATGTCTCAGAGAGCTGAAGAAGATGTCTTAGAGAGCTCGGCCACCATAGCTCGACCTCGGAGCTCGGCCACGGAGAGCTGAAGACTTAGAGAGCTCGACCACCACAGCTCGGCCACCACAGCTCGGCCTCAGAGGGAAGATATCTTAGAGAGCTCGGCCAGCACAGCTCGGTCTAGGAGAGCTCGACCATATGGCCTTGAGGGAATGACTAAATCAAAGGCTGTGAAATGCTCAGGTGATATTGTTCTTTAAATCTAGGTTAAATCTAATATGATTTGATATGTTTTGCTCCACACTTTTAATGTTGTGTTATGTAGCATCATATCATATTATTTACATATTTGAGCAAAGTGATGTTCGGATGATACCACTTCCAGAGTCACAAAATTTGCTACTACAAAGTGCTCGACCAAATGCCCACTGCTGCCATTGGCAGAGAGTGTAGGCAACATTCTCCGTGTGAACCGCCCAACGCCATACTTGATGATCTAACTTCTCCAGCAAATACAATGTTGTTGGCATTGAAGACACAGTCTGTTGTAATGATGCCTTCCTCTGGAGTTGGTTCTGTGATTCGTATTTTGGACGTCACACGCCCCAAGTTTCCACAACACTGACCTCTGTCTCGTTTCTGTTTAGACGCCCTCAAACTCTGATCTAAGGTTGAGCTCTGGCTCCCTTGAAAATAACAGGTCGAAGCTCCGTGCTTCCCTTTCCACAAGGTCGAGTTTCGGCTTCCTCAAAACTCACAGGTCGAGCTTTGCTCCCTTAAAAACTCACAGTTCAGCTCCGACTCCCGAAAGGTCGAGCCAAAACTCCCTCTCGAAATTTGACTAAGAGGAAGACGAGTCAGAGCTCCTCAAATTAAAACCATAGAGGCCGAGTTAGACTCCCTCTATAAAAAATCATAGAGATCGAGCTCAAGCTCCACTTAAATGGAAGAGTGTGGGGGAGAACATCTCCCCTGGAAAATAAAGTTCCATCAACTACTAACTCACAAAAAACAAAAAGCCTAAAAAGGTGACCGAGCTAAAATCGACCGAGCTGTTGTCGAAACGCCGAACCTAAAAAGGCAAAAGTCCTAAAAAGGTGACCAAGCTAAAATCGACTGAGCTGTTGTCGAAACGCTGAACCTAAAAAAGCAATAGCCTAAAAAGGTGACCGAGCTAAAATCGATCGAGCTATTGTCGAAACGCCGAACCTAAAGAGGCAAAAGCCTAAAAAGGTGACCGAGCTAAAATCGACCGAGCTGTTGTCGAAACGCCGAACCTAAAGAGGCAAGAGCCTAAAAAAGTGACCGAGCTAAAATCGACCGAGCTGTTGTCGAAACGCCGAACCTAAAGAGGCAAGAGCCTAAAAAGGTGACCGAACTAAAATCGACCGAGCTGTTGTCGAAACGCCAAACCTAAAGAGGCAAAAGCCTAAAAAGGTGATCGAGCTGAAATCGACCAAGCTGTTGTCGAAACGCCGAACCTAAAGAGGCAACAGCCTAAAAAGATGACAGAGCTGAAATCGAAATGCCGAACCTAAAAAGGAGAAAGTCCTAAAGAGGTTGACCATGCTAAAATCGACCGAGCTAAAGTCGAAATGTCGGGCCTAAAAAGGTAAACAAAGAACCTAAAAAGGTTAATCGAGCTAAAATCGACCGAGCTAAAGTCGAAATGCCGGATCGAAGTGGCCGACCAAGCTAAAATCGAAAGGCCGGACCTAAAAAGGTAAGCAAGAAAAACATGAAATAATTAACTATGATAGGGCCGAGCTCAAAAAGCTCACGAGGCCAAATTAAAACGCCAAGCACAAAAGGCAAGTAAGAACTTAAGAAAGTTAACCGAGTAAATCCAAATGCTGGGTTAAATACCATAAGTATGAAGTCTTTATCATTCATAAAGAAAAAAGTACATAGGGCATAGCCAAGAGTACAAAATATCTTAAAAATTTGCTGAGTTACTCATGGGCATTCCCATAAGCAAAGACCTCATCAAGGTTGGAACCAATAGTGTCTTTAGCTTGCAAAAGAGCAACCGAGGATGGCTCGAGCACGACCACTTCAGTTCCTCTGTTCTCCTCCTCTCCCACAACCTGCTCTTCATTATTCTCCTCTTCCTCATCATCGAGCTCGGACAAAGGAACCATTATGCCATCTTTATTAAAAGCCTTGTCCACAGCGGCTCTCGAAAGATCAGAATCAGGAACAAAGCGCTGGATTTGTTTTATAGCACGCGAGAACCCAGAAACGCGTTCCCTTATAATCTGGGCTTTAGCTTCCTTCAACTCGAACTGAAGCTTGCAATTAGCCTTTTCCTTAGTAGCAAGAAACTGCTGAAGATTGTCAAGGGAAAGCTTTAAAGCCTTGGCAGCCTTCTGAAATTCAATCCTTTCATTTTAGAGAGCTCGGATTGAGGAGAGGAGTTGGTCTTCTCAAGCTCGATATTTCGAGTTTTCAATTGCCCAATTAGCCGAGCTTGCTCTTCACACATTGCCACGACTTTTTCAAGCTCATCCCCAGTGCGCAAAGTTCGGGCAGCTTCCGCCTTCATGCTTTTCATTATTAGAAAGCTCGCGACTCGAAACACGGGTAATGGAGGAGACTCGGAGAGCATAAGCAGCCGCGACTTTCATGCTTGCGTCAGGGCCCTATTCTAGTAAAAGCTGAGTATATGCTGGCTTAATAACTTGAGAATACACTAAAGGGCCCGAGCTAAAATTGTCTAGCCAAGAACAAAGGGCAGAAGCCCAAAAAGCCGAGGTGAAGCATTACTCCCTCGCACCAAAAAGCCGAGGTCGAACTATGCTCCCTCGCACTACGTACTGAAAAAAGTCGAGGTCGAGCAATTCTTCCTCCCTTGCATTAAAAATCCTAGACCGAGCAAAACACCTTCGCACCAAGGTAATGTCCACAGCAAATCATGCATATTAGAGACCCAAGATTTGAAGGAAATCCTGGTAATGTTCGACCCAATAAGCTGGAATCCCAAGTAAGACTTGGCTCCGGACGAAAATCCGAGCAGTGCTCGGCCAAGTAAGTCGACAACCCAAGAAAGACTTGGTTCTACAAAAAAAACAAATTTCCGAGCAATGCTCCCAAATCATAATCCAAAGTCCTCGGCACCAAAAAGTGTGTTAAGATATGCGGGTTGACATTTAAGCTCTTTCGCTTATTTCAAGCTCGGAGCTTGGGGGGCTTATGGGGATAAAGGAAGGATATTCTCGAAAATCACAGAGAAAGGATATCTCTTAGCCTACAGCTCGATTGTTATTATGAAGAACTTGTATGAAAACTATTTTCTCATACAAATTGGAAAAGATATTAGGAAAGTTTATTCTGAGATGCACCTTCAAGATCGGTAGAAATAATGACATTCAAGGTCAAGTGTCAAGTTAGTGGGTATTTCAAAATCCACCAGATGAAAGGGTTAAGAGCAACTCGAAGAAAATGTTTAGAGCTCTCAAAAGCTTTAAAGACCGAGCTACATTCGGAAAAAGATGAATCAAGTTCAAACTCTCAAGATAAGCATCTTGAAAGCATCAAAAATTTCAGCTCAAATACAAGCCTGAGGTAAATTCCTAATGACCGAGTTTGAGCTTGACTTTCCAAAAGACTGGTTGAGCTCCGGCTCCCCACTCGGTTGAGCTCCGGCTCCCGACTACTAGGTTGAGCTCCGGCTCCCTACTCGGTTAAGCTCCGACTCCCGACCACTCGGTTGAGCTCCGGCTCCCGACCACTCGGTTGAGCTCCTGCTCCCGACTATTGGTCGGAGCTCCGGCTCCCTACTTGGTTAAGCTCCGGCTCCCTACTCGATTGAGCTCCGGCTCCCGACTACTTGGTGGAGCTCCGGCTCCCGACTACTCGATTGAGCTCCGGCTCTCGACTTATCGTTTGAGCTCCGGCTACTCGCGGGACTTGTATATGGGTCGAGGTGTAAAGCTCGTCCTCTTACCTCGCCGACTTGAAAGGCTAAAGAGACCAAGCTTCTAACCTCGTAAGGCCGAGGTATCAAGCTCGGACACTAGGAAATCAAGAGAAAGGATTGTTAGGCCCACTTTCCAAAGCCGCTAAACTCGAATGTTAGCCGATGTATGAAGATTGGCCATCGAACTGTGGCAAAAAGGGGAGAAGTCTTACTCAATAAATCCTGAACTCGGATAATTTTAAAGTCAAGCTCGGCTCCTGTCATGAAAACTTCTACGCTCCGTTGAGCTCGAAGATTGGGGGCTTGTGTACTGGACGAGGAGTAAAACCCGGCCACCGAGCTTGGATACCCGATCCAACCAAGGCGGGAAGGATAAAATATCGATATTATCTTTATTAATCCTGATATTATCTCAAACAACCTTATTCGGTTAGAACAGATAATATCCCTTAAATTAAGGGATGAGATATTGATATTATCCTTAAATAATCCTAGTATTATCTCAAATAACCTTATCCGGTTAAGAGATCAATTTAAGATATTATCTTAATCAATCCTGATATTATCTCACATAACATTATCCGGTTAAAAGAGATAATATCCCTTAAATTAAGGAAATCACATCTCAAAGAAGATTTAAGAGATAAAACGAGATAAATCCAGATCTCTTAAAGGTATGGGGATCCTATTATAAAAAGAGGAGGACCTAAGAGAGAAACTCATTTTTTCACTAATCCTGGTGACTCTCCCTTAAGCGTATTGGAGAAACTAACTCGACCAAGAGACTATTGAAGAGTCATTGCTCGCTGGTATTCATCAGGTACAAGATTAAGGGATTGAGATCGCCGTATGACCAAGGGTTGAACCTAGAACTACGTCTGACTTTGATTCTCATTGGGATACGTAGGACCAGAATACCATTCCTCTCAGCCATAATCTAAAACAACACCCATTATTCACTTTTGGTTTAACGTTCTACGACGAGATTCTTTTCAAGTCGAATCTCGACAGGAACACTTATACATATAATAACAAGATATCATATTAATTGAGCTCCTTACTGGCCTCTTTAAGAATATCATTTGTTTGGCTGAAAATGACTTGAGGATACGGTCTACCATTCTTCATAATAACTGCAGAGTGAAGAGTTAGCCACAGTGAAGGCCTGAGAGAAAGTTGTCTATGATTGACTCAGACAATATGCCATGCATTACTTCAGAGTGCTGACAAAAGGGCATATCTAAATAAACCCCACTTGAATTTCAATTTCAACAACCAAATCTAACGTGCAAAAGAAAAGCCAACTGGCGATGTACCAAGAAAATCACCATAAATTCATGATCTGCTAGACCCACATGGCATATTAAAAACACATGAGCAACCTATCACAAAGAGCCAATAAGGATCACTTGTCTCAAAATGGTGTTCCGTTTCATATTTCATTTATTTAAATTGTGTCGTATCATTTAAAAGGATATATTTATAATAAATAATATAATTAAATTTTCAAGTGACATAATCTAAATGAACGAGACAAAAACCGTGACTCCATTTTGAGATGCATAATTTTTGTCCCACAGAGAGATATGTCATTTCCTTCCCAGTTGTAAACAGCCATTCTGAATGATCATTGATCAGTTACTTTTACATTTCCTTTAATTCCCTGCATATAGCAAGCCCTACAACTGGTAACATATTGGGCCGGCTCACTGCACAGCTACTTATGAAGCAACAGTCTAACTTCGGCTTTAACCATCCTTATGGCCTTGCTGTCTCAGCAGTGCATATATGTGTATACATATATACACACACACTAAATATTGGCACATTAATTTATTGGCCAATACCTAAGGTAATCTCAGTGAATTCATTAATTGTAATTGCACCCTTGATTGGTTCCCTTCTCATTTTTATATTACACTAATTTACACTAGCTGAGCAATAGACTAAGGTCATTTTCCTGATTCAGACTCTGCAACTGCATCTATAATTCTAGTTTTGTTTTCGAGGCATTCATCTCAGAGTCATAGTCAGTGACATTGGCATTCATCTCAGGTTTAAGTAAGTTTGGTTAATTTGTTTTTACCATCCTTAGAGCATTCACATCCCAGCACCCCATTTTGGAGTTCTTAAATGGTCCTACCATTACATATCACTTATTTTTACTTTTAATAACTTAAGCACCTCATCTTTATATCCAGCAACTCTTAAAAAGTTTTTAAATGGATCCCACCAATAACTCCACATCTTTACAATTTTCATTTTTCCCAATTAATTTGAATTAAAATATATATATAAATGTGTGTCACGGATCACCACAAGCACCGAGTGCTTGTAGAAGATCCGTGCTTATTAAGCACTTTGGGAAGCACTGCTGCATCATAGGAAATTTTTAAGCACGAGTGCTAAAGACTTGAGCACCTCAGATTTTGGTGCGATGTGGATGGCCTTATCTCTACAATTAAACACACATAAAATTATTTTAAATCTAAACTTACACTAGATATTCATAAATTTACTATTTTTCCATTCAATATTTTGCTTCAACTAACCCAAAAGTGTGTCTGATTTCACGATAAGAGACGGTGTTTGTGAATCCATGTTAAGTATACCTGCTTTTCTCAGCTAGGTAATTAACATAATGATGATGAAGTGAAAAGTTGGCGCCAACCCTTTAACAGATCATAAAGCAAAATTAGATCAGATCACGGGCTGAGCTTTATCAAATTGGAGCCTATATTGCATTAATACCAGACTAGCGTGACAAGTAGGAATTCATACATATTGAGATATCCGTGATCCCATGTGAAAGCAAGCTAGGCAGGATTTGGAAATTGTAATTTTCGGCTTTCAAATGCTGTATAAGTTAGACAGAATTATTCTTCATTACACCGAAAATTTCAAGATAAAAAACCATCATAACTTTATAAATTTAGGACGGTTATTTTCTCACTTTAGAAGAGTCAAATCCGTTATACGAAGGAAGTGTATGTGAATGTGACCCCATTTGGGCACCCTTGATAGTTTCTGGACGTGTATAATAATTTCTTACGAATCCTGTTATTACAGTTATATTTTTTGGCAGATGATCTTGTTTATGGTAGCCTTTGTTTATTGAAAAATGGTGTCTTGCCATGAAAAGCCTGTTACTGCCTATAGAAAGACTGGTTTTGCCAACATCCGAAATTGTTCAAATCGCTCCATATTTTGTGTGTGCAGGAAGCATTATAGAGAATTGTCATTAAAATTTTGTTGTTATAGACCTGATTGTGGAATTGTAAAACACATCAAGTTTGTCTTGCAAGAAATTTGCCAGTATCCATTTACATTTAGTGTTGGGGACCGGTTGCGACGAATACAACTTAAAACAATGATATCCAGACTGAAGATTCTGAGCACTTTTCTAGTTTAGCAGTTTTCACTCCAACAAATTAATGGAATAGACAGGGCATCATGTGGTAGGGTTGAAACTGCCGAGGAAAGGCGACAAAAGATGGGCGTGAGCAAATTAACCACTGATGGCATGACAAACTCATTTCTCTAAATGAAGAGACATTGGAATATTTTGAGACTATATATTGCTCCTCGGTAAATGGTGAATCCTAAAAGAGAAAGGATACTACAAATTAATGACAACAAAGAAGAGGAGTTGATAAGAGAAACTATTGGGAGATTGGTTAAAGTATTTATTTTATTTTTTCATCAAGAATATCCTTCGGCGGATAGTTAGATACTGATCACCCAAACGTGTTTTGCCTAAATATTAGCTTGTAATGCCATTATAGAGAAGTATATTTACCAGATTTTGCAAAGTTAGAGGGGCACGATTGAATTAGACATATTTGGTGAGCAAAACTTATGCCTTTCTTGTGAGATATCCTATAACGATGCAAGCATTTATTGGCCACTCCTCACTAAAACGAAAGGAAGTTCTGCTAAAACTTGTGAATAATTTATTTATCAATCCAACTATAAACATATGAAGGTCATCAGAAGCTTTCTTTCTTTCTTTTCTTGATTTCAACGTGGGAATTACTATTTTCGTTTGATCATACTTCATATGATTTTGTTCCTATAGTACTTTGTTTTGATAAATTTTATTTGAAAATTGAATGGTCAATTTTGCCAAACGCTTAAAAAAAATCATTTGAACCACTATCAAGACTTGATTGAGTTTGTTTGTAGACAATGAAATGTAGTTGCTCATTCTTTAACTGGGGCAACTACTTCTCATCCTAGTCACCATATATTTGATTCTACTCCATCTTGTACTGCTTCCTCTGTTTTTATTGAAATGAAAGGAGTTAAATTCAGTCAAAACAAATATAATACCTTTATATAACATATCATCAATCAAACTTGCAGGCAATGTTAATTAGAGGTTAGACTAGTCTATGTTAGATTCTGCAAACTTAGAGTATCTCCAATTGTGCACATTTAAATAAGTTACTTTAGGTTCTTATCTCATCATTGTGTAGGCCCTATTACACTACATCACATTTAAACACCACACTTACTTTTTACTCTAATGGCCAATGGGGTAACCCTTAAGCAACTCATATTTTCATATTATATTTTTTTTATTCTCTCTCAATCTCTCAAAGCCAAGTACCCAGATGATGCGCAATGCTTAAATTTAAGCAACTCACTCCGCCTCGTAATTGAACTCCAATGGAAAAAAAAAAATAAACAACAGTTTCTTAGTTTTAAGAACTCACATAAGCAACTAACGTTAGAGTTGGTTGGAGTTGCTCTTATGCCAATATTTCTTCTGCAGATTATACAAACACTTTTTGATGAAATAAGTGTTAACAGTTACAATAATTTTTTTAACCGTCTGAAAATAGAAAAGAAACAAAAACCTAAGCCTAGTTACACCCAAAGCATCACAGCTAATAAGATAGAATGAAGTTGAGGAGGACATTGATCCCATGAAACAAAGGATTGATCAGAGAAAGCTCCATGCTTTCCCAACCAATTTCCATACTGTTCTTGTCAAAGATTTGTTATCTTGGCTCAGTGTAATTGAACGTGTTGTCTCTCCCCTTCTCTATTCCTACTGCCTCTATTTATAGTAGGCTCCATATTTACCTCTCATAACTGGGTCTCTTCACTCTCGGATAGTCGTTGCCGCCTTGGTAATGATAGTCGGGCGGATATTAATACTTGCTGTTATCTTTCATTCATGAGTTGACCGTTCAGCCGTAATATGTTTCGCTTTCTGCCTATCCGATTTCTCCATGTGATTTATCTAACTCTTGGGCCTCTAGCTAGTCAAGAGCTCAACCTCGAATGCCAAGTCTTTTACTTCTCGGCCCAAATCTCTGTTGGATCCGTGTTGCTAATGAAGTCGGCCCCAAGTATACAAGTCGGCCCCGAGTATATAACTCGGACTCTCATAACATTAGTCCCCCAAGCCTCAAGTCGTAAGCAATGAAGGAGCTTATATTTTATGCTAAAGTATAATTTTTGCTAAGAGTTTACACTCACAGTATTGGGCTCAAATAAGCGTACACCTAATAATTATATTCTTAGAAATTCAAGCCTATAATTATATTTTTGGGTCCCATTTATCTTAATCTTTTTGTCAGTTACGGTAGCCTAAGCATCCGCTTTTATGAGTTGGCCATTTGCCTATTGAGTTACTATTACTCGGCTGACGGACGTTAAAGTCTCTTAAGTACGTCCGTTACGTTTTCTATAAGTCGGTCTAAGCATTCTAGAGGTTGGACCCAAGTTCATTTTTCTACAAGTCGGTCAGAACATTCCAGAGGTTGGGCCCAAGTTGATACAGGTTGGTCAGAACATTTCAGAGGTTGGGCCCGAGTTCATACTCGGCCCAACCATACCATAATAGGATCTATTCATGGTCCGACTTATAAGAGCAAAGGTTGGGACCGGGTTAATACCTGACCCATGCCGTAAGTTCTTGCTAACATCTGGTTGATCAAATTATGACCGATACAAAGTAATTAAGCATTTCTATGTATGAACTCTAAGGGTAATTTGTGGACATAACCTGACAGAATGTAGCATTCTGCTCCTACGTATCCCAAATGGGAATAAAGGCTAACGTAGTTCTAAATTGAGGGAGTGATGATAGTACGAAGTTGACCTCAAATAAGAAGTCTTCTTGTCCCTTAGCCCAAGCCTCCAACGGACCTTCCATAAGGATAAAATCGGCCCAAACATATAAACTCAACCACACAAGGTTTGACCCGAGTTAATACACGGCCCAACAGTAACATAGATCCAGTCGAGAATCGACGAAGTGGCTTAAAACCTCTCTCGTATGATGTATTTGACAATAAGTTGGGTCTGAATTAATACACAGCCCAAACCATAACATAGCTCCTCACCCGACTTTATCAAAGTTTTTCTTTGAATGATATATGTTAGGTTACTTAAATACTCGACATCTAATCAGCAATGAACATCACGTTCTAAACAGATTATGATCGTTATTGGCTGAGACATAAACTACGCTTTTACGGTGTCGACACATAAGTCAGGCATCAAAGTGTCGAAATAGGTTTTGCTTTGTGGTACAGAAACATAGGTCGGGTCCATGTTGTCGAGACATAAGTTGGACTATACAATGTCGAAATATAGGTAGAACTTTATGATGTCGAAACATAGGTCGGATTTTACAATGCCGAATCATAGGTCGGGCTTTATAGAGCCGAAACATAGGTCGGACTTTACAATGTCGAGTCATAGGTCGGGCATTAGAATTCCGAAACATAGGTCGGATTTTACATTGCCGAATCATAGGTTGGGCTTTATGGAACCAAAACATAGTCGAACTTTACAATGCCGAATCATAGGTCGGGCTTTATGGAGCCGAAACATAGGTCGGACTTTACAATGCCGAATCATAGGTCGAGCTTTAGAATTCCGAAACATAGGTCAGATTTTACAATGCCGAATCATAGGTCGGGCTTTATGGAGACGAAACATAGTTCAGGTTTTACAGTGGCGAAACATAGGTCGGCTTAATGGTGCCGAGATAAAGATTGGCTTAATGTCCTTGTTGACCTCTAAATTAATAAATTCTTTTTCAGCGCAGTTTGAATACTTGTATATCCGAATAATTGATAAGTAGTTAGTGTCATTTAAAGGATAATGGAGAATAATGATAATAGCATTGAGAGTAATAATATGCATAAAAAAGATATGAATGATTATACTACTATCTCGGTTTAGTGTGTCTAGTAACTAGGTATTCCTCATTTTTCCAACCTTTTGGTCCCTACTTATACTAGGCTTCGTGTTAATTGCCATAATCAGACCTCTTTATTCTTGGATAATTCTCATCGCCCTAGTAATAATAGTCGGCTGGTTGACATTGATGCCTATAATCACCAACATTTATAAGTTAACCATTTCTAACTCCAACTCTTTGCTCTCTAGTATGACTTTAGGGTCATCCTATGTGTTCAATATTGGGCTAAACACGAACTCGTCCCCAATATTAAGTGTTTCTTTTTCCAAGTCCAGTATAACTTTTGTATGAGCAAGGCGGATCCGAGTATAAACTCAGCCTAACCATAACATAAGTCCCCGGTCCTCAAGTCTTGAGAGATGAATGGACTTTTGTGTAAACAAAATCGGTCTAAGTATAAACTCGGCTAATCATAACGCAATATATTAGGACTTTCCCATTTCCAAGTCCATTAGGACTTTGGTGTAAACAAGATGGATCCAAGTATGAACTCGGCATGTCTACAATGGTGTAAACAAGATGGATCCGAGTATGAAGTTGGCCCGAGTATAAACTCAGTATAACGATAAAACGATAACGCAATATATTAAGACTTTCCCATTTCCAAGTCCATTAGGACTTTGGTGTAAACAAGATGGATCCGAGTATGAACTCGGCCTCTCCACAATGGTGTAAACAAGATGGATCCGAGTATGAAGTCAACCCGAGTATAAACTTGGTATAACCATAGCGCAGTAGTAGACCTCCAAGCCTCCAACCATGCAAGACTAGTCTTTCTTTACCTGTCACCAGACTTTAGTCTAGGTAGATAAGATTGGGCCGAGTTCATACTCGACTCAACCATAATAGAAGTCTCCTAAGCCTCAAGTCGAGAATCGACATAGGGGCTTAGACATTTCATATTGAGTGTGAGACCTTGGTTCACATGAGCAAGGTGGGACCCGAGTTAACACCCGGCACAACCGTAATAGTAGCCGGTCGAGTATAAACTCGGCCTAACCATAATACTAAAAAAAAATCTCCTAATTATAAACATTGTTAATATCCTTTGCTCGTCCGACCTGTTTTTTTTTAGCTTGCCGACTTTGACAAAATGTCAATTTGCAAGTTCTTCTCCCCGTCAAATGTTTGATATTAAATTCAATAAACTCAGATATCAAACTAATGATCTTATTCCAATTCCCAGATCGCAACTTCTCCATCAGTTGATAACCAATTGTAAGGTGTTGTAGTACTCGGGTGATCTAACAAACCGAACGTTGCTCCTTTCCAATCTCCTAGATGATGAAAACACAAATAGCAAGCTCCGTTAGTGATAAATATAAATAAAACATCTTACCTGGAACAATCGGGTCAGAATCACGGTGTGACATTAGGAAATTCCTCTAACTCGACAAAGGCATTCTCAGCCTTGGTCGACCATGAGAACTCGGCAGGATTATTCAATGATTGAAAGTATGGTTAGATTTTCTCTGCCGACTTAGGAATACTCGATCGTCAACAAGAACTCGGCCATCTTCTTCAACAATTGAAAGTACGACTTGACTCTGTCTACCGACTTGGGTAAGAAACACTACAAAGGAATTCACATGCTCGACCGTCCACGAGAACTCGACCGACTTCTTTAACAATTGAAACCATGGCTTGACTTTGTCTGTCGACTTAGGCACACTCAGTCGTCCAAGAGAACTTGGCCTACTTCTTTAACAATTGAAAGTACGACTTGACTTTGTCTGCCGACTTAGGCTAGAAACACTACAAAGGAACTCACACACTCGGTCGTCCATGAGAACTCGGCATAATTCTTTAATGATTGAATGTACGGCCTCACGATCGTCATATCTTCATCATAACCATGCTGCTCCGAGACTTGGTCCCTATCTTTGAACTTCACGTAATGGAAATCATCCATATGTTTAAGTATATCCAAGTTGTCATCCAAATTTTTCTACCGTGTATACCAATCATGGAAATGGAATGCTCGGCGGAGTGTTGTGACCCGTTAACCGTCATTGAATGATAATTGGGAGTTTCCTCCCGAGCTCTAGCATGACTCGTCTTTCCCTTGAGTGGCGAAGGAAGAGTTTTACTAGAGCCCTACGGTGGGCGCCAAATTGTTCTTGCCAAAGATTTGTTATTTCGGCTCAATGTAATTGAACGTGTTGTCTCTCCCCTTCTCTATTCCTACTACCTCTACTTATAGTAGGCTTCGTATTTACCTCTCATAATTAGGTCTCTTCACCCTCGGATAGCCGTTGCCACCTTGGTAATGATAGTCGGACGGCGGGTGTTAATACCTACCGTTATCTTTCATTCACGAGTTGGACGTTCAGCCGTTATATGTTTCACCCTCTGCCTATCCGATTTCTCCATGTGATTTATCTAACTCTTGGACCTCTAGCTAGTCAAGAGCTCAACCTCGAATGCCAAGTCTTTCTCGGCCCAAATCTCTGTTGGATCCACGTTGCTAATGAAGTCGGCCTCGAGTATACAAGTCAGCCCCGAGTATATAACTCGGATTCCCATAACACATACTATTACACAGTCGTACAATTACAATAGTTTTAACTTCTAAATTTTATTTCAACTTTCACCATCTTTGATCACTCAAATTAAATGAAATAATTCTCATTCAAATCTAGTACCTAGTAACCAAGCTTCTTGGCCCAATGATTGTAAGATTTGTCTTAGGACATTCTAGGGGTCGACTCGATTTGCTCTTGCATTCGATTTCTGGCAGCATTAAAATAACGCTTGGCAAGTGGAAGCCACGTCCCACAAACAATGTTTAATCCTTTGTTGACAGTTTTGAGAAATATTGGGTTTAGACAAACAAAAAAAAAAAAAACTAGTACCGAATGCACCGAAGAAAGACTGAGAGGATAAAAAGAAAAGTGGCATAATAGTTTCTGAGATAGTTGTACTTCTTCTGATCAATCAAATTTGAAATCCACCAATAAATTTGGCGTGATCAATCATCAGCCCAGCGTTTATCAGGCTAGCTGAATTTAAACACTGCTGTTCAATAATAATTCCTGAGTTAATTGATAAAATTAATGTTGTTGAATCATTTATTCCAAAGAAGGATAAGGAAAAACATGTAACCTACCAAAACGGCATTAATGTACTGGAAGCATAACATAACATGATTTAATAGTCTTTGCTTTGTGAGTATTGGTGATGCCCCTCAGACTCAGACCTGCCAGTTCATACACATAATGGCGTCAGTCACATTCAAGAACTAACAAGTTGTATTAATTTCAATCATGTTCGTTTTGGTTTTCATCTATTTCCGTTTGCCGACTTAGTAAACCTCTTGAAAGGTTTGGTAGTCGGGCCGTCAAGTTCACTGTCACTATTTCTCATTTGTGTGAGCATAGGAGTTTCTGAGATGCCTCGGTGGGTATGGCACGAGGAAAAATTATAAAGTATTAATATTTTTTGGTAGAGAAAAAAAATAATTTAATGTTGATTTGTAAGAAATATTAAAAATAAATAACAGCTAATAGTTTTTTTTTTTAATCGAAAAAAGTTTAGGTGAGTTGGGTTCTGGGGGCTCACCAGGGTTAGGGCAGGACCTCACGGCTCAAAGTGCACTTATAGAGATACTTACAGATTACCCACCAACGAGGTCCTCATATCGGTAGTAGAATTTGAACTTACAACCTTATGGGTTATGAGTCATCCAACTGAGGTATCTAACAACTAATAGTTAAAAAACACGGTCATAATAATAAATCATTGTAAAAAAATGATATGCAAATTTAACACTAATAATTAACAATTAATATATTTAAGACTTAATTGTACTTTTGGTCATCCTATTTTAGTGTTCGGACAATTTTGATCCATTAGTTTTTTTTTCTCGATTTTAATCTCTATATTTTAAAAATGTGCAATTTTGATCCTAATTTGACATCCAAAAATTAAAAATTAATAGAGTGGCAAGGGGTTACTAATGAGATGGATTTAAATTTTATTTTTAGAAAAACAAAAAAATAATAAAAGAAATAATTAAATTAGAAACAAAAAAAGAAATAACAATGCTTTTTGTAAAGCAATTTGGGGCTATCCAACCCATCTTCATTTCTGTCTTGTGCTACATGAAAGAGACACACAAAGTGCTGCTCTTTCTTATCTTCATCGCGCATCCATCAGAAGAGGGGATAAGAGTTTAACCTTATTGTTTGCTGACTATCTAGGAAAAAATCCCGATAGTACAAACGACCCACACTCAAGCTAATGGCCAATAGCTCCATGATTGCAAGGCATAAGTCCTTCATGGCTTCACAATACTTGCGAAACACCAATCTGTTCCAATTTTTTTATCAAAAAACGACCATATTATTAGTTATATATATATATATATGGAAACTGTCGAATTTTGTTCTGATGATGCGTGACAACGAAGAGAAGAAAGAACAGCACCTGTGTTTCCTCTTTGATGTAGCACGATGCAGAAATGAAGAAGATGGGTTGGGTAGTCTCAAATTGCTTTCTAAAAAGCATTGTTATTTCTTTTTTCGTATTTTATTTAATTATTATTTTTTTAAATAAAATTTAAATCCATCTCAATAATAACCTCCTGTGTGTTAACTTTTGGATGTCAAATTAACGGTAAGATCAAAATTGCTCATTTTTAAAATATGAGATTAAAATTGAGTAAAAAAAAAAAATTGAGGAATCAAAATTACCCAAACATTAAAATAGGGAATCAAAAGTGCAATTAAACCTATATTTAAAAATATATTAAAAAAATTAAAGATTAAAAATGCTTAAAATTATAGAAGATATTCCGTGTCTCATTGAGGTAAAGAGAGATTGGAAAGAAGCAATAATCATGTTCAAGATTACTCTGATTTAATATAAATGAGTTTATTAAACCATGTCATTGATTTTTTTAAATATGAAAACTTTTATTTGAAAACACACTTGTCCATGATCATAAAATTATCTTTAAACCTTTGTAAAATCAAGTTGTCAAAAACTCTAATTAATTGTAGGGAGCTACTATGGTACCCAGAAAAATATAAGGGTTTCGGTATTTTTAAAACAATTATTGAATGAGTTTAAGCCATGTCATCTTATTTAAATAAATTTAATTTGACTTGTCCCTACAGAAACTCAATTTCTAACTACACTTGATGCCATTAACCATCACAGGGACCTCCTTTAATTTGCCTCATCACTCATAGCCCCGTATTCATCACAGACTTATTTTCATTTTGCCCTATAGGATGACTTAAAAACGTTCTCATTGAATCCATCACTAAAAATTTTATTAGCTTAGCCAACTACTTTAGAAACCCATTTAATAAAAAAAACAAAAAAAAAAAGAGAAGGAAAAATCGAAGAAAAGTTGAAAGCTTCCGGATACTCTCCATCAAAATCAAGCAGTGGGCACCATAGTTTGAAGTAGAGAATGAAAATTCTTCAGTTACCTTGGGGAGGATCCACCTAAGGAAAGGTTTGAATGCGAAAGAGAATAGCTAGCTAGGTTATACCAAAACCCTTAGGGTGTGTTTGAGAGTTTGAAGGAGAGATGAAGGAAGGGGAGGACTTAAGATTAATAATTTATTAGTAATATAAATAAAAATTATCTTCCAAAACCATCTAAAGTCCTCCCGATATTATTTTTAACCCTCCAAATTGGATGAACTCAAAAAATAAACTAGAGGAGGAGTTTGAAGGGTTTTGGAATAAATCAGTAGTCATAAGTCCTTCCCTCTCCTCCCCTCCTCTCCAAACTCCCAATTTCTTTGGGTACCGTAGAATTTTTCTTTTAATTGTAAACGCTCCTGTGAAAAATAAAAATGAAAGAATAAAAAACCGTTTTGTTTGGGAAAGACGTTGTGAATGGTGGTGGTTGCTGAGATTTTCATGCTGCTTCAATTGGGGTGTCCATCGTAATAATCAATAGCTTACAGCATACTTGTCGTCTTCTTCGGGTTTTATTACTCCTATATGTCACATTAGGACTCCCATCACTTCGATTCTTTTTTTCAAGTAAACTCATAAATGTTCATGTGAAATTTTACCTTTCTTCGGCCCAAAATGTTCATTAATTCACTTAAAGATGTTGATATTCCCCACCCTCCAATAAACGCGTGCCAATCATGGACCCGTTAACAAAACCCCATCGCCTACATTGACCAAAAACCAGAGAGTAAAACAAAAGAACCATCAATTTATTGCATACACCCTACCAAGTAACAGAGCAAATGATCAGTATGTGTGCATTTCAACAAAAAAAAACAGAGCAATTGAAAACCACCATATCGAAAGAAAAGGATAACTTGCCAACTTCATACATCTAAAAGATATTTTATGATTGTTAGGTATTTCTAATTTAATTCATTCGCCATTATTTTAGTGCACAATCAAAAGGTAATTATTATGATCGGTTTAATGTGACATTCTCAACAACCAACTGCTAAATCCTTGGATAGAAATTATTTGTCTCATAATAATGTACGTATCACTTTCTCTCTCATAACTCCCACCCAATTAGGTCGTGCAATTTTGAAAATTAATCATATTTTATAAATATATTTTTTTTAAATGATTTTTTTTTGTCATCTTTTTTTAAATGATATCATCTAATTGGATGAGATATGAAGTGATACATGTTGATCTCCACGCATACATTTTGGCCAACCTAATTTAATCAACTTTTCTCCCTGACACCAAGGCATTTCTTACATTTAAAGTCCTAATTACAAGCTTCCAAAAGCAACCAAATTACAAAGAAACTGGAAACTGGAGTTGTACTTCCCTTACATGATGCACATCGATGAATACATAGAAGCCCCATTAGGATTTCTATGTTAATTCATAAATAGGCATTGTAACTGTTTGGAAAATGAAAATAATAATACAAACATTAAAAAAAAAAAAAAAAGGGTGATAACAAGTATGACAGACAAATGAGAATCATGGTAGGGCTACAGCAGAGAAGGTTCTCATCTTTTTTAGCAGATAATAACTGAAATCAAAGTAAGCATTTGTTTTGTTTTCTTCTTCTTCTTCTTCAGCTAGAGCTTAACGATCTCAGGAATATGAACTGGGTAACGATCAATGCAATCAGACCAAGGTCCATCATCAACAGGGGTCTTGATGCTTCTGTTGCACTTCCACACAGCACTGTTACATTTAAACCCACTCCCAAATGCTA
The DNA here is from genome assembly GCA_030762895.1 of Sophora flavescens. Taxonomy (NCBI): domain Eukaryota; kingdom Viridiplantae; phylum Streptophyta; class Magnoliopsida; order Fabales; family Fabaceae; genus Sophora; species Sophora flavescens. The sequence continues at coordinate 179,436,157 of CM061067.1, forward strand.
TCTGCCACACCCTATCTCCTCTCTTCATCCTTCCCTTGGATTCAATGTAGTTCAGTTCATACCACAGTGAGGAAGATGAAGTGTTCCCAAAGCGATGGAGGGTCATCCTCGAAGCCTCAACATGCTCCGCAGAGAGCTGAAGATTCTTCTGCAACTCATCAATCACAGCACGACCACCAGCATGGATGCAAAAGTGCTCAAAGGCTTGTTTGAAGTCAGGGATGTATGGTTTCCATTTGGGGTTAAAGATTTTTCTCCCAATGAGTGTGAGAAGGAATAGAAGCTGTTCTGAAGCTGGAAGAACAAGAGGACCCATGGTGGTGATGTTAGACTTGAGAGCTTCTCCTGCAATGGCCATAAGGTCCTTGGAAAGTGTGATACCTACCTTCCCTTCTTTGTCTTCTTCTTCAAACACACAATGGTATGCTTTATCATCAGCACCTTTGTGAGTTCTTACCACATGAACCAACTTGTACTTTGCTCTTCTATTTTCTTTCTTTCGGTTTGATAAAAGTATTGCAGCACCACCCATTCTGAACAAACAATTTGGAAGAAGCTTTGCTCTCTCATTTCCTTGGTAATAGTTTGGTGTGATAATCTCTGTGCTCACAACCACGGCGTTTGAATTTGGATGAACTTGAAGAAGATCACGAGCTAAATCAATGGAGATAAGCCCTGCACTGCAACCCATCCCTGAGAGATTGAAGCTCTTGACATTGCTCCTGAGCTTGTACTTGTTGATCACCATGGCAGACAAAGAAGGTGTCGGAGAGAAGAGGCTGCAATTCACTATGAGAATGTCTATATCCTTAGGCTTAAGACCAGTTTTCTGTAACAAAGAATCCATGGCCGAGAAGATAACAAGCTCAGCCTCTCCTCTAGAAGCTTCCATGGTTGGTTTTGGTGGGATGTAATGAATTGCAGGAGGCAAACATGTCTCTTCTCCAAGACCAGATCGCTCGAGAATCCTCATTTGAAACTCAACACTCTTTGGATTGTTCTTGAGGATGAGCCTCGAGTGTTCCATGAAGGTAGCAAAAGGGACACGGCACGTGACAGGTGGCTTGAAACAAGCATAGTCAACAAGGTAGATCGTGCGTGGCTTTGACATGAAGTAAACAGTGGCTATGAAGATTATGAGGAAAGCAGAACAAAGGATTTGAACAAGATCAAAGTGAAGAGAGTTCCAAAGGGTGATGATTTCATCAGGGCCTAAGCGTAGTAGCTCTATGAAGATGCCAACCATGATGGGTACGAGAGTGAGGGTGATAATGTGGTTCACAAGGTATTGGTACCCAAGTTTCACGTACTTGAGTTTCACTGAGTTAGAGAAATCAGGCAAGATTGGAGGCATGTTGTTTTGTTTTTTGCTTTGAGAAGAAACACTACACACGATCGATGACAAGTTTTTTAGATGCCAAAAGATGTGAGAATGAGAAGAAGGGAAGGGACTTTGGTGCCTAGCTTTGGCAATTGATAATAAGTGAGGAAGGGGAGAGGTGAGGTTTTAAAGGCAAAGGGGACCTATCCTCTGAAGGGGGCAGATGAAGGGAATAAATGAATGACTCCACGTCACTCAACGCTCAATTAAACTTGGTATTAATTTTCATAACTCCCACCCTTTTGATATCTTGCTAAACCCTAACATCTTTCCTTACACCCGTAAAAAAACAACTTTATCTGTTTTGTCCTTGTTTACTATCTTAATATGGTTATGTTACTTTACATCATTAAAATGTGGATTGAAAGGCAAATAGAAGATAGCCATGTTTGCAACTCAGACCTTGATTATGTATATACATCTCACATCTGTCATGTCAGCACACGGAACGCTTAATTAATAGGATTTATTTCTATCTCTTGCTTGCTTTTTCTTCTTTGTATAAGCACATCATAAAATTAAAGGGATACTGTATGGTGTCATGTTCACAAAAACTTGCCCAATAGACCATACAGCGTATTCTCCAAATGAGAGAACTTTCAAGATATTGCAATGGTGCTTTGCACAAATGGTTTGTTATTGAATACGATAAATATTCAACTATGCTAATATATATATATATATATATATATATATATATATATATATATATATATAATATATAGTATCATGCTAACCAATGTCAGTAGGACATTGATTAAGAAAACAAAAAAAAAAATAAAGATTCACGAGAAAATTAACTTCAACACTCTTTAAAATATGAAATACACCAAATCTCAATATAAAATTTCTTATTTTAAATTCTTAATAATACCTTAAGAATACTGGTTAAGATTCTCCTGTCTTATATAACCATGCTACGTTAAGGATCCCTTCGTCCTCCGCTTTGAATCAACAATTTAACATGGTGCCGAAGTCCATGTCAACAATCAATATATAGCATTGACTACACAAAATTCGTCAACAATCAATGGATAGCTAGCATCGACTTTTCATTATTTAATAAGAATTAATAACATGTTAATGCATTACAGACTTCAGAACACTCAAGTTTTTTTTTTTTTTTTTTGCCAATAGAACACTCAATTTATACAAGAGTCTCTTGATTATCAATTCTTTTGTGGAAATGTCACCTCAACCGTCTGCAATGATTTCGAGGCCAGATTAGAAGGCCGGGGCTCCTCTAAGTACAAGATAAAATAAGAAAATAAGAGTGTATTTATCCTTTATTAATTGTACTCGATTGAGATCTTGATTCATATTTACTTTCTCATTTTACATTTTTGCTTACTTCAGATGAACTTTAACTAGATTAGAAAAACATGTCAAAGAATGTAATTTGTGAGACTTTGCTAAGTCCTCCGCAACCCGTTGTCTTTATTCTAGGTTGAACTTGTATATCAAATTTGGAAATAAAATCATTATTTACAAGGAAAAATTGAATAAGGGTTTGTTTATTTTATAATGTGTTTTGATGTGAGGTAAGAACTCCCATAAACACTTCCACATGAAGCTACTACTTGTAGCTTTTGTCTTTCCAAAAGTGATTCTCAAAGTTGCCCTCCCTTTCTCCAATTGCTTTATGCAGAACCTATATATTATGCGCTCCTAGCATCACCTCCATACATGTATCCGTCACTATAATGTATAAAAATAACTAGTCAAATTAATCCCTAAAATATTAGAAAATAATTCATAGATCAGCCTCTAAAACAATTGATAAATAACAATCCATATAAATCCTTATGGATTTATAATGCATAAAAACATGTCAAGTTTGTCCTAATAAATTTGAACTCTTACCTTTTACAAGCGTGGCATGAATTTCCGCCCATGTCCTATGTAGTCTCCAAAGTCCTAATATAAAATTATGAAGAACCATTTCTAATCACCATGTTTAGAGGATTGATATGTTTTGCATACATAGGAAAATAGTGTAAATGCATAATCATCAAATGCTATTAATATGAGTTATACTCAACGATCAAAGAACATGACCGGCCCAAGGGTGAGGCAACTAAATCCCAAGCTTTAGGCTCACAAGCAAAAACACACTATTTACTCTTAGTTTTTATAAATCAAAAAGGTCATGCACGCTAACAAAAAGGTCAAACCTAAAACATAATTTGACTCGGATACATTCTCTTACATAAAATAAAAATGTCTCGCTCAAAATTTGCTTTAGGTCCTACTCACTTTTGGGCCGGTCCTATCGAAAAACATGGTTGAAACTTCATGTCAGGTATCCAAAAGGCAATAACTCATATTTACATGGACTAATTTGACCCGCGTTTAGACATCATTACGATTTGTATGAATTAGTATTGTTTTAAAGACTATTATGGATTATTTGGTAATATTTGATGGACTAGTTTGACATGTTTTAATACAATATATATATATGACCTATGACATTTGCATTGCAAGAGGTGGTTATAGAAGCACGTCATAGCTTTTGCATAAGGCATATGCAAAGAGGCATTTCGGGATTTTGGTTTAGGATTTTGAATCACGAATTAGGAAAACTTTGAGGTTTTTATTCTTAAGCATTTCGAGAACGTAAATTGAGGAGTTGGAGTTTTTTTTTTTTTTTAAAGAGAAAGAAAAATATTAATAACCGGGTAAAGGGATATTAATTCGAATCCAATATACTGTAAGACAACCAAGGTTTTCACACGGTCACACCATCACAAAGGTAGCTAAAAAATCTAACACACGACTAGGGGTGGCAAAATGATCCATTTATCCACCATCCATCCAGTCCATCCATAAAAAAATTCATCCAATCCATCCATTTATAAAAAAATAATATAAATGGATTTGATTATTTTTTTAGCGGATGGTTTATGATCCATCCAATATATTTTAGAATCCATTGGACCAACAATCAAAAATGTAACGGATCAACTTTTATCTATTCCAAAACCTTTTTTTTCATATTATTTTTCACCAAATAAAAAAACCTCCATTTGTAACAAAAAAAAAAAGTCTATCTAATTTTCTCTTCCGTTCCTTATTATTTTTTCTTCATTATTTTTTATTTTATTTAGGGTCAAACTTAGGTACAGTATTCTAGTTACTGTGCCTATTGTCTTAAGGAAAAACACTATAAAAGTATTGAAACCATTTTACCGCAAAACTCGCTTGAATTCGGTTAAAGGCAGATTTGATTAATTTTAAGTGCGAGACCGCAGACTCTGATACATAGGGTCTCGTAGCTAAGTTTTTCCTTTTTTTTGTTACATTAAGTATTAACTAATTAATTGTTTTCAAGCACCAGTTGTTGTTCACGTTATCACGGACGTTTTCTTTTTTCGTTACCGTTTTTTTGAGAAACTTAAAAAAAAGTATTAACTAAATGAAAGCACAGAAAGTCATAATGTCATGAAATGTTGTGACAAAACAACCTCTGTAGATACACATAATCAATAACTCTCATATAATAATAGAAAAATGACCGTGATACAAAATGATCATGAGATAGAGTGGAGAGAGAGTAAAGATAGAGAAAGAAGGAAAAAAAGGGAAGGAGAGAAAGGGTAGAGAGAGGAAAAAAGAGGAGAGCGAGAGTGAGATAGAGATAATATTTTAATTTTTTTATAAATTATTTTATTTTTAAAAATATTTTATGGATGGATAAAAGAAATATAAAATTATTTCATTTCTTAAAATAAATTTTAGTGGATGGATTGGATATCCATCCATGAAAAGTTGTTAATGGATGGATCAGATGGATTTTATTTAATGGATCATGGATGGATTGGATATTTTTTAATGGATTATAATGGATTAATGGATTGTTTTTAATCCATCCATTAAGATCCGAATAAAAATTTATCCGATCCATCCATTTGTCACCCTTACACACAGCCACTAATAGTCTAATACATGGCAAAACCCCTGCAACTACTAAGCATTAGACTGAATCAGCTCATTAAGTGTGTGTTTGGATGAGTGTTTGACAAACGTGATTTTGGATGGAATTGATTTTGTAGAATTGATTTCAATACAATTGAGTTTGAAGTAAAGTGATTTATGTTTGGATGTTTTTACTTTGAAAGCAAGTTTGATGTAAAACTTAGTATAATTTTTCAATCCAAAAGCAGGCTTCTCTAAGGCTGCTTCCTTAGAATCAATTTCGAATGCAAAATTGCTTCCACAAACATGTTCCCAAACACCTCTTTTTTTACAAGAATCACGTTTGACAGTGCAGAAGACTTCTAAGTACCTCCAAAAGTGAAACCAAACACACACTAATTAAGCATTTGAGTCAAAAAAGCTAGCACTTGGCTCAACACCCACGACCATCAACCACGAAACGGAGCGTGGGAAGGAACAAAGCACCGATCAGCAATAGTAACACACTGTATAAACCAGATTGTTGACAGCAGAGGAGTTTGAGTTATTGGTTGGTTGATACTAGGGATTTGCATAAAGCAAATTTCTTGCTATTCGAACAATCATGAATTTTAAAGCAAGATTGTACTTTTGAGGAAGAAGCCAAAACGACGTTATTTGGCTCCATGTGTTTTTTATTTAAAAATGTGCAATCAACATTTCAATCATGGTTTATCAAGTAAGTGTATCAAGTAAGACACTTCATTAAGTTTAACTGATGCTCAATTACCTCAAAGACCAAATTAGTCAATGGTTATCAAAATTAGAAATATGACTGATATCATGATTATAATGTCTAAGTTGATATTTTACTCCATGTATATCTAACTGTAACTTTAAGTTAACACTTTGACGTTTTTTTTTGCATTGACATGTACTTTTCTCTTTTCATAAAAACAAAATGTAAGCCAACATTGTTAGATATTAATTAGAAAATTAATAATAACAAGTTTCTAAGTTGATAGTTATGAGTCTTATAATTGTGTAACTTTGTAAGTTAAAAGTTGTGATTTACTAAGTCAAAGTTATAAGTTACTAAGTTAAGGTTATGAGTTACTAAGTCTTGTAGTTTTCCAATTGAATTTAGTATATTAGAATAAGGCATTAAGCATTTATGTGATTAGTCAAATGGTCACTCTATTCTAGTTTAAATAGGGAATCATACTCTTGTATTTTGTGTGGTAAAGTAATAAAAATCATCTTCTTCCAACAAAGTGGCATCAAAGCTTTAGTTCTAGAGAGTTGAGAGAAACACTTTGTGAGTTGAGAGATGGCATATCAAAGGGAATTATGATAATTGGTGTCGTCGCATGAAAGCCTTGCTAGGTTCTCAAGATGCTTGGGAGATTGTAGAGAAAGGCTATACCCTACCTCAAAAGGAGGCTACTTTGTCACCAAATGAGACGGAGACTTTGTTGAAGTCGAAGAAGAAGGATCAACAAGCACTTGCCTTCATCCATCAAGGTTTGGATGAAGCCATGTTTGAGTTGGTGTCAAATGCAACCACATCCAAAGAAGCATGGGAGATTTTGAAAACCTCCCTTGAAGGTGTTGATAAGGTGAAGAAAGCGCGCCTACAAACTCTACGTAGAGAGTTTGAATCATTGCATACGAAGGAATCCGAATTTATTTCCGATTTTGGCAATAAGGTGTTGGCTATTGTGAACCAAATGAATCGTTATGGATAAAAGATGAAAGATGTTCGTGTGGTGGAAAAGATCCTTCGCTCCTTAACCGCAAAATTTGATTATGTGGTTTGTGCTATTTAAGAGTCAAAGGATTTAGACTCAATGACCGTAGACCAATTAATGGGTTCTCTTCAAGCCTATGAAGAAAGGTTCAAGAGAAGACATGATGAGCCGTTGGAGCAAGTCCTCAAAGCCAAAGCTTCTTTGAAAGAAAATGGAGGAGAAAGTAGTCAAAGAGCACGTGGACGTGGAAGAGGACGTGGTCGTGGACGTGGTCATGCCCAAGGAAGAGGAGGAAGAGGAGATCGTGATAATTTTGACAATAATGAATGGAGGAGCCATCAATCCACTAGTGGTCGTGGAAGAGGAAGAGGAAGACGAAGAGCTAGAGGCAGTTATGAAAGAGCATATGAAAGGAGGTATGATAAATCTAATGTTGAATGTTTTAATTGCCATAAATATGGCCATTACTCTTGGGAGTGTAGAACTAATGTTGAAGAGAAGGCCAATCTTGTTGATGACAAAGAAGTTGAAGAGCCAACATTATCGCTATCACTTAATAATGATGAGAAGGATGACAAATGCTTATGGTATCTTGATAATGGAGCAAGCAATCACATGTGTGGATGCAAAGAGAAATTTGTGGAGCTTGATGAGAAGGTAAAAGGAAATGTTTCCTTTGGAGATTCTTCCAAGTTACAAATCCAAGGGAAAGGTACCATTTTAATTTCTCTAAAAGATAGTGCTCACAAATTAGTTACGGATGTTTACTATGTTCCTAAACTAAAAAGCAACATTTTGAGTTTGGGACAACTTGTTGAAAAAGGGTATGAAATTCATATGAAAGATTGTTGTTTATGGCTTCGAGATCAAAATTCTAATTTGATTGCCAAGGTGTTTATGTCAAATCACTTTGAACATCAATACCAATGAAGCAAAATGTTTGAAGGCTAGCATAAAAGATGAATCATGGTGTTGGCATTTGAGATTTGGGCACTTGAATTTTGGAGCACTAAAATCCTTGGGAAACGAGAAGATGGTGAAAGGGATGCCTCTCATCAACCATCCTAATCAATTGTGTGAAACGTGTCTCCTTGGAAAGCATGCAAGAAGGAGTTTTCCAAAAGAAGCCAATTCAAGAGCAAAGGAGCCTCTCCAACTTGTTCACACCGATGTGCGTGGCCCAATCAATCCCCCTTCATGTGGTAACAATAAATACTTCTTGCTCTTTATTGATGATTATAGTAGAAAGACTTGGGTTTATTTTCTAAAGCAAAAATCTGAGGCATTTATAGCTTTTAAAAATTTTAAAGCTCTTGTGGAAAAAGAGAGTGGTTATGTAATCAAAGCTCTAAGATCCGATAGAGGTGGCGAATTCACATCAAAAGAATTTAATGAGTTTTGTGAAAAACATGGGATTCGTCTCCCTTTAACGGTTCCTAGATCTCCACAACAAAATGGAGTAGCGGAGAGGAAAAATAGAACTATTCTTAATATGGCTAGATGTATGTTGAAGGCAAAAAATATGCCCAAGGAATTTTGGGCCGAAGCTGTTGTATGTGCATGTTATTTGTCCAATCGCTCCCCAACAAAGAATGTCAAAGATCAAACACCACAAGAAGCATGGAATGGAGTGAAGCCAAGAGTTCATCACTTGAGGGTATTTGGAAACATTGCATATGCTCATGTACCCGACCAAGGAAGATCCAAGCTTGATGATCGAAATGTGAAACATGTGTTCGTTGGCTATGATACAAGCTCAAAAGGCTACAAATTGTACAACCCAAGAAATGGAAAAACAATTGTGAGCCGAGATGTTGCGTTGGATGAAGAAGACACATGGAATTGGGAGGAGAAAGAAGACACTTATGATTTTTTCCCATACTTTGAAGAAAAAGATGAAGAAGCCTTGACTCCAAATGATTCAACTCCACCTCCTTCACCAACTCCTTCAACCGATGAAGCCTCGTCATCTTCTGAAGGGAGTTCAAGTGAAAGGCCAAGAAAAATGAGAAGCATTCAAGAATTATATGATGAAACAGAAGTTATAAATGATTTGTTTTGTCTTTTTGTTGACAGTGAGCCCTTAAATTTTGATGAATCCATGAAAGACAAAAGGTGGAGACAAGCCATGGAAGAAGTAATCAAAGCCATTGAGAAGAACCACACTTGGGAGTTATCAAGCCTTCCCAAAGGTTACGAAGCAATTGGAGTCAAATGAGTCTTCAAAACTAAGAAGAATGCCAAAGGAGAAGTGGAGAGACACAAAGCAAGACTCGTTGCTAAAGGCTACAAACAACAACATGGAGTTAATTATGATGAAGTGTTTGCACCGGTTGCCCATATATGGAGACAATTCGTCTTCTTATTTCCTTAGCACCTCGGATGAAGTGGAGAGTTTTTCATCTTGATGTGAAATCGGCATTTCTAAATGGCTATCTTGAATAAGATGTCTATGTTGAACAACCAATGGGTTTTGTCGTTGAAGGTCAAGAAGGAAAAGTCTTTGTATGGTGTAAAGCAAGCACCGAGGGCATGGAATAGTCGCATTAACAAGTACTTCCAAGACAATGGGTTTGTCCGTTTGCCAAAATGAGTATGCTCTTTATGTTAAAGCTTTTGATAATGGTGATGTTTTATTTATTTGTCTTTATGTGGATGACCCTATCTTTACTGGCAATAACCCAAATTTGTTTGAAGACTTTAAGAAGGCCAAGTCTCATGAATTTGAGATGACAGATATGGGACTCATGTCATACTACTTGGGAATAGAAGTGAAGCAAATGGAGAATGGCATCTTTGTCTCACAAGAAAGATATACAAAAGAAGTGTTGAAGAAATTTAATATGCTTGATTGTAATCCCGTGAACACACCTATGGAAGGTGGCTTGAAGTTGTCAAAGTTTGATGAAGGAGAGAAGGTAGATCCCATGGTCTTCAAGAGTCTTGTGGGGAGTTTGAGGTACCTAACCAATACAAGGCCCGATATTCTATATGCGGTTGGAGTTGTGTGTCGCTTTATGGAGGCTCCTACCTCTACTCATCTAAAAGCCGCAAAAAGAATTCTTCGTTACTTGAAAGGTACAATTGATTTCGGATTGTTTTATTCTCCTTCTAATAATTTCAAGCTTTTGGGGTTTTGTGATAGTGATTTTGCGAGAGATGTTGATGATAGAAAAAGTACTACTGGATTTGTGTTTTTCATGGGTGATTGTGCTTTTACATGGAGTTCTAAGAAGCAAGCCATTGTGACATTTTCTACTTGTGAAGCTGAATATGTGGCTGCAACTTCTTGCACATGTCATGCCATTTGGCTTAGAAAATTGTTGAAGGAACTTCACTTGTTGCAAAAGGAGATCACGGAGATCTATATTGATAATAGATCTGCAGAAGAACTTGCCAAGAACCCGGTGTTCCATGAGCGAAGTAAGCATATAGATACAAGGTATCATTTCATCAGAGAATGCATTGTCAAAAAATTAGTGGAATTGACTTATGGGAAGACTCAAGATCAAGTTGTAGATATTTTCACCAAGCCTCTCAAATTTGAAGATTTTCGAAGATTGCGAGCAAGACTTAGAGTGCAGAAGAATTTTCAAATTAAGGGAGGATGTTAGATATTAATTATAAAATTAATAATAGCAAGTTTCTAAATTGATAGTTATGAGTCTTATAATTGTGCAACTTTCTAAGTTAAAAGTTGTGATTTAGTAAGTCAAAGTTGTAAGTTACTAAGTCAAGGTTGAGTTACTAAGTCTTGTAGTTTTCCATTTGAATTTAGTATCTTCGAATTAGGCATGAAACATTTATGTGATTAGTCAAATGGTCACTCTATTCTAGTTTAAATAGGGGACCATACTTTTATATTTTGTGTGGCAAAGTAATAAAAATCCTCTTCTTCCAACAAACATAGCTTGGGAAATGTTGTTACATGGTTTTCAAACAACTTAAGCCACATGGTCATATTTCTGCTAGTACTATGTCAAGTTCACCTAGTATAATTAAAATTTGGAGAATGCTAACCAATGTATTAAAGACATTGATTAAGAATCTAAAATAAGAGAATTCTCATTGGGATTTGATATATTTCATATTGTGAAGTGTGATATAAACTTAATTTTCCAATAAGATTTTATCTCTTTTGGTTTTCTTGATCAATCCCCTTAGGAAACTGGTTAACATGATCCTTAAAATTTTTATAGAGCATTGCATGAGCAAGAGTGATGACTTCCTAACTTTCTTCTTCAACCTCATGAGATGTTTATCAAAGTCTAGAATGGTTAATTTTGCCGTGGTGTCTTGGAGGGCTTGTGGTTCAGCAGAAACCAGAAAGTGTGGGACAATGTGGTAGAGACCATGCATCAAGTTGTTGCTAGGACCTCCTAGGTTTGGGAGGAGTGGAGCTTGGCCAAGAGGGTTCGTGCCAATTCTGCTATGACCCATTTTTTTTATTACAGATATCAATCATGCAATAAAACTTAATAATCGATAGCGTGTCGTGTTATATGTGCAAAATATATTAAGAAGAATGTTAAGCAATACCTTACAGAAATATTGGTTAAGAAATCAAAAAAGGAAAGTTCTTCCTAGAAAGTAGAGCTGTCAAAGTGACTCAACTCGGCTCACTCGGGTTGGCTCACCACGAGTTAAGGCTAAATTGAGCCAAGGCGGGTTGACTCACTTTTTCGGTGAGCCAAGAAATAACAAAACCTGATCGACTCACCATTGGTTGGTGGGTTAAACGGGTCAACTCACTTAAAATTAGAAAAAAACATTAAAAAAAACATTCAAAGTAGTAGCACCTATTAAAATGCACATCCAAATTCTAATACAGGTCCAAAATCAAAGTAACAGCCCTTATTATTTACGTGGGTTGTGTGTATGGCATTTGTGGGTTGTGTGTACGGCGTTGTAGGTCATGATGAAGAGGAAATGGGAGCATACACGGAAGGTAAATGGGCATTCGCGTAAGGGAAAGGTGATTAGGTCACTGAAGGTGGAGGGAAAGCCGGTCTGGGTTCGAGTCTTAGACCGCATGATAGAAGATTAGAAGGAAGATAGGAAATAAAGAAGAAAAGAGAACATGCGAGCTAACTCGGCTCACCATTGACGGTGCTCTTTTATAAATATGTATATAACATATATTAATCAATGAAAAGTACTAAAAAGTGTTATTTAATATATCGGTCTTGTTAACCAGTGTTATAGGGACATTAATTAAAGATTTCAATAAAAGCAAATTTTCATTGAAATATTAAAGAAAACATCTTTCATATAACAAGGAAATATACCATTGTATTTGTCATTTAAGAGAAAAATATATTTTATTTGTCAATTTAGAAAACGAAGATTGCATTAAATGAAATGAGAGAGTATTAATGGAGTGAAAGAGTATTTTAGACAAATTTAGTTTTGTTTTCTTTAAAAAAATAAGTATTTAATTAATGAATTTAAATATTTTATTTGAAGCAAAGGTTGACATTAATGAGTTTAATTTTTTTATAAGATTTAATGAGTTTAATTTTGATACATTGTTATGTTTGAAGTTTTTATAAGAATCAAATATTATTAATGATGTGACATTGCATATTATTGGTTAATAATGTAAAAATCCATTAAATTGACAGCGTATTATAATTAAACAATTAGGCTTAATTTCACTTTTGGTCAACTGCTATTGGTCATGTGCTATTTTGGTCCCTAAAGTATTTTTAGTGCATATTTGGTTCATCTATTTTTTCGATATTGCAAATTAGGTCTTTCTATCACCGTCTGTCAATTTTTCAATGATCAACATTGCTCTAAGCGCATAGAACATCTTTTTAAGCTTTTGTGGTAAATGATTATATGGAGGAACACAAAAATGTCCCGAAAAGGAGGGACAAAACCAATAAATAGTAGAGGGTAACCACTAAATCATGCTGAATCGAAGACGCGGAGGAGGAAGAACCTCAACCAGAGGTTATGTGTGCTTAGAGAAGTGGTCTCTCTATATTGATCCTTGAGAAAATTGACAAGACATTGGACAGAATGACCAAATTTGCAACATTGAAAAAACAGGAGACCAAATGTACACAAAAAAAAACTTCAGGGACCAAAATCACACATGACCAATAGTAAGGGGATCAAAACTACAATTAAGCCAAATAATTGATATATTTATTAATCTGTGTACAAAACCTTTAAACGATAAATAATATAAAGAGTGCAACTAAATAGTAAGGTACAAATAGTACAAATTTATCTCACAATAGCAAAAAAAAATGGTAAAATGGGAATAGAGAGGTGGGCAGGGGTTGAAAAGAGAATGAAGCTTGCGACTCGACAAGTATCATACCAAATTCATGAATTGATATTCGTACTGTTAAGCATTATTATATTATAAAATGGAAGGAATAGTAAATGATACGAGGATAAATTGAAATTTTTGACCTTATATGAAAAGTTGATTGCACTAAAAAAAACTAGGGATGGACAACTGGACATGGGTTCAGATCAACCCAGTGGCCCTAACAACTTGACCCAACTCAAAAAAAAAAAAATCATGTTGGTTTGGGTCATCGGGTCAGTTAGGTTTGTATAGTGTTGTAACTGACAAGTTCGAATCGGGTATCGAGTTAGCACATTTGAAACCTGAGTAACCAGATTCAACCCGACCACCACAAAAAAAGAACACCAGAACATCTGAACCAGTCACCTATATTCTTCATGAGACCTAACTTAGTAACATAGTAACCAAATCTTCCTCACCATAAAAACACACACAACACCTATCACTCTTCGTTCACAGCACATCTTTCGACGCACCACCGTCCAGTGAACCAGATCGGCAGATCTCGAACCAGAACATCGTTCACGGTACATATTAACACTAGATCGCGAACTAGCTCCACCTACGGTGTTCTGTCGTTCTTCACTCGTACCAAACCCACTACTGCAATGTATAGCAACAAATCCGCCCCAAATGTCGTTTGCCATCAGCCTTCGCTTGAACCAATCTCTCTCCCTCCTCTGTCCAAATCTAAAACCTCCATTGAAGACATTGTACACCACTGTGTTCGTCGTCGTTGTCCACCCTCTCCCCTTCGCAAGTCGTGCCACCATCACGAGCTTGCTGTCGAACCATCCCGACATGCATCCTTTGCCTGGACCCCTCCAACCATGAAAACTAGATTTTAAATTAATGAAGGTTTGAGTGGTCATTGTCTTATTTAGGTGTCTGATTTATCTAAATTAATGACTTTTTTTCCTGTTTTCAATCTGATGATTCGTCCTGACCCGACCCAATTAGAATTGGGTGGATTCGATTCAATCTAGGATGCATACCATTGTCCCCACCACTCGACCCTACCCATATACCAGGGGTGTTTGTGGATTGGATTGAGTCGATTTTGAGCTAAAAAGTCACCCGATCCAATGATGAAAATAATGTGCGGTTTGGATAGGATCGATTCGCTTCTTTAAAAAAAATCCAATCCAATCAAATGCGGTTTGGATTAGATTGGATAATTCAGTTTTTGCCATACTTAATTTTTCCTTATGTCAAATGTCCTTTCTACGTATTTAATAGTTGACAAAAGATAATTTTCATTTAAGGGAGCTCGTTTAGGTTGCTCAATACCTATTTTAACTTCTCTTTATATTGGAACAATAGAGCCTTTATGAAAGCCAACAACTATTTGTTTCTTATTAACCGTTGTTTGATTTGATGAAAAAGTGAGGAAAATTGTAGAGAATTATTGACAAAATATTGGAAGTTTGAGAAAAAATAATTATTGATATTTTCAAAAGATTCTTTTATGTTAAATATTCTTTTCTGTTAATTCTTTATATATACTCTCACTTATCTTATTTTCCCTTGAATCGACTACAAATAAATTATAACTAATTTTCAAATTACTTAATTGATTCCCTATTTTTTATGTTTACTCAATCAAGTATATATATGTTATGCATCAAAACTTTTAGCAAAATATAATTTCAAGATATCAACATTTATTCTAAATAATCTCATATATGTCATTCCAACAAAAATATTAAAGAGAATGAGGGTTATAAAAGTATGAAAAACAATGTTCAAGTATGAGTAATACTATAATTTCAAAAATAATAGTATAAGTCTATATTATATCTGTTTGGATTAGATTGGATTGGATTTCACCAGGGGATCCAAAATCCGATCCAATCCAATGAAAAAAGCGATTTTTTCGATTTTCGATTTTTCGATTTGATTTTTGCGGTTTGAATCGGTTTGGATCGACTGATAAACACTCCTATCATATACATTTCATTGGTTTGGGTCTAACTTCCCTCAAACTTGATCCAACCTCACCCAAGCGCACCCAAAAAAAACAAATAAAGTATCGTGACTTTTTTACTATTCTTGAAAATACTTGTTTGCATGGCATTTTTGTTAGGGTAAAATATGTTTTTAGCCTCGGGATAATGAGTGTATTTGATTTATTCTGTAAAATGTTTTCTTTCGGCTTTCATCCTTCTAAAGTAGGAAATTGCTAATTTTAGTCTCTCTAAAACGAGCAAATTTCAGTTGTGGTCTCTATAAATTAATTTTTTTTAATTTTCATCCCTTTTAAATTTGATATCATTGTTTTTAGTCCATAGCATTCATTTTAGAGCGGATAAATAGAATTCATTTAAGATTCAAGGAAAATTATAGGGGAATAGCATGCTAACATGGGATCAAAGACGTTAATGGATATTACATGATAGTATGGACAAAAATAGTGATTTCAGATCTTGGAGGGATGAAAACCAAGTAATTTTTTTTTTCAAGGACCAAAATCAAAATTTGCTCATTTTACAGGAACCAAAAACATGATTAACATTTTTTAATATATATTTTAAACCATTTTTCATTTTTATTTGGATTTTTTAAAGGGAAATGTGTTTAGGACATTCATTAAAGAACCAAGAAAAGAAATTTCGTGTTCAGAATTGGTGTATTTAATATTTGAAGAAGTTAAATACTTAATTTTTTATGAAAATTTACTTCTTATGATTCCTTAGAGAGTGTTCTAAGAACACTTATTAACGTGATATTTTTTTTAATGCCGCCTTACCTTATTTGTTTGAAACGGTGAAGATCCCAAGAAAACTATCCGTTGACCCATAGGTTACACACGGAGTAACACGCATGCGGAATTGGTACTATAAAACACTAACAGGTGGCTGTCGACCAAATATTAAATGCCCTTTGATATTAGCTGATAGTTGCCAATCATTTTCTTTATTTATTTTCACTACTGCTCTAATATGTGGATATGAAGATTTTCGAAGGATTGTACTTTAAATGTTTTTATTTGATACATTTATTTTGATTATTTAATATAATTATTTTGTTATGTCCTGCATCTTATAAATAATGTAACAAATTATCTCTTATAATAACTTGGATAATTTTTTCCCTCGATGTAGTTTTTAGGGTGAAATTATCACTGTATATTCTAAGATAGTATCCAGGATCGACCCAAGGGCGAGGCTCCTAAAATCCTTGCTTTAGGCCTTATCCAAAATCTCATATATTGGGCTTTAGGAGCCTCGCAAAAACCTTATATATTTTGTAAACTACAACTTTAATGAAAGGCATCATGGAAAAAATGGTTGTACAGTTTGTCTTCAAACCTAACGCCCGTGTTCAATTTCCACTACCTTCCATTATATGCTTTTAAACTGTCGTCAAAATTTTATACATTAGTTTACCTTTTAATTTCTTTTCTTTTATTTAAATAACATTAAACTAATAAATGAGAACAAAGTTTTTTTTTACCAAATGAGAACAAAGTTAAAAACAATTAAAATGATATCAGTACACCATTATATCTTTTTTAAAAGATTCAAAAGTGACTTTTATGCTGTACAAAGATTTATTATTAAAAAAAACTAAATCATAAGTTAATTTGTAATAGTTATAAAAATCACTTTTTATAAAAATCACTTATTTATTAAATATTTTTTAAAATTTAAAAAAGGCCTCGTTTTAGATTTGTCTTAGGCCTCAATAAACATTGTCGGCCCCGATAGTATCAATGATTTTTCTAACCTATACATACATCCTTACACTTGTTATGAAATAAAAAGAATATAAAAATGTTGTATTGATTTTAAAAAGTAACTCTTAAACTTTTAAGGAATTGAATACATAACTTTCAACACAATATTTTTACTTTTGATTTCTTAACATGTATAAAATTGTACAGATTACAAAATAAAAATCGTACAAAACTTATCATAATCAGAATGTAATTCACTCCCAATATGATAAAATTGAGATTGTTCGGTTGGAATATGGTATAGAAAGTTAGAAACTCAAATCTTTATTTATATATATATATATATATATATATATATATATATATATATATATATATAAAAGTAACATAGGCTCTAATCATTTTTCCCTCCAAAACTGAGGGTAACTTTATAATTTAACTAACTAAAATATTATATCAATAATAATTGTTGGATAATCTTTACACAGTCAAAGCTTCCTCAATAAGCTCAATTTCAATATTCCCAATGCACTCTACAAATTTAAATGATCCGTGCATCTTTTTCTTTTGGTTAGTGAGATGTGGTCTTTGGTAATGGGGTGATTTAATGCTTCCATTAATTTGGTGAACTCTCCACTTCCCCTGGACGATGGCTCTAGAGAGATAGAGAGCGAATGAGACGTGAGGGTGGGAATTATGGATGTTCATCAACCGATCCAAACCGATTCAAATTGTCAAAATCGAATCGAAAAATCGAAAATCGAATAAACCGCAAACCGAAAATCGTAAAAACCGTTTTTTTCATTGGATTGGATCGGATTTTGGATCCCCAAATGAAATCCAATTCAATCCAAACCGAACTACTATTTACATATACTATTATTTTTGAAATTATAGTATTACTCATACTTTTTTTTGACAAGATAGTATTACTCATACTTAATCATCATTTTTCATACTTTTATGTCCCTCATTCTCTTTAATATTTTTATTGGAATGACATATATGAGACTATTTAGAATAAATATTAATGTCTTGAAGTTATATTTTGCTAAAAGTTTTGACGCATAACATATATATACTTGATTGAGTAAATATGAAAAATAGGAAACCAATTAAGTAAATTTGAAAAATATTTAGTTACATTTTTTTTGTAGTCGATTCAAGGAAAAAATATGATAAGTAAGAGTAGATATAGATATTAACATAAAATAATACTTCACTTAAAAGAACGTGTTAAAAATATAAATATTTTTTTTTCTGAAACTCCCAAATTAAAATTTTGTCAGGAATTCTCTAGAATTTTCTTCACTCATCGTGAAATAAAATAATAGTTAATAAGGAATAAATAGTTGATGCCTTTCATAAAGGTCCTACTGTTCTAACATATAGAGATATTAAAATAAGTATTGACATCCTAAACTAGCTCACTTGAATGAAGATTATATTTTGTTCCCTATTAAATAGTAGAAATGACACTTGACATAAAAAAAAGTATGACAAAAACCGAATTATCCAATCCAATCCAAATCGTAATTGATTGGATTGGATTGGATCAGATCAGATTTTTTTAAGTAAGCAAACCGATTCAATCCAAACAATATGTATTTTTATCATTGGATTGGATGACTTTTTAGTTCAAAACTTATTCAATCCGCGAACACTGGGAACGAGAGCATTGGAATTTGAAGGGTTTTTGTATTGGGAAATTGGGAAAGAGAAGGAATGGAGATGGAAATAGAAGAGACGACTTTTATTGCTGATTTCTTAATGGTTACGAATCCATTCCAGTACAAATTGGTGTTTTTCAAAGGAGCTATATTATTTTGTCCATTGAACCTGAAGCTTTACATTGTTTTTAATTTTATTTCTCCAATTTTTTAATAACAATCAGCATATTATTTTTATCTTTCTGATGGGGCTAATATTCTACTCTGTGTTTTTTTTTTTTTGACAAAAACTGTGTGTGTTGTTTAATTAGATTCACATAACAAAATCATTTCATAGTAAGAAAAAAAGTTGATTATTAATGTAATTTTTAATTGACTATTTAATCATATGTTATCATCATTTTATTAAAATATACCTATCACTTAAGTATGTAGTTATTATAATTAATAATTGAGGCTGCCTTTAATTATATGGCAGAAATTTGCATCTCTTTGCGGTTCTGGCAGGTGATGCATTCAGGGTTGTCAAAATTGGTGGATTTCTAAAAGTGTAACACTCACCAAGGAAGAAGAAAGAATGTATAGTTTCAGAAACTAACTGGGATAAATGGAAGATTGGAGGTATCATAGGGTGCCCCAACAATTGCCCACAGATTTGGTGCTTTAGCTCCTACACTTGGCAGTATTGTTCATGCTATTAGAGCGGGTGGATTTGCTGCTACATGATCTGCTGTTGGACCTGGCCTTTCTGGGACAGTAATTGCTACATGATCTGCTGCTAAATGGTCATTTTTCTAAACCTTTTCTCTCATAATCCATTGAATTGAGAATGGGAACTGTATCAAGTTATCTTTCAATATCCTTTGTGTCTGAGACTGTTGCATATGACTCCATACGTCCACTGTTACGAGTTTTCTGGCCCATCTTGGAGAAACTTTTTTGCTCTGAGCATATTGAGAGTGATAATTTATCCATGGCAGCTTGCTGAGCTCTTCAATCTTCAGGTTTGCCCACTCTTTGGACAGTTGATGGGTTACCCTCATGAGAAATATTTTATATTATTTTCTGAATTTGGTCAACATTTTGTGACATTACTGCCCAAAGTGCTGGATTAGCTTTCTACAAATTTTGTTTTATTCCAAAGTCTGTATTATATAAGAATCGATATGTTCGTATGTTATATATCCTGTTCATTTAATGAGTTGGGTTATGGTGTACCATCCACATTTTACACCACTCACTACATCATTCATGTGACAAATTTTGGGCCAATCAAATTGTCACATAAGTTGGTCAAAATTTCAAACTTTCTAGTTGTATTATATTGTAGTCAAACTATATGAATACAGTATATTACAGTATAATATATGTGCTTTTTATATTTACAAATTTAACTCATATTAAAATAATGTTTTTTGATTAAAAAATTTATTATATTGCAAAATATTATTGACAACGAACATTATTTTAATTCATATTAAAATATTATTTTACAATATAACCATTTTTTTAATCAAAAAATAATATTTTAATGTGGGTTAAATTTGCTAATACAAATAGTACATATACTATACTATAATATACTATATTCATATAGTTTGACTACAGTATAATACAACTAGAAAGTTTGACATTTTGATCAAACCCATGTGACAATTTGATTGGTCCAAAATTTACCTCATATAAGTGGTGTAGTGAGTGGTGCAAAATATGGGTGGTGCATCTTTGCCCAACCCTCGTTTAATACATGTTCCTGTAACTGTACTAGATGAATTGTTGGTTAATTAATCCATAATTTTGGAACATAAAAATAGTTATTTCAGCTGGTATTTACATAAAAACTTCTTTTCCATGTGACTTGATGCATTTTATGATAGGAACAGAGAAAAACTGAAGTATATACTGATTACTGAAAAATGGAGCAAGGCTCCTTACAACTGATATATGTGTAGGTTCTCTTTCGTGTCTTATCTTAATTATGAATTATATAACTGTGTACGGATAGTTTTAAGATGTGTTGTTATTTTAACATGCTTATTTTTCTATGCTTTAATACACGTAGAACTATTCAAAATATTTGTCTATGCTAAGAAATATAAGGTAAATGTTCCTTTGAATAATAATGCCTATGGCTTTGTTGCTGATGCCAACGGCAACAAAACTGGTATACCAGTGACTATGGGGCTCGCATGGCTACTGTCACTGCATTCGAAGCTGCTACTGATGCTGGGAAGTTAGTGGAAACAAGTGCTCTGGTGGATTAAGTGACAGAGCCAAATATATGCTATATAGTTTTGACCTATAAGATTTCGTTAGCATTACTTCAGAAGTTTGGTGGAGGCCAGGGAGCTCAAGCATGATTTATGACAAGAAAACAGAATATAGAAGCAATAGTTGGTCATTACAAAAGAAGATGACTTCTTTAAAATTTGTTGTTGCTGTGTAGTGTCCAGTTGTCGGTTAGTGATGAACTAAAAATAGAGAGAGAGATCATATATGGGAAGAATTCATGATATATCCTTGAAGTATCCAAGTTGCAAGGCTTATTGTATATTTGATGTCTTGAATATTTTCTGTTTTCAGTTATGAGTAATTACGCTTCCCTCATAGAGAGAGATTTCTCAAAGCATTCTCACTTTATTTATCTATGATTAATAGTTTATTTCATTTAGCATGTAAATTTAATTTATTTGTGATTAATGGTGTATTTATAAATATAAAGTATATATATGGGTACCAATAATGCATTTGATATATTTAAAGCATCAATTCTAATCTCGATCTTTGGCAGTACCAGCTATGCGTTTTTACTGATATAAACCTGCTATTCATGATTTTGACCTACTGACCCTGTTTTCATAATGGCTTTTGAAAGTCTGAGCCAATTTGAAACTACAGTGAAAATAGCATTATCATATGCAAAAGGAAAATCTGGAAACTAATTATCAACAAAAAAACTTAAATTAACAGAGTTCGTCATAAAATATGGTACGTATTTGTTTATATTTATATATTTGTGCAAAATGTCTTCCTTTTTATTCAGAAATAATTTATTTAAAAACTGTAACTAAATTTATTTCAACATTTAACTCAGAAAGTCATTGTTCATTTAACTATACAAATATTTTGAATTATAAACTACATAATACAAACAAGATGTACTAAAAAATTGTGAATATCATTTGCATCTCACAGGTACTAGTGATAGGTACATGTTCAACCTATATATTGAGAAATTAGTGTCGAGGTTGTGTTAGGTACACGTTTAACATATATATGGAATCTACAAACAGGTTCTATAGAGTACAAAATCTTTATTGAAATTTTCTTTTTATAAAAGATATATGTATTTCATTTCAAAATTTCAATTTTGTTTTGAATTTTATTAGTGAATCTTGCAAAACCTAGAGAAAATGCATTGTGATATTTATACTTCTATTTATTTAATTCCTATTTAACATAATCATTTATCATTTTTTCAGATAATATGAAACTATATTGTCCACTCATATTTGACATGTACATCACACGGATATATTGTCTAGTATATATAAAAACAAAGTAAGACTTTTCAATCCAATAAGTGACATTCTCTAATATAATTAAGTGTAGGACCCTCTGACTTGTGTAGAAACGTCGGACAATAGAACTCCAAGACATGGTTCGTGTCATACGCTTTGTTTAATTGTTTCGGTATAGTATTGGCTGTACTGGTTGTGTTAATGGCTCACGGCTTGGTTCTTTCTCTGTTGTTATCCAATGGGTTAGTTGGGGGTTGCGACTGAAACAATCTCTGTTTAATAAAAAAAAATTTTGTATACATTAATAGGGTCTTGTGCTCTAACGATATTATTTAAGGATTCCAAATAATGTAATTATTCATTGAAAAGCTAACTACTAATATACTTTCTCCGGTTCACAATATAAGAAACAAAACCCTAAAACGCACAGACCACAAAAATATATTGGAATGAGTTAATTGTAATTAATACTTACATAAATGTTTAAAAACACCCCTTATAATTTTAATTAATATTCTGATGACCTATATTTAATGACAGTAATTAATAAGGACAATATTGAAAATTAGCATTTAATATGTGTGAAAAACTGAAAATCGATACATATTTTTTTATATTTTGGACAAAAAAAATGACTCATTTATTTCTTATATTATGAACGAGAGAGAATATCATTTTTCAATATACAATACACACAACTTCCCACAAAACTTAATATTTTAAAATATTTAAATAATACCTTTTGAACACTGTTCAACATTTGTTATACTTATAATATAACTAAAAGTCAAGCAAAATTGATGTTTTCAATTATTTGTGACAGATTTACACCCAAGTTTTGAAAGTGATTGATGTCGATAACCAAACTAAACTATTTTCTCTTGATTTAATTATAAATAAAAAAAAACATCTATATTTTTTGGATTTGAATATAAGCAAAATCCAACTAACTCAATTATATTTAATGTAAGTATTCCAAAAATCAAGAAAATTAATTAATCAAACCAATTCTCCATTTACAATTAAATGATAGTTTAATAATTATACTCATTTTTTCTTAAATAAATCAAGACAATTTAACTAACTTCTTTAGTAAGTATGAATTAGTTATTTGTGTTTATAATTGAGTCCAGGGTAGTACGGCACGTTTTTGGATTAGAATCTATAGCATATTATCTTATTTTTTAAGATTTACGTAGAAAACAATTAATGTTGTTTTTAATGTTTCATATATAAATAGGAAAAATATGTAGATTGGTCATATATATTTTTTTATTTTTTATATTGATCATATAAGTTTTTATTTTTCAAATTGATTCTACGCATTTAATTAGTTATTTTCACCAATTTTAACTTAACACCGTTATTTTTAACCTAACGCAACTATCATCATAGCTCGTCACGTGATGTTTGATCTGACTCCCTAAGTTTGACTCTGTTTGAAAAAAGATTTGAATTAGATATTCACATAATAGCATGTAAATGACTATAAACATATATTAGTTGAGTTATGAAGAACTATTGAAAATTTTAATAAATTGTATGAGAAATAATTTAACCTTTTTATTCTACGTATTTACATTTTCCTTTACTTCTGTCCTACATATCAGGAGGATGATGATGAAATCCCGTATTCAACCGTACAAGAAGTACATCGACGAATATTTTTTCATGAGATAAATCTTTTACAGAAATTACCATTCACTTTAAAGTAGTTTATATTATTATTTTTTTGGTTTTCTTGAATATCCTCTCATCTGATAAGTAAGACTAATTTCCTAACATACGATCAAACGTTTAAACGAGAACTCCTGCCAAATAATTTTTCATACATATAAACTTATGGATCGAATTCAGGACTATATGCTCAACATACTCATGTTTACACTTGGATCAACACACATGTACATTAGTTAATGTTTATATTATTTAAATTATTATTATTATTATTATAAATTATGATTTAGTTTAATGTTGTTTTCTATCTTCTTAAATATCTTAAGATGAACTATATATAATATGTAATTTACAAACAGAGCAGAATATCAACTATTTAATATTATATGCACAAAAACTAAAGGACGTACGGTTCATTTTGATTATCATTTATAGTTTGAATGGGCTAACACGGGCAAATAACATCCAAAATGAACATTACATGCAATAATATTTGAATATGAATATATAGAACAACGAGAAGGAAGTCTCTTAGAATTTAAAATGCCCATCTCAAAAGAGAAAGTTGCTTTAGTATCTTGCATATTTTAAGAATAAGAGTAAATTACATTCCACCACCTTCAAGTTTATTAAAGTAATAATAAACCCTAAAATTGACCATAAATTACACTTCACCCTATTCTTTCGTGTTGACTAACTATTGATTTAACACCATTAAGTTGTTTAAAAATAAAAAATTATTTATATTAAGCAATTTGATATTTATATACGAAAAATCATTTTTAAAAATTAATCTTATACTTTGTTGTCTACAAAAGAAAGTTGTTTTTAATTTAAAAAAGGAAATATATAATTTGGAAATCATATAAAAAGAATATAATTCATTTAAACATTTATTTTTTCAATCCATTATATATATATTTTACTCAAAAATATTAATTTTCAGTTCGCTCTAACAAATTATTAATATAAAATGTGTATCAATTATATACAAAATATTATTTTTCATTATATTCTTGTTTTATTTTAGTTATTTAGATCAACAACTTCAAATAGATATTATGCTTTTAATTATTTTACCTGTTGATAAATATGATAAAAAAAATGTTATTTAAACAAACATATTTGAGAATAAGAGTATAAGACTGAATATATAAACTTGTTTAGAATAATTTTATGATTTATATATAATTATTTAATTTTAAAAAGTTAACATATATTATGTTCATTATGTAACAAAAATATATTTAATACTTTTTTTACTCGATTTATTTATTTTGTTGAGCCTATAACTTAGTTATTATTTTTAGCAAAGTTCTTACCTCAAATTGCTTTATCTATTCTTGACAAAATACTATAATATAAACATATACATTCCGTATATTTTTTTTTATAATAAATTTATTTTTATAAGTTTATATATTAATTATTTATAAGAACGTAAATTTTAATCCCACCTCTATATATCACCATTTAGAAGATAGAGACATATTTATCTTCATTCTTGTACTCAAACATTTAAATGAAACTTTTATTAACTTTATTAATGACAATTACTATGATAAATCATATATTCTATAGAACAAATAATTGAAAGTATGATATTTATTTTGAAGTTGTTGAACTAAATGACTCAAAAAAAAGTGTGTGCTAAAAAAATTATCTATTGTTATTTATGTGTATGTTTAATATTTATCGTTTGTTAGAGTATATACTAAAAAATCATCTATTTTTTTTTAAAAAATCATCTATTTGATAAAAGTAATATATATAATAAATTTAAAAAATAAATACTTAAATGAATTATATTTCTTTACATAAGATTTTGAAATCGTACATTTTATTTTTAAAAATTAAAACTAAATTTATTTTTAAACAATAAAGCCATACATTAATCTTTAAAAACATTTTTTTGACTGTATACATATCAATTAACTAATTATAAATATTTATTTTATTCTTGACTGACTTAATAGTATTAAGTCAATGGTTAGTTAACATCAGAAGTTGGGATGTAGTATAATTTATTATTATATTTGGGGTTTGTTGATATTTTGATAAAATTTAAGGTGATGGAGTGTAATTTATTCTAAGAATAAAGTAAGAAGTGTACTACTTTTTAGCCGATATCATTTATTAAAAAACTAAATAACAAAAGTAAAAAGGAAAAAAATGTTGGTATTTTATATTACTAATCTAAATATTTTACATGGGACACATACATGTTAACGTAAGTGTAGATGACTATTAAAATCAAATGGAAAATAGCATCATGTCTACCCGACTGCTGACTTTTATGAAGAAGTCCAGATCCTATAAAGAAAGGTAGATCTGTGAGTTTATGCTTTTCCTGAATAATCTTGATAATTAATTTTCATAATGAGAAAACTAAGGCTGTTTGCAATTTGCAAAAGAGGAATGGAGGCAAGTTAATGAGAAGAGAAGTTGGGCGTTGGTAGGAGTATGTCACTAGCAGTTGGCAAATCATTTTAAATTTTGTTTTCAATGTTCACACTTATTGATATGGATTGGTACAGTTTGTAGCTTGTCTAATAAAAGTTTTTGCTGTCTAACCACTTCCCTCCTTTTTTTTCATTACTTTTTTTTGTATACATATGCGCAGTCAATGCAGAGTTATATATGTTTGCAAAAATATTCTTGAATATCCAAAATAAGAGTGTAATTTATTCGTATATTAAGTTGAAATAAATATATTATAGACTGATACATGGAAGCAATATATTATAATTTAAGTGTTGAAATAACATAACTCATATTTTATGGTGAAAAAATATTTTAAAGTGAGTTTGAGTATAAAGTGAAAATGTAAGAATATATTATTTTTAAATTATGTGCATTATAATTTTAATACATTTTAATTAATCAATCATAATATATTTTTACTTTCTCGCTCATGTGGTTGGTCCAAATGATAACGAGTTTGGGTCCCTTAAGCAAGTGGTCAGGGGTTCGATCCCTGACTCTTGCGTATGGAAAAAACTTGGTTGGGAGAGTCAACTCTTCAATGTCGTCCAGTACCTCGAGGTATTAGTCTATGTAGTTACGTGTGGATGATACCCCGATAAACTGAAAAAAGGAGTATTATACATTTATATTGAAAATTTTGAGGTGGTTCCACATTGCCATGGGATGTCAAATGCTAACCGTTGATTAATAAGTAGCTGGTCATGGACTCATGGCTGGCCCCAAGTTTCTGTCTCCACGCGTTCCCTCCACTCCAGTTTGTTCTGCCTTCTCTTTCGTTCTCACAAGTTTTTGTTGGAAGAGGAAATTGCCAAAAATTGTCTACCATTAATGTATTGCATATTTTTATGCAAGAAAAACGTGTAGTGGTTCATTGCTTTAATTTTGTAAGAACTGTTTCAACTTAAATTGACATATCTAGGTAATATTTAAGAATCTCTCATTGAACTATTGATGTCATTTAATTAATTACAGGAAATTGAGCAATATTAGGCTTGAAATATCGAGGTTTGATATTGATTTTAATAGGGGTGTAAGCGGATCTGATCCGATCCGCGAACCCGACAGATCCGAATCGATTTTGGTGGATTGGTTCGGATCATCGGATCGGATTCCAAAACGCCAACCCGAACAAGATCGGTTCGGGTCTCGAATCCGAGAAATCTAATCTGATCCGATCCAGACCTTATAAAAATTTATTTTTAAATTATTTTATATAATGTTAATATATTATTATATAGATATTTAATATAATTAATAATTAAATATGTATATTTTATTTTATTTTTCTAATTTTTTATTAATCTTTTAAGTGTAAATAAAAAATAAAAAATTAATAGGTCTGAACCGATCCGAACCGATCAAATTTGATCTGTTCGGGTGATGAAACCCCTCAAACCCGATCTGAACCGACCCGATTACACCCCTAGATTTTAAGGCACTTTCTTTTTATGGTGAACCCGAGTATGCTCCAGTCGGGAGTCAGAGACTAATCCCTCGAGCTACTAAGATCCATTTAAGTAAATATGTTAATTAAGTATTTATATAATAATTTTTTATATAAATTATAAATAAGTTATTTTTATAAGCTTCTCTAATAAATTTATTAAAATAAGCTAAAAAAAACCTTATAAAAACATCATAAACTATTTTCATAAGATATTCTTATAAATCCAAATAAGTTCTTTACTTCTTCCAAAGTCCAAACATCCTGCTTGATTTATTTATTTTTCTTTAGTTTCAATATTTTAGATACATAACTCGATCTTATTCTTTTCTCTTTCATTCTATCTTCCAATATCAGGGCTATACAACCATATTGCGCACTTTGTTCTTTATGAGATCCATACGAAGTTAAGAATATATTTTATTATTACTATTCTCAAGGTTGCTCTTAGCTACTTTAAGAACTTTCACTCTATCATTGTACTATATTCATGAAAAGCATCCGTAATCCAGCAGGAATAGCACAAAAATGAAACTTCAGAAGAAAAAAAATATAAGGTGGACGCCAATTATATTTTTAAAAAAAATGTAAAACTTTTTGAAAAGATGGTCATCGAAGAATCTGAGAATCAATTATGCATAAACAATGATCAACATTTAATGTTTATGAATTTTTTTTTTGAAATTTCAACACCACAGGACACAGGTACAACACCTCTAATGCATTCCTTAAAAATCGGTTACCCAAATTTAGTATACAAGTAATTAATAAATCTTAGAAAATTTATTTTATCCCATAAAAATGAAAATTAAACATGAATATTGACTAATATGAGTGACTACTAAAAGGAACACTAATTATTAAACTTGTGCGAAAACACTATGGTAGTGTTTGGAAGAGCTTATTTAAGCTACTTTTGACTTATCTGATGACATAAACTCTTATGCAGTGTGTTTGACAGAGCTTAAAAAAATAACTTATGACATCCCATAAGGAGTTTTCACTAGTGCAGAAAAGGGATTCCACATCGGAGTTTACACATCGGTTTCTTGAAAACCGATGTGTAAAACGAGGCGGTGGCATTTTTGAAATTAAAATCAAAGTATTACACATCGGTTTAGAGATTAACCGATGTGTAAAACATTTCCACATCGGTTATTTCTAACCGATGTTTAAAATTAAAATTAAAAAAAAAATTAAAATCAGAATTTTTAACATTTAACATCGGTTCTTTACGAACCGATGTGTAAAATAGTGATTAACCACATCGGTTTCTTTCTAACCGATGTATAAAATTATAAAAAAAATTAGAATTTAAAAGTTTACTTTTTCCACATCGGTTTTACCATAACCGATGTGTATAATATGGTTAACCACATCGGTTTTTCATATAACCGATGTGTAATATTCCTAATTTTTGTCATTCCCTCCTTCTCGCTCCGCGCCTCTCCCATTCTTCGCTTTAACCCTAAAAACAAAAACACTCCTCCCTCTCGCTAACGTGCGGCTTCTTCCTTCACGCAATCCCACTCAAGTTCGCCTCCTCTCGCTAACGCGCGGCCTCCCACTCGCCGGCTGCTCGCTCCGCTCCGCTTCGCTTCGCTTCTCCCTCCGCGTGAACTTCACATTACTCATAAAACCGGTTACTCATCCCTTGTCTCCAACCCTACCGCTGCCTCCGCTGGTATGTTTTCTTCTCTCCTTGCTTCTCATTGTTCAATCGCGATAGGGTTGCCATTAGAGGCTTTTTTTGGTCCTTATTTCTATAACAACTATAGAATGGTGTTCTATGCTTGTGGGGGAGCCGCTGGTATTGTTCCTATGTGGGTTTGGGTTTCTTGGGTGGTAGTGGTGATGATGGCCATTGGTGTTAGCAGCATCTCAGGCGGATCCTAATGCTGAAAATCGTCCAGAGGTTGTTGATCCACCTCCACCCCCACGCCATCGTAAATGGAAGAGGGCCCGACAAAGAAAAACGGGACAATATACATCTGAGGAGGCCCGCCAAGTAGCTGAGAAGATTGTAAGTATAGTTTGTTGTAATTGTCATTTTAAGATTGTTACCGAATTGTAATGTGACCTAATATTTTATGTGATAGGATGCCTTGGATGATCAGCTAACCCAAGGAACCTTTGTTCCTAGAGGACGTGATGATATCTTATCTGCTGTCATCGGTAAACCAGACCACCCGGGTCGTGTCATTGGTGTTGGATGGGGAGTCGGCATTCGCCAATACCATGGTTCATCTTCACACCAATGCCACAGAGATGTTGAAGCAGATAGAGCACGACTAAAATGGGAGATTGCAGCTGAGCTTCGACAGGAGATGGCCGAGCAGTTTGCCCAGCAGATGGCAATATTGACTTCTATGTTCCAGCAGATGACAGCCGGTGTCCAACCCTCTGTCCAACCCTCTGTCCATGTGATCACCAAGGGCTCATGTGATCCTCCTCGTCATCCTGAAAATGATGATGATGGTGATGATGATGATGATGATGATGATGATGACGACCCTGATAGGTGTGAGCTGTATGTTGATGATCATCATCATCGCCGCTTAGTGGCATTGGGTAGGGCACATAATAACTTAGGTAATACCATACACCATCGTTTATTACCGGATGATCAGCTGAGGGTTGTTGTTGAGATTATTCGAGATGTCGATGCTCGAGTCCCCGTGCCCACCGAGGAGGTTCAAACAAAGGGGTCGCCCCCCAGAACTTCATCCTCTGACCAAGAAAACTGGTCAGCTTTCTTGTTGCATCTGAGGTATTCGGTTAGTTGTGCTTTTCTATATTCATAGTTGAAATAATTTATTATTGTTTAAAGATAATGCTTTATTTTTATTCATTATAGGATGTTGGAAATGATATTGTGCCTAAAAGGTCGGATCTAGGAAGACCAGAGATGTCTGCTCCTGCCAAGGTATTCATTTGACCATTTAGTTAATAACGAATTAAATAACTTAATTGTCCGTGATTACTAATATATATCTATGTTGTTTAGGGGATCGACAAAGGGGCACCTGGCCATGGTGATGTTTTTAAAGTTCTGGCTATACAGGTTGTCACCATGGAGAATGACGTAGCCTTGGTAAGGTTGGAACATGATGCCAGCCCTGGAGATGAACTGTATATCCCAAAGAAGGAACTTATGGAGACGGTACTCAATAAAGAAATGGCTAGTTCTGCACACATATCGTTATGGTGCACGTAAGTACATTTTATTTATAAGTTAAGTAATTAATTTTTAAATATTATGATAATTAACATGTTTTTCCAATATATTAGGTATCTGCATCGTATGTTAGTCGATCAGGGTAACCTCGCCCTTTATGGGTTCATTGACCCCATGTTCATTCAGGGTGATGTTCTCCTAGCATCGAAGACCTTGGCCACTACCATACGTGATATACTTGCCCGAGACGATCATCAATTCTATCTTGCGCCTTATCTCAATAAGTACCCGTAAGTATTTAAGTATAACTATATATGACTTAGTCACTAATCGTTCCGCAAATACAGTCCGCATTGGCAATCAAGGTTGCTCTTGTACCCAAGAATGAACGCTGTGGTCTTCTTCTCGCTCATTGGGAAATAAGCCTATTAATCAATCAAGACGATCATCGAAACGTAAGCATTAAAATACTTTATAATCGCAGAATGCAGTTGTTTTAATTATCTGAAATCTATTAGATATACTTTAATTAATGTTTTTGTCATGATAGGTCTATTAATGCAACCCACATGTTGCGTGGTGAAAGGCGTACTCGGGGTATCAGATGGATTATTCCGAGCGTAAGATATTTATTAGTTCAAATGCATCAAATGCAGTGGGTACAATAATTGATTTCTATTTTATTTAATTCCTCATATTCTAATTGGGTTTCATTTGTACGTAGTCATGTATACAACGTGGATCATGGGAATGTGGCTACTATGTGATGCAAAGGGATGTTGGAAATTATCTCCTCCAGGATCACTGAAAGATGGCACGAGGTAAATGTTAATTGACACAATTAGAAGTAATAGTATAGATTCGTTATATGTTTTATGTTAGTTTATTACTTAAAAGATATAATCTTTTGTCCAATTAAACTTGCAGATATTCAACAATCCAACTCCATTATCTGATTCCGACATCAACAACATAAAGAAGCGTTGGGCAACTTTCTTTCTTGAAGTGTACCAACCATAGTTTGTATATATGTAGTTAGTTTAAAAACTTATCATGTACTAGCTATAGTGTACTTTTGACTAATCATTTGTATTTTGATATGAAATCTATAATATATCATGTAGCTTTTTGGTTTCTAATTATTTTTGTTGTCTCTGAATGTAATTGAACGTATATATATATGTATTATTCGTAATAAATTCAATATATATTAGTTGTGTTGAGAATATTTACAGTATGTTATTCTGGTATATATTGATCTGCATTACTGAAACAGGGGGAAAGGAATGATAGAAATGTAAATAATAAGAAAAAAAATGAGACTTTACACATCGGTTTTATTAAAACCGATGTGGAAATTTCACTTTACACATCGATTTAAATAAAACCGATGTGGAAAGTGAAATTTCCCAATAGGATACCAATTGACAAATTAATTTTCCACATCAGTTAAAAAGTAACCGCTGTATAAAATATTATAAACATCGGTTTTAAAACCGATGTGTAAAGTGGCAATAAACCACATCGGTCGTTTCAACATCAGTTTTAAAACCGATGTGTAAAACCAAAAATAACCGATGTGGAATCCCTTTTCTGCACTAGTGTTTTGACTTATTTTCATAAGTCACTGGGAGAAGCTTATGGAATTATCGTAAGAGCTTATGCACTAAACACCTTCTCCGTGTTTTTCACTATTTGAATCCTCTCAGACCCCTTTCTTTCTTTAAGTACTTATGGAATAAGCTCTCATACGATAAGGTCTTATATGATAAGCTCTTAATTAAGTTGTTTACCCAAACGCACCCTATATCCCAAACCCCAGAAATTCGGTGACTACAATCAAAACTAGAAAACTGTGGAAAGCAAGTAAATGTAGATGGATCCCATTGAAAGGAGAGTAGTAAGTACAACATATGGTGGTCATATCTGTAATTCTTCACGAACCTTTATTCAAGGATTTCATTGCAACCTTGGTTCCAGTAATGCTATCGTAGCTGAACTCTAGGGTCTTTGGTTAGGGATAAAACTTGCTCGAGAGTTGTCTCTATCATCTGTCATTTTTTAATTGGATTCTCGGGTAGTGGTAAACTTGGTGTGTAAGGGCAGCACGACCATTGCCCACATGATGCTGCTTTTAGAATTTGTTCTCAAACTTCTTCGCCTTCCGAATTGGAACACCTCAGGTGGTTCATACCTACAGAGAAGCAAACCGTTGTGTTGATTGCCTGA
Organism: Sophora flavescens; assembly: GCA_030762895.1. Taxonomy (NCBI): domain Eukaryota; kingdom Viridiplantae; phylum Streptophyta; class Magnoliopsida; order Fabales; family Fabaceae; genus Sophora; species Sophora flavescens. The sequence continues at coordinate 179,469,399 of CM061067.1, forward strand.
TTTCTTAGTTAACTTGGGTCACGCGAGCCCAATGTAGTGTACACTGATAGATTGGGCTCCACCAATGTCGAGTTTCCTTCTCCGGAAGGATGTAATGGATTGTAGTACACCCCGTAGTATTTCTTAGTCTTTTGTAATTTTCCATTTTCATAAATAAATAAATAAATAACTATATCCCCTAACCCCAAACATTTTGAAATTGAAAAAAAAAAAAAAAAACATAATAAGATCTATGGTAAAAGTTATACCGAAAGCCTAGGACTAGAGATGTCAATTGGGCCCTAAGCCCTAAGGCCAGCCCATCTGACCCACAATAATAATACCTACCATTTAGCCCATAACTAGGAGTCAAAAGGGCCACCCTAGCCCTTTTAGCCCTAGCCGATGTGGGTCAGGCCGATGATACGGGCCAAAAGGCCCACATTAAAAAAGCCCACAGGCCAAAAAGCACTAAAAAGCCCTAGGGTCGGTCAAAGCCCCATGGGCCATATTTTTTTTGATAGTCCTATTTATTTTATTTAATTTATAAAACTTGACAAAAAGAACAAAAATTATAATCACGTTAACATTAGGTAATAATATCATTTAACTTATGAAATTAACTATCAAATATGTATTAAGTGCTATAATTTTCTCTAAAAAAATGTAAGAGAAACCATTGTTTTATCTCTTTTCATCCTTGCCTTTATATGAAATGCATTGTTAAAGTAGATAACTGATATCAAATTATTGCAATAGATAATATTCCAGCTAAGGAAAACCATTCACTTGGATTTAAGTGGTTGTGCGGTTAGTGAACGAAAAATTATAGCACGTAATACATATTGAAATAGATAATTTCATAGGTTAAATGATATTATTACATAATGTTAGAGTGATTATAGTTGTTATTCTTTTTGTCAAGTTTTATAAAATAAAATAAAAATAGGTCCATCAAAAAAATTATGGCCCATGGGCTGGCCCTGGCCCTTAGGGCATTTTAGGGCTTTTTGGCCCTGTGGGCTTTTTTTTAATGTGGGCCTTTTGACCCTGTGGCCCATTTGGCCCTAACCCATACGGGCTAGGGCTAAATGGGCTAGGGCCGGCCCATTTGACGGCTCTACCTAGGACAGCAAACAAATTAATATATCGTCTAAAGCTTGGAACCGAGTAATCAAACTGTGGACAGACTCAATTCTTTTAGTTTTAGTTTTAGTTTTTATTTTTTTCCTCCTTTTGTTTTGGAAAAAAAAAATGTTTGCAGGGAATAGATGCACAAATACTCATACTCTCCCTCCGTCATTACAGCAGATGCCTGACATAAGGGAAGTGGGAAAAAAAATAACATATCATGCTTACAGCTTGCCCATCTCCAAATGCACCATTTATTCATGAATCAAAAAGGAAACCAATCTTCAAACCTTGCATATACAGAACCATCCAAACCTTTCACAAATAAGATAGCATTCATTTATGTCCAGCACATTAATCCATCAAGTATTGAAAATCATAGCAGCAATACCAGCCTCTAAATTTACAAGATTAACTAATCTAGTAAATTAAGGACAGCATATCTACTTTGCTAAAGGAGAATATCCAAATGATATAATATACCATTCTCATTTTTCAACCAGTAGATGAACCACACCATTTCAATGGGAGACCACGTTACCCAAGGAAGATTAAGACATTCTAACATATCATCAAACACCTTGAAAGCAAAGAACCATAATTTCATGAATCATGACAATTAAATGGGAAATGAATCAAATGATAGTATAACAAGAATTAAACACAATTTTCCAAATTCCAAATCACGTTTTATTGCAGCAAGTGAATCTGAGATACGTGGATCCCTTGGCCGTTCCTTGCCTAATTATCTGCACATAAAACAAAGAATTCTAATTAGATGATCACTCAAAATAGAAAATAGAGAGGAAGAATAACACTTATCTCGCATCACGTTTCTGTTGCAAATTTCCTGGAGGACGAGGATGAGTGATTGGTTAGGGTTCAACTTTGAGAATAAAGAGGGGTTTCTGTCATGGCCCATGGGGGATAGAATTTCACCTCAGGAGAAAGAAGATTGCTATTAACACCTTGCTATTTTCTAGTTACACCTTGCAACTTGATTTTGACCATTCCCCCCCCCCCCCCCTCCCTAAAATACCCTATTGACTCACCTTCCTTTTGTCACACACTTCCCTCCACCACACCCAACACTCCACACCAGAAAAAGCTCCTTCATTCTCCACCATTGTCATCTTCTCCACCATTCACCACCTCCACCATTGTCACACGAGTGAAAGGATGAGTTTTGTGACCGTTTTCAAGTTGGTTTGGAATTGGTTTTGCAGTTTCTATGTTCATCAAAGGATTTGGTGCTTCTCTTTCATTTTCCTTCTCTTTGAAGTCATTCACCTGTGTCGTCAACAAGTAAGTTTCTCCATATACGTTAATTTTTGAAATTTCCGAATTTGAATTCCTAAACCGTCCTAATTACATTTCCGATTCCTTCCGAAAACCATTTCCGAAAACCCATTTCCGAAAACCCATATTCCCAAGTCGTGGTACTTTTCCTGGATATGGTAGATTGTACACATCCGAATTTAGATTCCTGATGTTTTAATTTTCGTTCTACCGGATTTGAGTATCCGAGCTTGACCTATCATAAATGATGAACATGCCTCTGGAAACTAATTTCCGGACGTTGTTTTTATTCCTCCGGATTTTATATTCCAGGAATGAATTTTCGAATTCTTCAAAATGTACATCTTCCGAAGGTGTAAAATATCCTGATTCAACTTTTCTTAATTAAATTAATGTTGTTGTGTTCTTATTATTTGTTATGATGCTAGTTTTAATGTTGTTTCCAGTGGACATGGATGGCTATTTTGGCAATCTAACTGAGGATATGTACATGTCAATTAATATGGGAAGAGATGAAGATGTAAGAATAAATTTCCATTTTCCTTGATTATTCGTCTTGAAAAAAACTCATCCTTTATTTATGGTTTTTTTTCGAGAATCCTGTGAGCATAGAGAGACCGGATGTTCCGAGTGTAAAAGATGTTGTTGATTGTAGTGATGCATTCACTACTACAAAGGTGGTTGAATAATGAAATATTATTAGTATTATGTTATTACTATCTCAGGAACATTATAACATCGTGCTAATTTATTGTTGGAATGGTATTTTTGGGGAAAAAATTTAAACAAGTTACTGCAAGATGTGAATAGCAAAAATTGAGATGTTAATAGCAATGGTCGGGAGGAAAGTGGACTTTGGGTATTTTCTCTTTAGGCCCAAATAAAGTATAATAGCAAAAAAGAGAAAAAAACGAGAAATAAAGTATAATATTATAGTGTTTTTTTTAATTACGGACTTAATTGTAGTTTTGATCCCTATAATTACACGAATAGGTAATTTTGCTCCCTATAGTTTCAATTGCTAAAATCAAGTCCCTTTAATTTTAAAACCGAACAAATCCGATCCTATTGTCAACCTATCATCTAATATTTAACAGGGATTGTTGACCTGTCTAACCTTTTGTAACGTGGCACTAGTGTAGGATTAATTTTATTTAATTAGTAAGAAAAAATGCCAAAACTAAAACTAAAAGCTATGAAATGCTAAAAGGAAACGCATGTGCATAGCATGTTAATGAAACTATAGGGATTAAAATCACTCGTTTATGAAATTACAAGGACTTGATTTGAGAAATAGAAACTACAAATACTTGATTGGTTCGATTTTAAAATTAGAGAGTCTTGATTTGAGAAATTGAAATTACAAAAACCAAAATCATTCATTTGCAAAACTACATGGACCAAACTGCAATTAAACCTAAACAAATAAGTGGAAAAAAAAAAGGAACATAGAGGTAAAATAATATACCATATATTTTTTCTTTAGTTTTTATTTTATTAATAAGTTGTGTTTAATTGGTATATATTGTTGGTGTAGAGTGTAAACAAATTTGGCATTTGTTTGCTTTATTTTCATTTCACATTTTCATAAATAATTACAAAACTGTCATCTTAATTTCATTCTCTTTGATGTTTTAAAAAATTTGCATAGGAAACACTGAAAACAAATTTTCCCTGTTTTCACTTTTTCATGTACAAATCTTTTAAAAACAGGAAATAATAAGGTGATAGTAATCATTTCTTATAAAAGGAAATGAAATTAAGAAACTGGAAACAAAGCAAATAGACTCTTACATTGTCAATCAATCATGAATTGTTACATCAATATTTGACTCTCATAATTGTAGGCCACATATAGGATTGAAGTGTGGTTGATTGACAATTGCAATGACGATATATCAAAATTAAACTTTAATAAAATAAGTAAAAAAAAACATATGAAATCATTAATACTGGTCAATATAATGAGTAAATATACTATATATTTTTCATTTATTAATAAGATTAGACAAAAAAAAAAGATAAAATAAGTCACCCTAGTCAAAATGGGTGTTCATAATAAAATTCAAGGATGAGGCATTCACTAAGGTGGGAGGCCAACTCATGTCTCCCACCATGGGCAGGCCCCTTTTTACAAAATGTATTATTATTTTACAATCCCTAAAGTTTTGAATCTAGAATTTTATCCCTTTCCCTTTTTCTCTCGTCCCCCTTTCTCCCTCCTCCTCGTCCCTCAACCACTTTTGTCATCAACTTCTGAGCCCACCACCTCCTTCTCCTTCCTAATCAAACCATTTTCTTCCATTCCACCACACCAAGCCCAAACCAATTTCTTTTTGGTTCTCCCAAAGAAAATAGAGATGCAGAGTGGGTTCTGAAATTAGAAGAGTGGGTTCTGATTCCCCCAAAGGTCATGACTTTCGTCTCCTTCTTGTGGTGTTTCAGGCAAATACTCAGAACCCAACCGCGGTGGTGATAGCTCGCAGTGGTGGTGGTGACACCGCGACAGAGACGAGTTAGTTAGAGTTGATTGAGTGCGAATCTTTGGATGATTTGTAAATCAAATCTGCGAACCCCGACGACGCCCCAACCGCTGCTCCATCCGCGAACCACGCCCGTCCGTATGCCCACCGTCGCATCCTTGCCTCCTCCATTCGTCCACAGAACCGCCACCACCGCGAGCTCTGTCTCTGTCGAGCTCTTTCCTTTATGAATCATGCAACAAATTTTGAAAAGAAAGATAGGGTGGCCAATGGTGGTTGGGGGTCGAAATTTCGCATCTTTGTTGGAGAGAATGGCAAACCAGAGACAAATCTTCCATTTCTTTGTTTGTGGTTGTGGGGTGGTGGAAGAGTGTTCTTGGTGGGGATGAGGTGGCGGAGGAGAGAGAGAACAAAGCAAGGAGAATGTCGCGACCTGTCCCGTCCGGGCACCGCGAAAAGAAGGTAAAAAAATAGAGGAGTCGCCACCAATATTTTGTTTGGGAAAAACATTGGAAAACCCATTTATTTTAAGGAAACTGGTCTAAAAAAAGATAGAGATTTGAGTCCGGGAGTCTATTACGAGTAGGGGAGAAATCTTTATCTTTTGTGCTTTCTGCAGGAATGTTGACGGGACCTTTCCTTGATTTTCTCCATGCTTCATATTCTGAGACAATGATTAGGATTGGTCGGCCCAATTGTGCTCTCCCTGCCATCCTCACATTTTCCCATGCATTTCTAACTTCTTTTGCCAACAACTTGGTATTCTCCCCATCCTCGTATTGGAAACAGCATCCGCCGAGTTGTTCTTGTCACGAAGACGATTTGCATCCAATAAAGTTGTCGTAAGACTATGGCGGGTGTGCAGGATATACACCCTCTTGGGTCCATCAAAGGAACTTTAGGATAGTCACCACAACTATAAATTATATCTTTCCCATGTTGGCCTTCGTACCATGGGCATATCCACCTAAAAGAGTTCATTTCCACTTTGTCAAACTCGCTTTTCCATTCCTCTTCATTTAGCTGTCTTATAGGGATGTTATGGAAGCCTCTTAGTGGATCTTAATGGTGGTTGATATAGCCTTTTGCATACATGTGAGTCATGACCCAAACATAGAGCAACTGTACACAACATCAGAGCTTCCCTTTTAGATGCCGCTGGCAAAATTCTAGAGTCAGAAGCGTTTACTTAATAATATCACAAAGACTCGGGTTTTTATTTCTTTCTACTATGAAGAATACGTCCATTGCCTCAATCATTTTCAAATATGTTTTCGAAAATTTTTATGTTTCAAAACGGTTTCAAGTCAAGTTCTAGAGAATACAATCCAAGAGGAATAAAACACTCAATCACAAAGAATGGGGTAGATTTGGTGAGTACCCTTTTGGCTCAAATATCTCACATTTAGTAGTTCAAAATCAATGAGAAATACAAATCAAAGGAACCACACGATAATTATCAACTTATCAAAAGATAATCTCAAGCATTTTTTTATTTTTAGCCTCTCACAAGAATGCATAAAAAAATTGGGTTCAAAAATTCACAATTCACTGTCTCAATTTATTTGGCACAAAGTTTCTCACAATTGGATGCATACTCTAAGTAAGGGGCAATATAATCATGTGATCATGCAAAACATATGATTGATATCCCTATATGAATGCAACATGCAAGTATACAAAAATAATACCCCTACCACAAGCTTAAAAACTTACGTTGTTCCCAATGTAAATAATTAAGTCTCAGGGAGGATAAAAATAAAAATAAAAACAACTCACTGAGGTGGTAGGTGCTGGCTCAGATGCCAGTCATAGAGCTGCTGGATCATGACTCTCTGCTCACGCTGCTCCTCCATGATGCACTCCTGGTTCACTAGGATAGTGTCAAAGGTGGACGAGAACCGTGCATAGGGATCCTCAGATGATGTACCTGCAAAGGAAGAAGATGGGCGCCCAGACGGCCTAGCCGGCGATGGCGGGCGTAACAGCCTTTGTATCCCAATAGGCTCAGGCTCCTCTCCCACTGGCATTTTCCAATTTGCCGGATTTTTTATATACAAGAGTGTGGGGTTTGGGAGAGGAATTGGGTGCTTGCGCCTTGGGTGTTTCAGGGAGTACGTGTCATCCTCCTGGGCGATCATCCCCATGGCCTCACAAGCCTGTAAGGTGATACGTGTCCATCCTGGGGCGGGCTCAAAACCATCCAAATAAAAGTTAAAATGATGGCATATGGTGGTGATTAAGCCACTGATGACAATAGTACCACTCGAGCTCTTGGCAACCTTTAAGAGGTGCCTAGCCAAAAACGACCTCGTGTCCACATTGCTCTCAGGGTGGAGCATGACCCACAGTATAAAGAACTTGTCCTGGCGGACGGATCCGTCACTTTCTCCACGGCTAAACAAGGTATTGGCTATGACCCTATACATATACCTTAGGCATGGGTTAACGAGGGCTGTGGACTTGGATGTCCAAGGATCAAAACTCCTACCTTCATAGTCAATTATTGACCAGAAATTATGTGCACTAAATCCTAAGGGGTATCTCCTGTCACCCACTACAGGTAAACCAAAAATTTCATTAAATTCAGCTAGAGTTAGCACAAAATCCTGGTTAAAGAGCCGTAATGGAATCTGTCCCTCAAGGCAATGCGGCCATTGGAGAATTTCCGCATTTAGAGAGCTCAAGAACTCCAGAGTAGGACCAGCAAATGCAAGGTATCCGGTGCGAGTAAACTCACTCCACCCTATGTTTTCCAACATCCTGTTGATGTCAACAATCGGGGCCTAGAGTGTCTATACAGGCATCATCAAGAAATTTTGTTTGGACAATTTTCCTATTTTTCAAAAAATTAAATCCATCTTGTTGAGCATTATCTTTGAAAACAATCCCATATCCATGCTCATCAGTTTCAGAGTCATAAGAGTCAGAGTCAATCAGAATAGTTACCAAGGTTCTTGCTTCCTCTGGTACGAGGGCATGAGGCTTCGGCTGCCCTTTGACGCTTGCTTGCCATGATTTTCTTCAATGAGTCTCAAAGCACCAAAATACACAATCCCTTCTTGGAATTTTTCTACAATTCAGATTTTAGGGGCTAGGGTTTCAAAATTGGGACTTTTTGATTTTGCCCTAAATTGAAGGATTTGGCTTGTGGGTTTTGTTGGTTTAGGTCTAGGGAGCAAGGAAGTAGTGTTGGCTGGGCATGGGTGTCATGGAGGAGGTGAGTATTTTGAAGGTTTTAGTGTATGGGTATGGTGGTGAGAAGATGAAGAAGAAGATGAATAGGAGGAGAGGAAGATAATGGGTTATGGGAAAGATGTGATTTGTTGATGATGTTTGGGTGAAAGATGGTGTTGGAATGGAGGGTGAGAGCTAGGTGACTATGGAGTTTAGATAGAATGTAGAGAGGAGGAAGAGGGTTAGGTCGTGTTTTAGCAGGGGGGTTTCGAACCAGGGGTATTACGTTTTTAAAACTGGGTTAAGAGTGCGTCACGGTCGTGACCCTCATCACGAGCAGGCCGTGACGCGTTCTGGTGTCAAGCAAGTCCCCATCACGGACATGATGTACATCACGGCTGGCCCGTGATAGAATCTGTCCTGCTGGAGCTGGCCTGTCACAGCCGTGACTTCCATCACGGCCAGGCCGTGATACATTCTGATCTTCTGGGTACTTCTCATCACGCTTGTAAGGGCTATCAATGCTGGGCCGTGATCCTTTCTGCCTTTCAGCTATTAGCTCATCACGGCTGTAACCCTTGTCATGGCCTAGGCGTGATCAATTCTGGTCTCACATCATGGCCATGATGGACATCAGGGGCAGGCCATGATCTCCTCTGACTTCATTTTCCATGCCCTTTTCACTCTTCATGCCTTCCTGACCTGAAAACACTTAGCAAATCCATTAATTGTGATCTTTCTTCTCTTAATCTTCTTAATTATTCAAAAACAAACTAAGAAGGGAAATAAAGCTTGGGCTGCCTCCCAAGAAGCGCTTATTTATGGTCCTAAGCTTGACCATAGCCCTTTCAATCCTTTGATGTTGGATCGAGGATGGAAATTGCAACCTCCTGTTCAAGTGGATGTTCTCTAAGGTAGTGCTTCAGCCTCTGTCCATTGACCTTAAATGTTCCACGTTCCTGGTTCCAAACCTCAATGGCACCATACGGAAATACTTTCATCACTTTATATGGTCCGGACCATCTGGACTTGAGCTTTCCTGGGAATAACCGCAACCTCGAGTTGTAGAGTAGCACCAGTTCTCCTTCATGGAATTCTCTACGAAGGATATGCTTATCATGCCACCACTTTGTTCTCTCCTTGTAAGATCTTACGGACTCATAAGCATCCAATCTTAGCTCATCAAGTTCATGAAGTTGAAGGATTCTCTTTACCCCAGTGGCTTTCATATCAAAGTTTAGCATCTTAATAGCCCACAAGGCCTTATGCTCAAGCTCGACTGGTAAGTGACATGGCTTCCCGTAAATAAGTCTAAAGGGTGTCATCCAAATAGGAGTCTTGTAAGCCGTACGGTAAGCCCAAAGAGCATCATCAAGCTTTAAGGACCAATCCTTTCTCGAACTTGAAACAGTCTTCTCTAGAATGCTCTTTATCTCTCGATTGGAAACTTGGACTTGGCCACTTGTCTGAGGATGGTAAGGTGTAGAAACCCTATGAGTGACTCCATATTTGAGTAGGAGTTTTTCAAATTGTTTTTCAATGAAGTACGATCCTCAATCACTAATAACTGCCCTTGGAATTCCAAACCTTGGAAAAATCACCTTCCTGAATAATTTGATTACGGTTTTTGCATCACTTGTTGGGGATGGAATGGCTTCCACCCAATTAGAGACGTAATCAACAGCTATAAGAACGAACTTATTGTTGCAAGAGGAAGGAAAGGGTCCCATGTAGTCAACTCCCCAAACATCAAATATCTCTACTTCTAGCATCGTGTTGAGTGGCATTTCATGCTTCTTAGAGATGTTCCCCGTTCTTTGACATGGATCACAAGCAAGCACGAACATTCGGGCATCTCTGAAAATATGAGGTCAATAGAAACCTGCTTGAAGCACCTTGGCCGTCGTCTTTAAGGCACCAGCATGTCCTCCGTAGGATGAGGAATGACAACAACTCAAGATACTTAGAACCTCGACCTTTGGAATACACCTTCTGTAAATGCTATCCACACACTTGAGTAAAATGTAAGGTTCATCCCACACATAGTTCTTAAGATCGGAAAAGAACTTCTTCTTCTGTTGATAATTGAACTCCAGTGGTAGAATCCCATATACAAAATAATTCACAAAATCCGCATGCCATGGAGCATTCTCTCCCAAGATGGCGAACAATTGCTCATCGGGGAAACAATCATCTATACGCAAGTTGTCCTTCTCATGTTCCAATGGTTCAAGTCTAGATAAGTGGTCCGCAACCAAGTTCTCTGTCCCTTTCCGATCCCAAATCTCCAAGTCAAATTCTTGCAGAAGGAGAATCCATCGGATGAGCCTTGGATTTTCTTCCTTCCTAGTCATGAGGTACTTTAGTGCGGAGTGGTCCGTGTACACTATGATTTTAGACCCCACAAGGTATGATCTGAATTTCTCGAATGCAAAGACAACCGCAAGCAACTCTTTCTCAGTTGTGGCATAATTGGCTTGAGCTCCATCTAGAGTTTTGCTTGCATAGTATATTGCATGAACCTTCTTATCTATCCTTTGTCCTAACACTGATCCCACGGCGTAGTCACTAGCATCACACATTACTTCAAAAGGATCATTCCAATATGGTGTTTTGCAAAATGGGAGCGGTGGTCAAAGCTTCCTTCAACCTATAAAATGAACTCAAACATTCCTTATTAAATTCAAATGGAACATCTTTCATCGATAGGTTAGATAGGGGTTTAGAAATTTTTGAAACATCTTTGATGAAACGTCGGTAAAACCTGGTGTGTCCCAAGAAACTTCTAACTCCTTTCACATTTACCGGTGGTGACAATTTTTCAATAACATCAATTTTGGCCCTATCCACCTCAATACATCTTCCAGAAATCAAGTGCCCAAGCACTATACCTTCTTTTACCATAAAATGGCATTTTTCCCAATTCAATACCAAATTAGTTTTTTTACATCGCTGCAAAATCTTAGACAAATTTGTTAAACAGTCATCAAAGGTAGTTCTATAAACAGAAAAATCATCCATAAAAACCTCCATGATGTTTTCAATAAATTCAGAAAAAATTGCAGTCATGCATCTTTGAAAAGTAGCCGGTGCATTACATAGACCAAAAGGCATTCTCCTATAGGCAAAAGTGCCATAGGGACAAGTAAACGTGGTCTTTTCTTGATCACTAGGATGTATAAGAATTTGATGAAAACCGAAATAACCGTCCAAGTAACAAAAGTATGAATGCTTGGCTAACCTTTCAAGCATTTGATCAATAAATGGGAGAGGGAAGTGATCTTTCCTTGTTGCCTTATTTAACTTCCTATAATCAATGCACATTCTCCAACCGGTTACCTTCCAAGTAGGGATTAGGTCATTATTTTCATTTTGAATAACAGTCATCCCCCCTTTCTTAGGAACCACATGCACCGGACTAACCCATTCACTAATGGAGATTGGATAAATAACCCCCGCATCTAACAACTTTATCACTTCTTTCTTAACCACCTCTTTCATATTAGGGTTCAACCTACGTTGATGCTCAATAGATGGTTTATGCTCATCTTCTATTCAAATGCAATGTATGCAAAAAGAAGGATTTATGCCTTTAATATCATCAATTGTATATCCTATCAGCTTTCTATGCATTCTACGCTCCCTAAGCAATTTCTCAGTTTCCAACTCATTCAAGCTAGCGTTCACAATCACCGGATATGAAGAGTTAGGACCAAGAAATTCATACCTTAATGTGGAAGGAAGAGGTTTTAGTTCTACCTTAGGGGCTTCTTCATCTTTCAAATCCTTATTCTTTGGTGTCAACTCAAGTTTCTCTTTCTTTGTTTTGTTCGGAGAAATTTCCAGACTAGCCTCCAGGAAGCGGGCTTGATTCCTTACTTCTCCTCCATGAGTATTTAAGTCCCCACCAATCAAACACAATTCCGATGGATCATCAACACAAGCTTGAGTGGATTCTTCTTTCACCACTTGGTGCATTAAGTCAACCCTACAACAAGAATCCTCAAAAGAAGGGTGTTAATAGATTTCACTAAATCAAATTCAACTTTATCATCGCCCACAATTAAAGTAAATTTTCCATTTTTAACATCAATAATTGCTCTTGCGATAGCCAAGAAAGGCCTACCAAGAATAATGGGGATTTGGGAATCCTCCTCCATTTCAAGTACCACAAAATCTGCAGGAATGAAAAATTTGCCCACTCTAATAGGAACATCCTCCAAGATGCCTACAGGGAATTTGATGGACCAATACGCCGATTGAAGGGAGATTGTTGTGGGTTTTAGTTCACCCATCTCCAACATCTTGCAAACAGAGAGGGGCATAAGACTAACACTAGCCCCAAAATCACAAAGAGCTTTATCAAAACTAGTGTTGTCAATCAAGCAAGGAATGGAGAAACTACCTGGATCTTTAAATTTAGGAGGCAATTTATTTTGAATTAAAGCACTGCACTCCTCAGTTAAAGCCATTGTTCCATAGTCTTCTAGCTTCCTCTTATTTGACAAGATATCCTTAAGAAATTTAGCATATATGGGCATTTGTTGTAACGCCTCAGTGAAGGGTATATTAATGTACAATTTCTTAAGGACCTTTAGAAATTTTCCAAATTGCTTATCTAACTTGGTCTTAGCCAACCTTTGAGGGAAAGGTATCGGAGGTTGGTAAGGTGGTGGAGGGACATACTTAGACCCTTTTTCACTAGGTTCTTCCTTTTCATCTACACTCTTGTTATCACTCTTCCCTTTAGCCTCGGGATCCTCAAGTTTTTTACCACTCCTTAAGCTCACAGCTTTACATTGTTCATTATCTGGGTTCACTTCAGGTTGTCTAGGAAACTGGCCCGGTTGCCTATTTGAATTGCCCGCTTGTTGGGCAATTTGAGTTTCTAACATCTTGTTATGGATGGCTAAGTTATCTACCTTAGATGTTAACTCTTTTATTTCCTCTTTAAATGCCCTACCTTGTTACCTAAATTCTTCATTCTGCTTAGTTTGAGTAGCAACAAAACTTTCCATAAGAGGCTCAAGTTTAGACTTTTGTACCTGAGGATACCCCGATGTGAGTTTCCTATTACCTTGACCTTCTTGGAATTCGTGGTTCAACGTGTTGTTGTAGTTCCCGTAGGAGAGATGATGAGTGTGATTCCACCTCATCTTTGTCCATCATTTTGCATGCATTTTCATGTAGTTTAGGCATATTTTTATTAGATTTTAGGTTAATTTTCCTTTGGAACGGGTAAGGCAGTTTTCGTGTGTTGTTTTGCAGATATCAAGGGTAAATTGCTCAAGATCAACCATGATGAAGTTTGGATGAAGATGGAGCTTTAAAACTGAAGAAAATGAGCCAAACAGAGCCCATCACGGCCTAGCCGTGATGCCCATCACGGCCTAGCCGTGATGCCCATCACGGCCATGATCGAGCAAAACTGAAAAAGAACAAAGGTCAAGTCGAGTGCATCACGGCCTAGCCGTGATAGCCATCACGGCCGTGACCCAAAACCACCACAAGTCAGAAGCTGTCAGGGCCAGGCCATGATGGCCATCACGGCCGTGATGGCCGTCACGGCCAGGCCGTGATGCTCATCACGGCTATGACAGGCCAACCAGTGAAGAATTTTCAAGGCAGAATCCGTCACGGCCGTGACGCGTATTACTTGGCTCAGAAGTAACAGAATTGGATCTAATTTGAGTTGGATTAGGACTCTAACTGCCCAATTCTATAAATAAGGGACCAGGCAGAGGCAGAAAACATCAGACCTTTGGGGCTACTACTCTAGGCATAGATTTAGGATCTCTTTCTTCTTCTCCTTCTTCTCTTAGTTATTTTCATGTTATTTGTAATCATGCCTGTCATCTCCATGGCAAGGCGTGAGTAGTAGCATAGTTTCTAGGGATTAGGGCTCTGCCCAAGTTTGTTTATGATGTAAATTTGATGTAAACTCTTTGTTAATTATGATTTACTTTAGATCTGATTTCTAGTGTTTAATCAATCGTAAAATCGGCGACCGCTTATTTGCGTGACGTAGACGTTCTAAGGAGGAACCTAGCGGTGAACTTAGGATTTCTAGTGTGTTTCACACGTAAAGTTCGCGCCGCTTATCGCCGAGACGTAGATATTCTAAGGAGGAACCTAGCGGTGAACTTAGGTTATTTGCATGACTTAGACATTCTAGGGAGGAACCTAGCGGTGAACCTAGGTGTCGGATCTATAGAGTCAGACTTGGGACTGAAATCACGAGAGTTAGAAGCCGTCCCTCGAGGATCAACGAGTTGTCACGAAACGCAAAGGGTTCAATATGGGATCGACTACCACGAGAGTAGGGGTCGGGTCAATTGGGCACGGCTTTTGTAACCCGAGAGGGAGCTTAAGCTATCAGAGGATAAACTCGCCTTCAAGGCAATTTCGCTAATCAACAAAGGTAAATCAGTTAGCAACATAAACGGCCTCAAAGGTAACCCAAATCCCTAGGAATCCGTTTAAAACGAAAACCCCAAAAACATTTGTTTTCTGCTCATCTATCTTTTAAATTTCAAATTCAAACCAATTTCAAAACCCTTTACAAAGTCCAGAAATAATCGATTAGAATTTAATTGCGATTCGAGAACACAGTCTCTGTGGGATCGATATCTTTTATTACTTGGCGACGATCCGGTACACTTGCCGGAATCGCACGTGCATTCGCACGCTATCAAGAGATAAGGATTATTCTTCCTTACTTGGTTGTAAGGATTTGGGGGAGCATAATTTGGCAACTTCGGGTTCGTGTCATAGAAATTGTGACAAGAGTTGACTTGTTCCCTCGAAGCACCGGATACAGGAGCAATACCATGTGGACACTCCATTATGTCATGTCCCTGCATTCCACAAATCTCACAAACAACATTAGTAGCACCTATTGAACTCACATTAGCCTTCTCAAGCTTATCAAAGCGTTTATTTAATAAGCCGAATTTAGACATAATTAAATCAGTACTATTCATTTCAAACTTACCCCCCGAAAGCTTTTTTAGGTTATTACCTCTTTCCGAACCCCATTGGTGATAGTTGGTGGCTACGTTTTCAATGATATTGAACGCTTCACTCAGAGGTCTATTCATAAAGGCTCCACCAACTGCGGAGTCAATTGAAACCTTCGAAGAGTAATCCAATTTGTTGTAGAAGGTATGCACTAACAACCACCTCTCGAGCCCATGATGTGGGCAAGACTCTAGCAATCCTTTGTAATGATCCCAAGCTTCGGATAAATATTCTCCGTCCTTTTGGAAGAAGCCGGTGATTTGAGTTCATAGGTAAGCAGTCTTGGATGGATGGAAGAATTTCTCCAAAGAATACCTGCTCTAGTTGGTCCCAAGTTGACAAATTATTAACGGGCACTTGCTTCAACCAAGCTTTTGCCTTTCCAGTCAGAGAGGAGGGGAATAACCTCAAGCGTATAGCATCAATCGGGGCACCTTGAATTTTTATTGCATCGGTGAACTCCAAGAATGTCTCCACATGATCAGTCGGGTCCTCCGAGGGTGTTCCTCAAAGCTGATGTTGCCTAATCATGCCAATTAACTGAGGCGGTATAGTGTAGTTCTCCGTCTCAATTTATGGCGTAGCAATCCTAGTTCGTAAACCCCTAGTATTTGGGGCTGCGTAGTCCTTCAGTGGTTTGGTATCCGGTAGATTCGCCATGAGTGGAATGGGAATCAACCTTTCTCTCGCTCTTTGTCTTTGTAGTCTCCCACGTCTATGAAAGGTCCTTTCGATCTCGAGGTCAACTTCAACAAGATTTCCAAGACTTTGGGATCTTCGCATAAAAGAGAAAAATACCTGCAAAGAGAGAGATAGATACTAGAAAAAAAAATAAGTCCAAAAAAATCAATTTAAAAATTAAATTGAAATTTAAGAAAGCACAGTCCCCAGCAACAACGCCAAAAACTTGATGGCTCGAATCCGCAAGCGATCGGCTTCGTCGTCAAGTAATAAAAAGATCGAACCACAGAGACCGTGATCATAAATAACAATTAATTATTAAATTGATTTAACTAAACTGGAAAAAGATTTGGTTTTTGAAATCGGAATCAAGTAGCAATCAAATTTAAAGTTGCAATTAAAACGAAATCAAGAACAAAATAGGAAAGTAAATCAAATCCGGAATTTTTTTTCAATATCAAAAGAGGTTTCCAGGAATTGGGTTACCAACAAGACTGCTCGTGTTACTAAATTGAATACCCCTCTTGTTGATAATCAAAATTGCTTTGAAGGTGAATTTATCCTAAATAAGTTAGTACTCCCTCTCGGGATACAAGAACCGTGCCCGACTAAACCAACCCCTACTCTCGTGGTAATTGAATTTAAATCGAACCCTTTAAGCTTTGTGACAATTCAGTGAACCCTCGAAGGTCCGCTTCTAACTCTCATGATTTAAGTCCTAAGTTTGATTCCTATAGATCCGATACCTAATTTCGCCGTTAAGTTCGTCTTTAGAGTATCTACGACAAGCAAATAAGTGGCCTCTGAATTTACAATTAATTCAAGCAATAGGAATCAAATCGAAAGCAAAATTGAAATTAACAAGAAACAAAACGTCAATTCATCACAATAAACGAATCTTGGGCATAGCCCAAATTCCTAGAAATAAAACGACTACTCAAGCATTGCCATGCTCATGGCAATCTTAATTAACAAAAGCATAAAAAGAAAACATAAGAGAACAGAAGAAATTGAGAAGAAGAGAAATCCTAGTTTTTGCCTATGGGAAGCAGTCAAGAGATGCCTATTTTCGAGTCTTAGAGTCCTATTTATAATGTAGGGTAACTTGAATTCAAAGTTGTTACAAAATCAGATCAAATCAGCAATTAAATTTCCAGATATTGCGCGTCACAGTCGTGATGCCTGTCACGGCCAGGCCGTGATGGGTTCTGACTTGGAGATGGCTTCACTGCTTGGTCTGTCACGGCTATGACCACCATCACGGCCTAGCCGTGATCAGTTCTGCCTGTGAGGGTCTGATTCAGTTGGCATGTCATGGCCGTGATGGCCATCACGGCCTGGCCGTGACCAGTTTTGAGTTTAACCTTCTTTCTTTTCAGCACTACTTGATCATGGCCGTGATGCCTATCACGGCCAGGCCGTGATGGGCTCTGTTTGGCTCATTTTTCTTGCTTTTCAAGCTCCGTCTTTGTGCAAGCTCCAACATAACTGATCCTGAGCATTTTAATCTTCAATTCCTGGACACAAACAACTGGCCGTGATGGGCTCTGTTTGGCTCATTTTTCTTGCTTTTCAAGCTCCGTCTTTGTGCAAGCTCCAACATAACTGATCCTGAGCATTTTAATCTTCAATTCCTGCACACAAACAACACAAAACCACCTTACCCGTTCCAAGGTAAAAACTAACAAAAATCAACTTAAATATGCCTAAACTATATGAAAATGCATGCAAAATGTCAAGGAAATATGAGGTGAAATCATACTCATCAAGCACCCTACATCGCCCGTTTAAAAACGGTACCTCAAGTTAATTGTGCAAATCAATTTTAATAACCTTTGAAAATATTTATTTTTACCCTTGTTGAAATTTAAAAGAAAAAAGAAAATGATCACAATAAAAAGGAAATAAAATTTTGGCTTGACAGAATGATTGATTTTGCTCCTACATATTCCGGATGTGATGGGAAACTCAAAACCATGTAGTTCTTAAAGAAAAAGATTTGATTGGTTGATTGATTTTAGTTTTTGGTAAAGATTTGATTTTGCAAATGATTTTGAAAATGGATTTTATTTCAAAATAAATTCACTCATTCACAAGGTCCAAAATAACAGTACTATACGATAAATCCTTACAATTCATACGTCACTTGAGGATGAAAAATCATACATCAACATCGTAGATTGTTGCGTGGATTAAAAAAGATTTTTCATTTTTTTTATAAAACTTGTTGAAAGAGTAAATTGAAATCATTTTATTATTTTTTGAAAAGATAATTCACTCTCGCGCAGGGTTAAAGATAGTCAAGCTATACGATACACCCTTACAATTCATACGACACCTGAGGATGAAAATCATACATCAACGTCGTAGATTGTTTGTGTGAATTAAAAAAGGATTTTGTTTTTTTTATTTAAAGGATTTTTATTTTTATTTTATTTTATTTTTTATTTTGGAAAGAAAAGATAAAAGGATTTTTAGGTTGCCCATTCATTAAAATCCAACCCAAAACAGATTTGGCCCAAACCAGTGAACCCAGATAAAAAATAAAAATAAAAAACACAACTTAAACCCAAAGCACAAAACCCTTATAGAATAAAAATTAAAATTCAGGCCAGACAGAAAAGCCCAACAGCGTTTTTTTTTACAAAAAACACACCATGTCCACAATAATGAAATAAAACAAAACTAAAAAAAAACAGAAATAAGGCAGCCCATTTGGGTAGCCCCAACCAGACCCACATAATAACTAACACATGATAATAAAAGATAGGGATAAATAAGAGAAATGAAAAAAAAAAGTTCAGAAAGAAAGCTTCCCAAACTCCATTTACCAACGACAGAGGAAGCAGACAGGGGTTTGGGGCGTGAGAGGTGGAGACGAAGGCCGGTGGCGGCACGAACGGCGGTGAGGAGCCTGGTGCTTGGCGGCAAGGATCCGGTGGGGTGGGTCTGAGATCGGTAGCAGCAGTGGTGATCTGGAGCGGCGCATTCGAACCAGTGGAGGCGGCGATCTGAATAGATTCGCGTCTAGACGGCGGAGCAGGGGACGACGCGGCTGCGTCTGGCACGGTGGTCGGCTCTGCGTGAGGTGGCATGCCTGGGCACAACAGATCCGATGAAGTAGTTGTGCTGTTTGGTTGGGTGTAGGTAAGAGGAGTCAAGTGTTGTTCTGGTATATGGGCAAGGTATGGTAATATGATGTTGTGTCTCTCTTCTCACACAAAGATCTTCTCTTTTTCTTAGCCAATTTATTTTTGTTGTTGTTATTGCCCCCCTTTATTGTGTTTTTGGTTTGGTATTTATACAGAATAAAGGAAGTGAATGTCCACTCTGTTTGACATTGGAACCAGATGATTTGCTGTGTGCACGGACTCACTTTTCTCTAGTCTCCTTTCAAGTTCCATTTATGTGTCCATTTTTCCATTTTTCTGATCTAGGCACAAACCCTCTTCCCAAGCTCTGAAAAATTAGCAAAAATGGATTCTGATCACTTTAGCTTTGTGGGAAGGGGTGTTTTGACAGTTGCAATCCTTGGGATCCACCCATCTGAATTCTTGTTATATTCAAAAATGGATTGGGTACATGTTGGTTAAAGATGGAAACTGGAGGAGAAGGACCAAAACTGTTGCAGTAGAGGACACTGATTGTTATAGGGAGAGAGAGAGGACTCAAGGCAGATTTCTTTCTTTTTTATTTTTAATTTTTGTTTTTTTTATTTTACAAGAAAACATATTATAATTTTATTTTTGTCTAAATGAGCTATTGGACTCTCTAAAAAACTTAGATGTTGGGCTAAGATGGAGTGGGCTAGATGATGGACTAAAAAAACCTGTAACAAAACAAAATGGGCCAATAACATAAATACAATTTTTTTAGTTATTTTTTAATATTTTTTCAAAATATTAATTAAAAGGATAAAATACCCGGATAAAATTAGGTGTCCACAGAGAAAATGAAGGCGAGGGGTAAAATGTAAATATTTTTTTTTGCTAACAAGGGCTTAATTAGGTCTCTCATTGTGGGAGACATGAGGTGATCTCCCACTATTAGTGCAGAAAAGGAATTTAACGTCGGTTAAAATTAACCTTTAAAGTCAATTTTTGACCCGATGTTGAAACAGACGATGTTGAATGTGGGCATTTTGGACATCGGTTCTAAAGTGCGACTTTAGACATCGATTCTCACTAATAACCGATGTCTAAAGTGCTCTTTCAACATTTTTTTAAAAAAGAATGGCACTTTAGACATCGGTTATTTGTTAGAACCAATGTCTAACTTTAGACATCGGTTCTCTAAGGTGGTTTTTCAACATTTTTTAAAAAAAGAATGGCACTTTAGACATCGGTTATTTATTTGTGAGAACCGATGTCTAAAGTCCAATTTAGACATCGGTTGAAAAAGGAACCGATGTCTAAAGTACCTTTTTTAAAATTTTAAAAAAAAATCTGGTTTACACCAGTTACAATCATTTCCCTGGTATACATTTAACAATCTTAACTAAATATATTTTGATGATGTTCTTCAGCTTCCTTAAAGCCTTCCTTAAACTCCATAATCTTCTTCTCCCTTTGTTTCTTCAGTTCCTACAGTACATGCATACAGTTAGCAATCTTCAAACAGTTTCTAATCAGGAACTTGCTTTAGGACAAGTTTAGTTAAGTTTACCACTGGTACTTCTTTATTGGACTCTATTGCTCTCGCTCTCTTTTCAAAGTTCAAAGGGCAAATTGTCTTACAAACATCTTCTTCAGAAGGTCTTATATGCACCAGCATCAAAACCTTTGAGCCATCACTTGAAGTATTTTATTTTATTATAAAGATTAGACAAATGTGTATACAAATGTTATTCTAGTCTTAATTAATGATTCAGCAAAGTCGGATATTAAAACGTGGAAAATATTTTAATTTCTATGAATTTGTAATTTTTTGAAGACTAGCACACATGTTGATAGTGTGTGGAATTTAGAGAAGAAAGTAGTATCATCATACCAAGAGAATCTTTCAGTATTTGAGTCAGCTTGCTATTTCTGCAAAGAAGGTAGAGTTAAAAACATTAGCTATATGATACTTTGATTGTATAGAAAGAAACAACAATTGGGATGGTAGAAAAAAACTAGAAGCAATAAGAAGGACTCATCTCTGCAGTTATTAGCTATTTCAGGCACAGATCAGATGTAGCAACTAGTCCATGATGTTGATCTGAACCGTCTACCCTTGTTATACCACCATCTGGCTTTAGCATAATTAGAAAGCTGCACTTCTGTGAACCCTCAATTTCAACCAATCCCTTTTGATCTGTTTGGATGTTGAGATTGTTGTATAAGTAAAAGTGGTAAGTGGTGAGTGAGCCAGAGTTTTAGACAAATTACTATATGGAATTTATCTTAAGTGGTAAGTCAATATGCTTAAATGATGGATACCTTTGATGACCAAGATAGGAATTCTTCACATCTGTGCGTTTGGTCAAACACTTGGCGTGCCGTTGTGATTTCGTTCAAATTACTAAACATTGCTTCCTTCAAAACCTTGTCTATTCTTTTAAGCATTTCGTCGAGCAGCTTAAAGCTGCAAGTCTGGTGACTCGGTGAGCAGCGAACATAACGAGGACGCTCTCAAATCTATGTATGTGTGCTACCAACATGAGTATCGCAGGTCCAACAATGACAATCAATGGTGGTCGACTGGTCGACGCACGAGAAAGAGCTGAGAATGTCCAGAAGGGTCCGATGAGTGCGCAGCAACGTAGGTCTGTGTTGCAGACGACGACGGACTCTAAGCATGGGTCGACGGTTTGACGAATGAAGTTGTTGAATCTGGTTAGCAGCAGATCTGTTGACGAAGATGAAAAAGCGTTGCCGAGGTTACTATTTGTGCTTGCGGGTTCAGGGTCTGAGCTCCCTCTTCTCTCACATTGATAAATTGCTTTGAATGGATAGAGGGTGAGCAACTGGAGTAATGGTTTAGGGGTGGATAACCGAGCTTACCGCAGCGGAGGGCGGCGGCGTTTGAAGCTGGACGAACCAGAGTTGTCTTCCTCCCTACCTTTCTGAGCGATAGAATAAGAATAGAACAAGAAAACTCAGAAATTATGCAAATGGGCGGCGATGGATGACACACGACGGAGCAAGACGACGTCACGCACGGAGCAGTGAGATGGAGCAGTAAATGGGTTTAGGTTAGGAGAGAAAGGGCGCGGTGAGGGTTTAGGTTTAGAGAGAAAGAGGCGATGAGAAGGAGGGAATGAATAGAAAACAAAATGAGTTTTGGGCTTTTAGACATCGGTTGTAAATAAACTGATGTTGTTTATTATCATTAGACATCGGTTGAAAATATAACCGATGTTAAAAGTTAAGCAGAATTTTAAATTTCTTTTTTATTTTATTTTTAGACATCGGTTGAAGAAAAGAACCGATGTCTAAAGCTTTTAACATCGGTTATTTTTGGAATCGATGTCATAAAGCTATTAATTTCAAAAATATCACCACCTCATTTTAGACATCGATTAAAAAGAAATCGATATATAAATCCTGATGTTAAAAACATATTTTACACTGATACACTTTAGAAGCTGCCTGGCAAACTAACCTCCTTTTAGTATCCTTTCTCCTTCACTTTCTTCAATATGTGCTCACTGTATCTTATCTGGGAGACATAAGTATCAAAGTTGATTAAACTTTAGTTAAATCTCATAATGCATTTACGAAGATGTTAGTACACAATATATTTTTTTTATGCATATGTTAGTACATAATTGAGGCAGCCTTTTCTCTATTGCGTGATTGACTTGATTAATGATTACAAGCATCATTCATATGATACTTTTTCTTTTTGACATGAAATATGATACTTGGAGATTATCCAAGTTGGCAAAGTGTTTTAATAGTCTTATATATATCCAGCATTAATGGTTGTATCGCTTGTCCTTGATTTAAAGCCTACATTAACATTTTCTCGTATAGATATACAATTCTTTTCCCCCAATGAGAGGCTGTAGAAGACACTTTACATGAGAAGTGAGAGGAAAATAGGATAAGCAGGAGATTTTGCACAATTCATATTTTGCGGCTTAAATAATTGGACTAGCTCAAAAAGACACATATATATAAGATTTTTTATTCAGAAGAAACCCAACATCGGCGTTCGTTATTTTATTTTTTTGAATAATTGGGGTTCCTTATACAAACAAAATATCTTATTTTAAATAACCCACGGTATCGGTTAGATCAACTCCAAGATCAACTTCAGGATTCATCTTTTCTAAAGTGAACAAATGTGTAAAGTAAGAAAATAAGAGTGTATCCATCCTTGATTATATAAAGTGAGTTTCATCTTCATACACTTTAATTAATCAAGGATAAATATACCATTATTTTATCACTTTACATATTTTCTCGTTTTAGAAAAGCTTTATCCATCAATTAACTTCAATGAAAAAAAATTAAACAACATTTTCTTATTTGTTATATAGATTTAAGAACTCACCAAGCAACTCAGGTAACAAACATGTCTCTCATATAATAAAATAAAAAAAGTTTCTTTCCTAAGAGTTTCATGTCATCCGAAACTTATTGCTTTCACGGACTTGACTATTAGATCTACGATCAAAAGGGAGATTATTTTGCTCAATCTTTAAAAACAACTACTAATGCAAGTTGAGGTATGAATATGATGATGTTGCAGTTTCTTTCATATCATTTATTTTCGTTGGCCTAACCATAACTTCCTGATTTAGTAACTTCATTTCATTGCCCCACCCCCCACCCCCACCCCCACCCCCACCCCCACAAGAGAAACTCATGGCCTACCCTTTGGTTCCTCTGTTGGTGGCTTACTTGGCCACTTGTAGTTTATTCGGTTGCATAAAAGATAATTTTAAAACACTTTCCATTTAAATAAGATAATTGTATAGTCTCATTCTTAAGAACTTACATTATACTTAAGATAATTATTATCAGACATGTGTAAGATAGTGGCAACCATAATAGAATAATTGCACTTATCTTTCAAAATATTTTTATACATATTAAATTCTAATTTAAGTGCTAAGAAATTATATGATACTCTGTATCTAACTAACCATTTCACTATTTGTATAATAGTTTTTTCCCCTTCTGAGTGAGCAGGCATGGGAGTGAGCATCCCTCATTAAAGCAGGATATATATCATCTAGATAGAGTCAATGAACCCATTATTTAAAATTAATTTGAAATATGATATTTGAGCAATCAGAATATAACATTTTACTCATATATATTTGTATATAACACATTTATTTCAACTTTTCATATGATAAACGACAATATCGAACCACATTTTATATTGAACACAATCTCTCACGCACATAAGTATTATATTTGGAATGTAAAGAAAACATTTTTATTAGGTGGCATTTGGTAATTGGAATGTTTTATTCACAGACAAACTATATTTCTGGGCATAGAGTTTTCTCAAGTTTCTAACTATTATTTACTAATTTTATTATCGGAATCTTTTATGCATGGGAATAAATTTTTAAAACTTGTACCAAACATGAAAACTTTTTTTTTGGTAACCATGATATAGGCACGAAGTATCCACCACCGTTAGCAATGACTAATCTCCGTCGGGAAACCTGTTGGGTACACAAGGTGGGTTCTCCCGTCCCAACCAGGTTTTCTACATATACAAGAGTCAGGATTCGAACCTCTGACCACTTGCTTAAAATATCTAAGTCCCTTACTTATTAGACTAATCACATGTTGGTAGATATGAAAAAAATTTATTTTCATACTAATATTTTCGGGAATGTTTTTTTTTTAATTTGTAACAAACGCTGCCATGTTGGTGTTCTTTGTCCCTTGTCACGCTTCTCCATTCAAAATGGGACATCTGTTCTGCTCGACATTTTAAATTTTGCAACTTGGATTCCAACAAGATCGGGTTCTTATTCACGGCATATAATTTTATTTTATTTTTTTATTTATTTGGCCCATTCCTTACCATTATTGTTTTTGAGGATACTGAGTGAGACTATTAATTTGGAGAAGTTGGACCAACAAGGCCAGCTACCTTAGCCTACCTCAAAGCTCAAAGTAAACCATATATCCCACCCATTTAAGTTGCTATGATTCAATCAAACTCCTACAGATAGAAATAGAGACACTACTCTTTGAATTCCTCCATATCTAACCCATCTCTATCAAGCTTTGCTGAATTGGAGGACTTATCAAGCTAACAATATATGACCACCTTCTGTAGTCATATATTTGACTTGAGGGTGATTTTGAGAAAAGGTTAGAAAAAAATAAATAAAAATGTGCCACATTTAAAAAATATATCTCGTAAATATTTTCATTTCTTAAAGTTCTTACCAAGTAATGCTTTCCAACACGTCAAAGAAAAAAAGGTAAAGCTTTTCAAGACTTCGTATCTTGGAAGAAGGCATTCAAGCCCATGTGTCGTAGATGACAACAGAAAAGCCCGTCTTGTTAGCCCACTCGTGTCACCAGTTCACATACCCAATAAACGGTTGAGTTCACACTACATGCCCATGATTAGTGATTGGGGCTTTTACCCATTTATTAAATTTGTGGTGTTGGGCTCAAGTTTTGTCGCTTGACCTTACCCTCCCTCATTTGGTGAAGGAGCACAGATTCAGTAGTTAAGCCCTTCATCACTTTTATCATAAAATGCAAAACGTGTGCATGAAAATCCATCATATAAACAGATTTAAGAGGATTTATTTTTAATACACAGTAAGTATAGCAGTTTTTTTTTTAATACCGACACCTAATCATTATTATCATGTTATTAAAAATATTTGAGTATCATAATAAATATCTTAAAATTCACACATTCGCACATATGATTTATGTTAGGGTGATGTAAAAAAATTTACACCAATAATGAATCAAAAATAAAATCATTAAAAATGTATAGAATACTTTATTATAATTTTGGTATTAATATGTATTGACAGTGTAAAGATGTTTTACACTATCAATCAATCATAAATTGTCACATCGTTAAAAAAATTTAAGTATCAATCCACTAGCTTATAACGGATAGCTTATACTGAATAGAAAAGTTGTAATGTTTGGTGAACGTTTTTCTATCTTGAGTAAAAGTCGGTTTGGATTCAAAGTCTTTTAGCATTTTTTTTTTTTTTGTGGGTAAACCCAAGTACCCTTCGACAGGGAGCCATAAACTAATCCATCGAGATACTAAGATCCATTTAAGGGGTTGACCTCTCCCAACAGATGTTATATATTTCGTGCACATTAATCAGGAATCGAACCATTGACCTTATGCTTAAGGGACTCATTTATATACCAACTGTACTATACCATGTTGGTAGTCTTTTAGCATGATTGAGTATTGTGTCTTCAATATAGAATTGATTAGTTGGGTAATTGATTTTTGAATTGATAAATTGAAGTTGATAAGTGATAAACTCGAATGTTCATTTGTCACATTGTTGTCACATTTGTTGAGCCTAATTGCATAGGGGAAGATTTGATAGAAAAAACTTTTCACGAATCATTTTATATGTGTTTGCAACATGCAAAAAGGTAAGGTGTTTTTTCTGAAAAAATATGAAGCTAAATTGCTAAAATAATTGAATATGGGGTGTAGAAAAAAATATTCAAATTTACAGGGAAGTAAATAAAACCTGAGATTCTGAATAGTCTGCATGAACCACCTTTACAAAGTGATTTCTTAAAATATCATTTTTGTTTGGTTGGCTTGAAAATTATCATTATCCATCTTGCATCTAGTTATTGCCACAATTGGGGACAAATTAAATCCAAACAAACTGGTTCACAGTGACTCCAGGACCCTGGTTGAGGTGGATTCAATAGGACACGTGGCTTGCATCCATCGGCGAAAGACCAGAGGAAGCTTTGGGGTAACAACGATAATGATGTGAAGAGGTAAGGGGTGAGGGATTTGGGTGAAGTGGGTCCCAACCCGTATTTACAAATCATCAAAATCATATTCTCATGATTATAATATGATTTTTTTACATGGACACTGTATGATTTTTTTTTTTTTTTTGTATTTTTGAGATACATATGTGTACTGGTCGAGAATGTAAGATCGAGAACTCGTCTATACACTGGACCAACCGAGCTTACCCCCACGAATGGGCCTTGGCCCAAACTCCTCCGAAGCCGACGACATGTCAGCACACCTGACACCCGAGGATAACTACTCGGCCCCTTTCCACGACAGGCCACGCACGAAGGTACCTCGGCCCCAAGCTATCCATCCGCAGCTAACTGGGCCGAATATCTCGCTAGCCATAATGTCACTCCGGATAATCAGGCTCCGGATATCTCTCCCCATGATCGCGATCTGATCCAAATATTCCTCCGCTTATTTCGGAGCTTGATCCTGAGAGATCACTATAAATAGGGGGCTTACCCCTCATTCAGAACTACGTTTGCTTTGATTCCCTTTTGGATACGTAGGAGCAGAATCCACATTCTGTCAAGCACAATCCAAAAACACCCCACTAATCCTCGTTCAGCCGAGTATCTCATATCCGAGATATTTGGACGGAACATTTAGCGCCGTCTGTGGGAATCGAAGCAAATATTTTCCCATACCACACAAAATGGTGAGGACGAGGAGCGGAAACTGCAGGAGGGGAGGAGCCAAGGAATGCCAACAACGGAGTTAACGGGGATAATGGAGAACAATCCGTAGGCCCAGCAGGAATGACCGACAATCCCGTGGTTCGGGAGAGCTTCGCGCAGGTTGCAGCCGAGAAGGGAGAACGAAGAAATCCGCCGCGAGAATGGCGGCGTGAGAGAGAGGAAGCGGGAAAGGTCGGTCTCTTCCTCACATGAAAGAAGCGCCGACCCTCCCGAGATTGAGGGGTCCAGAAACTTGTATACGGAAGGGGGTCCTCACCTCCCGGCTTCCCACCACAACAACCGAAGCGGAGGAAGAGGGATTCCCTAGGCGAGCCCCGGAATTTTCACTCCAAACAAACAGACTTAATGACAAGGCCAGCTGCGGAAGCCGAGGCATCCTTTCACGAACGATATCATGGGGGTCCCCTTGCCGAACCAACTACAAGCCCATCAACATTGACAAATATGATGGCACCTCGGACCCGAGCGCCATTTGGATGCCTTCACCACGCAGATGTACCTTTTTACGGATGACGACGCCTGTCATGTGCAAAGTTTTCCCAACCACACTTTGAAGGAGGCGGCGTTGACTTGGTACACCCAGCTACCCCCACCTCGGTGGACTCTTTTGATACATTTGTGGCCAAGTTCAGCGCTCGGTTTGCCACGAGCCGAGCCCACCAAAAACCTCGGCCTCACCGGTGAATTTCAGGCAAGAGAAGAATGAATCCTGCGCGCAACTTCATGGCCGGATTCAGCAAGGAGGCGGTACTCATCCCCAATCTCGGTCGATGTTGCACTACACACCATCCTGACCGGGTTGAGACCTGGCCCTTTTGCTAGGCACTTGGCTCGGAAACCACCAGCCGACATGGACGAACTGAGAAGAAAAGCTGCAGGTTTCATCAATATGGAGGAGGTGGAGGAGTCCAAGAAAAGGGATCGGACCGATGATGCCGACAGGCGAGAAGGTAGAGACAAGAGGAGGGCAGGGGGTGACAAGCCGAGATTTAAAGGCCCGGGCGAGCATTTCCAGAGGGGACCGAAGTATGAGCATTATACTCCCCTCAATACAAATCGGGCTCGAGTGTTCGAGGAAGCTTACAGCGCGGAACTTCTGCAGCTCCCAAATCGTGGCCACACCCCCCGAAACGCAGATCGCCAGAAGCATTGTCGGTATCACCGCAACTATGGCCATACCACCGAGGAGTGCTGGGTCCTACGGGATAAAATTGAAGAGCTGGTTCGGGCTGGCCACCTCAACAACTTTGTCCGAAGAAACAACAACAACAGTGAGAGGCGCGGTGGAAACAGAAGGAGAGAGGGTGGCCGAGCCTCGAGGAGGGCGGCGATCGGCGAAATGATGAGAGAGCGAGAGACCGAGAGAAAGGCGAGAATGAAAGACGGGAAGAGGATAATGTCATCCGGGGTGATAAACACCATCTCGGGAGGGTTCGCGGGGGAGGCACAACAAGTTCAGCTCGGAGAAGACATATGCGGGCCATCAGAGCTGTCAACTCGATATCGGCAAGCCTCCCGAAGTTCCCCACCTATTATCTTTTCCGATGAAGATTTTGTGGGAGTAGATCCCAACCAGGATGACCCCATGGTGATCACCGTGAGTTGGCCAACTTCTCGGTCAAAAGAACCCTCGTCGATCGGGGAGCTCTGCGGATATATTGTATTACTCAACGTTTGAAGCTCGGGATCCGGGAGAAATCAATTCAGCCGTCTGACAAGAAAGCTCGTTGGCTTCGCGAGGAAGCGAGGTTGATACTCGGGGATATATTGACCTCTTCACTACTTTTGGTGATGGCGAGCTTCTAAGACCATCATGGTCGGTATGTGCTAGTTAATGCTTTGTTACATCGTATAATATCCCGATCGGAAGACCGTCCTTGAACGAGTTGGGGGCTGTGGTCTCTACTCCCCACCTCACGATGAAGTTCCCTTCCAGCTCGGGGGACATAGTGGCTGTCCGAGCAGATCGGAGGATGGCAAGACAGTCTGCTATCTTGATAGTTTGCGGGTGAGCAAACTTAAACCCTGCCACTAGAAACCCTAGACAGGGGGGAAGGACAAGGCGGTGAATTCATGAAACTCCGTTGAACTAGATCCCGGGATGGACATGCGGGAACAACGTCCACAACCTATCGAGGAGTTAGAGAAATTCCAACTCGGTGCGCGGCTGAACAAAGTGCACTAAACTCGGTGGTCACCTTGAGCCTACTTTGAAAGAAGAAATAAAGCAAGTCTTGCTGCGAAAATGCCGATCTATTCGCTGGACCGCATCTCGACATGTCGGGAATCGATCCCAACTTCTTATGCCATAAATTGGCAATCTGTCCCGAGGCGAGCCAATGGCCCGAGAAAAAAGGAGATTAGGTGAAGAAAGGAGAAAAGTAGTGGAAGAGGAGACAGCGAAGTTGGTCAAGGCCAACTTTATCCGAGAAGTAGAATACGCCACATGGCTGGCCAACGTCGTTCTCGTCAAAAAAGCAAATGGCAAGAGGCGCATGTGCACTGATTACAGTCTGAACAGAGCTTGCCCAAAAGACTCTTATCCTTTGCCGAGTATTGACAGTCTGGTTGATGGGGCTTCCGATACAGAATTCTAAGCTTCTTGGATGCATACTCCGGGTACAACCAAATTCGAATGTACCCCGGATGAGGAGAAAACAGCCTTCATTACGAGGGGTCAAATTATCACTCTGAGTAATGCCGTTTGGGCTGAAGAATGCGGGAGCTACGTATCAGAGACTTATGGACCGGGTATTTGAGAAGCAAATAGGCAGAACCATGGAAGTATATGTGGATGACATGGTGGTGAAATCCGATGACCCCAGCCACCACCCTATAGATCTGGAAGAAATATTTCAGCAGCTAAGAAGGTACAACATGAGGCTGAACCCGGAGAAGTGTGTTTTCGGTGTCCAGGGGGGTAAATTCATCGGCTTTATGCTTACGCACCGGGGAATTGAGGCCAATCCCGATAAGTGTCGTGCCGTAATTGAGATGAGAAGCCCGCAGAACGTTAAAGAA
Organism: Sophora flavescens; assembly: GCA_030762895.1. Classification (NCBI taxonomy): domain Eukaryota; kingdom Viridiplantae; phylum Streptophyta; class Magnoliopsida; order Fabales; family Fabaceae; genus Sophora; species Sophora flavescens. Next base: position 179,499,832 of record CM061067.1, read on the forward strand.
GTACAAAGATTGGCAGGACGGCTTGCATCATTATCTCGGTTCCTACCCAAATCCGCAGAGAAAGCTCGGCCTTTCTTCAAACTGCTGAAGAAGCCCCAAACCTTCAAGTGGACCCAGGACTGCGAGAAGGCCTTTGTCGACTTCAAGGACTTTCTGTCCTCCCCGCCGATATTAACAAGACCCATCCCTGGGAAGGAATTATATCTGTATCTGTCGGCCTCCGAGAATGCTATCGTTAGCGTCAGTCATCGTCTGAGGAGGTAGAAAGCCCAAATGCCGGTATACTTCATCGATGACGGTGCTTCATGATGCCGAAACTTCGGTATCAAGTCATTGAGAAGCTGGTCTTTGCCTTGGTGACCGCAGCTCTCGGCGGTTGCGCCCGTATTTCGAGTCACCAAGTGGTTGTTAAGACGGATCACCCGATTAAACAGATACTCAAAAAGCCCGAATTGGCGGGGCGTATGATTGCTTGGTCAGTAGAATTGTCCGAGTTTGGCTTGAAATACGAGATGAAAGGACCTCTGAAATCACAATGCCTCTCCAACTTCATAGCCGAGCTCCATCCACAGCCAGTAGCTGAGGATATATGGTGGAGTTTATACGTGGATGGATCCTCGAATGTCAGGGGCAGTGGAGCGGGGGTGATTCTGGAAGGACCGGGAGATTTGATCTTGGAGCAATCGTTAAAGTTCGAATTCAAAACCTCGAACAATCAAGCCGAGTATGAAGCTTTGATAGCGGGACTAAGGTTGGCGAATGAAATGGGGGCAAAGGCTGTTAAGTGCCGGAGTGATTCACAACTAGTCACCGGACAAATATCCGGAGGCTATCAGGTGAAGGAACCTCAGCTCACCAGATATTTGTGTAAGGTCAACCAATTAATCTCCGGCTTTGAAAAATTCACTATTGAGCACATTCCCCGGGAAGAAAACACTCGGGCTGATTTGCTGTCTAAGCTAGCCAGCACAAAGAAGCGGGACACCACAGAAGCGGTTATTCAAGAAACCCTCAATGAACCGAGGCATTGGGACGAAAGAGGTGATGGCCAACGAGTTGGTTGACCGAGAGTGGATGACACCCATATGGGAGTATTTATCCTCAGAAACTCTACCCTCGGATCAGGCCGAAGCCAGGAAAGTCAGGCTCAGGGCAAGTCACTTTACCATAATCGCCGGGGAGTTGTATAAGAGAGGATTCTCGGCGCCATTGCTAAAATGTCTGACGAGGGCACAATCCAAGTATGTCATGGAAGAGGTTCACCGAGGGATCTGTGGTTTTCACGGTGGAGGCAGATCAATGGCCTCCAAGGTAGTCCGAGCAGGGTACTATTGGCCTACCATCAGAGCTGATTGCATGGAGTGGACGAAGCGGTGTGATGAGTGCCAAAGATTTTCCAATGTAAATCATACCCCCCCTGAAGGACTTCACACATTAAACTCGCATTGGCCGTTCGCTATGTGGGGAATGGACATACTGGGGCTTTCCTGTGAGCCAAAGGCCAAGTCAAATTCCTACTGGTAGCGGTGGACTACTTCACCAAATGGGTCGAAGCAGAGCCTTTGGCCAAGATTACCGCCGAGAAAGTGCAGAAATTTGTGTGGAAGAGCCTTATTTGTAGGCACGGAATTCCCTTTGCAATCGTCACTGACAACGGAAGACAATTTGTGGATAAGAAGCTACGGGAATTCTATGACAGCCTCGGTATTAAGCACCAAGTTACATCCGTTGAGCACCCCCAAACCAATGGGCAGGCCGAAGCAGCTAACAAGATCATCCTCGGGGAACTGAAGAAAATAGTAGGAAGATCTAAAGGAGCTTGGGCAGAAGAGTTACCGAGTATCCTCTGGGTCTACCACTGTACGCCTCAATCTACCACTCAAGAAACACCCTTCAGGCTGACGTACGGAACCGACGCCATGATCCCAGTAGAGGTTGGTGAACCGTCTCTCCGACGTGTGCAACACGAGCCGAACGACAATGAGAGCAATATGAGGATCGAACTTGACTTGGTAGAAGAAGTTAGGGAGGAAGCCAGAATCAGAGAAGAAGCCTGCAAACAGAGAGCCACTAGAAGGTATAATTCAAGAGTGAGGCCAAGGAGTTTTCTGCGCGGAGACTTAGTGCTGAGAATAAAAGGGGAAGCGAGGAAGGACCGCACGGAAGGCAAGTTAACGGCAAACTGTGGAGGGCCATTCCGAGTAGCTGAAAACCTGGGGAACGGGGCATATAGGTTAGAAGAATTGTCAGGAAATCCTATCCCGAGGACTTGGAATGCTTCTCATTTAAAGTTTTATTACAGCTGATGTATATAGTCGGGTGCTGTACTCTTTTTCCTACCTCGGTATTTTTTCCCAAAATGGGTTTTGACCGGGGAGGTTTTAACGAGGCACACCGCGGACTCCATTCAATAAAAAACAAAATTTATTATGAATATGGTTTTATTTTCTCTTGTTTTGCCGAAGTATTTATTTTGCAGGCATCTTATTCTGGTGGCCGAGTACGAGCCAACGGCCGAGTTCGAGCCGGTTATCTTCTAAAGGCCAAGTTTGAGCCTGGTGGCCGAGTACGAGCCAACGGCCGAGTTCGAGCCGGTTATCTTCTAAAGGCCAAGTTTGAGCCTGGTGGCCGAGTACGAGCCAACGGCCGAGTTCGAGCCGGGTATCTTCTAAAGGCCAAGTTTGAGCCTGGTGGCCGAGTACGAGCCAATGGCCGAGTCCGAGCCAATTTCATTCTAAAGGCCAAGTTTGAGCCTAATGGCCGAGTTCGAGCCGGTTATATTCTAAAGGCCAAGTTTGAGCCTGGTGGCCGAGTACGAGCCAATGGCCGAGTCCGAGCCAATTTCATTCTCAAGGCCAAGTTTGAGCCTGGTGGCCGAGTACGAGCCATAAAGTTAAGTATAAAGGTCAAGCACGATCTTACTAGCCGAATCCGAGTTATTATTAAGTTATAGACGTTGAATTTAAGCCGCGAAATTAGTAAAGCCGAATATGAGCAAAGAACAAAATTCGGAAAGGCCGAGTACGAGCCATTATTTTATTAAGGAAACCGAGTACAATGCGCAAGGCAAAAATAAAGCCGAGTTTGATTCTAGAAAAGTACATTCAAGGAAACCAAGTACAATGCGCAAAAATAAATCCGAGTTTGACTCTTAGAAAAGTACATTCAAGGGACCGAGCACTACTATGAAGTCGAAAGCCGAAATTGAAAATAAGGGCCGCTCGGCGACAATAGTCCCCCCGTCGGAGAGCAGGGAGCAACTCCCGACGGCCCCCAATCCCCCTAATCAAGCGCCACCACTTTCTCTTAAGGGAGGCTGTAGTCACTTCCCCCTGAGAAAGCTGGATGATGAGGTGCTCGGCCAACACAGGGAGTAGACGGCCTCTACCCCTTTCTCGACTCCCGAAGATTATTATTCTCCCAGTTAACATCCTTCTTGAAGGATCAAGGAATTCTGGATTCCGTCTCCCACTTACATCCTTTTTGGCGGATGTGAAACCCAAAAAAGTATGTTAACTGGGAGAGGGGAACGTAAACCCCTGACGCTAGCATAGAACTACTCAGGTGGAAGAGAAGTAAGAAACGAACTTGGCTGATGGAAAAGGATGAGGGATGAACAAATGAGGCAGCAGAAGGACCCTATTTATAAGCAAGGAAGGAAGTAGCATGCGTGAAAGTTTGTTGGGAAAACAAACCTCGAAACTAAGCAAGAGGCAGTGATTGCATGAACCCATTACGTTTTCCAAAGAATTTAATGCATGACAACGCAAAATGTAAAACACGTGCTTCTCGTGCAACAACCACCGTCCATTGTGGACGGTAGAGTGTTTTGGCCTTAGCCGAAGATTTGATCAACAAGCCAAACACAACAAAGAATTAGCAAAATGATAATGATATTCATTCAGTAATGTCAGGTTACAAGGGCATGAGCCCAGTACAAAGGATGGACAAAAAACAAAAAACTACAACAGCTACTCCCCCCTATGGCTTTCCTCGGCCGTTATGTGACCTTCGGGAGAGTCCCCCACCACGTCCACCTCTTCCTCCCCCTCGGGAATAATGGGAACAAGTTCCCCATTCACCACCTCCATGTTCACATCGGCCCCCGAAAGGTCGATGCCGGGAACTAGAACCTCAGCTTGGGCAATGGCTTTGTCAAAACCTTTCCGGTGCTCGATGACAATGCAGCTGGTGGCCTCCTTTACGTCCTCCTCGAGCAGCATCTTAGCCTGGATCTCATCCTCCAAGGCAGCCTTGAGCCGATCAATCTCAGTCTGAGCCTCTTTGAGCTTTTCCTCGGCACGAGCCTTGTCTTCTTCAACCCGAACTCTGCCTGCCTCGGCCGATTTTTCCCGAGAATCCAGCTCGGAGTTTCGAGTATTAATGTCAGCAATGGTGGTAGTTAAGCGTTCGTTCTCGGAGGAAATCCGGGAAAGATCCCCCTTCAACCTCTCAATAGAAGCAAACTCAGACTCCAATTGTTGAGACTTCCTCTCGGTCTCCGTCACCTCTCGGCTCTGAAACGAGCCAAAAGCTGCAGCGAAAGGCATGAGAGGACCGAGAGGGCCTCCATGCTAGATCGGGCCCCCTGGTGCTTGATAAACCGAAGATCAGCGGCTTTTAAGAGGCTCGAGTCAAAAGAGGAGGAGGGGTTTAAGTCTTCAACCCAGAGAGATGAAGTCCCTGCTTTCGGGGGTAGTGTTGTACCATTTTGGCTCGAGGGGGCGAAGGTTGCTTGTTCTCGCCCGCGATTTGCGTCCCCCCGAGTAGTAGGGGCGAGGGAGCTTGGGCCGGAAGGGGAGAATCTTCGGCGACCATTTCAGCCTCAGCCCTCTTCCTTTTTTGAGGGGCGGATGACGAAGCCCCCTTTGCAGAAGCCTTGGTGGGAGGAGGTCTTTTCTGCTTCTTCTCGGTTGAAGAGGGACCCTGACCCTCTTTACCAACACCAGCCTTGACAAGCTTTGAAAAGTCGAATTTTCCCATGATGATCATCAAAAAAAAAGAGTTGTTAGTATAACAACACATGCAGAAAATACTTAAGAAACTAAAAAGCCGAGCACTTACTTTTAAGGTCGGACCTTGGGGTGGAGGAGAAGGGGAGTTTCAAAAGGCGTGCACAATGGAGGGGCCGAGGAAGATTTTCTAGTACATCTATATCCCGCCTATCCTCGTCGGCGGGGGAATGATACTCGAAGCCGACGAATTTTGTGGGAGAGGATTGCCAGTATAAAGGAAACTTGGCATATTTATTCTCGTCAAAAAAGTGGGAGATATGAGAACTCGAAGGGCGAACTCGGAAGAAGCCAACCTTGAAGTCTTTATACGACGATGCGTATAAACTAAGAAGACCTCTTCGGTTCAACCCATTAAGGGATACCCATCCCTTTTTCTCGCCAAATCGGGTTTGATAAAAGTACAAAAATTTTGGAGTGGTGGGCTCTATCCTTATGTATTTACATAGAATCTGAAAGGCTTTCATAAAAGCCCAATTTGTTAGGGTGAAGTCGAGTAGGGCGGCGTTCATGGTTCTCGAACGTCGCACTCAAACTCGAGAAAAGGAAGAGACACATGCAGTTTCTCAAAAAGTGTTTTATACATATACGTAAAGGGGGGCTCGGAAGGACGAGCCCTTAGAAAGACACACTCGGTGCCCGAGCACGGAGAACAAATAAACTCGGACTCGTCTCCGGAGGCCGAGATATTAATATGGGACCGGAGTTGAACAATTGAATCGGGCGTTTGGTAGTCAGAAAAAAAGGTTCCAACCTCCCCTTTAACCCAGGTATACCCAGGAAGGGTAATATCAGGAATAGGGTCTTTTGGAACCCTAGGGCGTTGTTTGCGAGCGGCGGGTTTGGACACTGGGAGAGGGGGAGAACCGGACCTAGGAGAATCGAGACTCGGAAGAATGCGAGTCGGTCGAAGATGACCCTGAGGAGGACGGTTCCGCCTCCCCGACGCTCGCTTCCGTGAAGGAACAAGAAGAAATGAAGGGATCCCCCAATTGGGGAAACTTCGCTCAACCAGAGGCGAAGTATTCGACTCAGAAGACACGGATGAACTCATATCTGGAAACCAGAAATAGAGCTTAGAATCACGAAGGAAAGGAAGAGACGGAGCGTACCTGGAGGATGACAAGCAGAGAGATAATGGCAGAAACTTGGAAGACGAGGGTGAATGGCAAAGAAGGGTAAGCAAAGTAGGAGGGAGTTGGCGCCAGAGGAGATATTTATAGCCTGCGATTGGAAGCCCATTGTCCATCGGGCCCAAAAAGGGCGCGACTTTTGATTGTCCCGACGCGACTTTTGATTTTCCCCCCATTAAATGGGCGCGGAACTCTAGGGTTTCTTGTCTATGGCGTGCCGAAGAAGTAATAGGGGATTGATTGCTTCCTCTGACAGAGAGAGAAGACTTGATTGAAACGACAGCTGAGAATGTGGATAACTGCATAGCCGAAAAATAAGCTCGGTTTCGTACGTATCAGCTCCTTCGCTTATTCAAGCTCGGAGCTCGGGGGGCTTGTGTACTGGCCGAGAATGTAAGACCGAGAACTCGTCTATACACTGGACCAACCGAGCTTACCCCCACGAATGGGCCTTGGCCCAAACTCCTCCGAAGCCGAGGACATGTCAGCACACCTGACACCCGAGGATAACTACTCGGCCCCTTTCCACGACAGGCCACGCACGAAGGTACCTCGGCCCCAAGCTATCCATCCGCAGCTAACTGGGCCGAATATCTCGCTAGCCATAATGTCACTCCGGATAATCAGGCTCCGGATATCTCTCCCCATGATCGCGATCTGATCCAAATATTCCTCCGCTTATTTCGGAGCTTGATCCTGAGAGATCACTATAAATATGGGGCTTACCCCTCATTCAGAACTACGTTTGCTTTGATTCCCTTTTGGATACGTAGGAGCAGAATCCACATTCTGTCAAGCACAATCCAAAAACACCCCACTAATCCTCGTTCAGCCGAGTATCTCATATCCGAGATATTTGGACGGAACAATATGTATAAAAGATGATAAAAAATAAATGAAAGATAAAGTATATACGATATGGGTATATACTTTGATATTCAAATTTCATAACTCAAAAAACCTATACACCCACACTATTCTCCTTCCACCTTCTCTACTGTTGATCCTAACCCCACCGGGCCTAACCTATGTATCTCTCTTGGTCATCATTATCATTATTATCGTATCATGGTGAGAGTATTTTTTTTGCAACAATAATGTGATATTTTATTAATATTTTTTAATTGCAAGAGCAAAATTAAATAATCAAAAAATATTTTTGTATTGAAATTTAGGGTTTTTAAAATATTAAATACAGTGGTTTTTAATAAAAATATTTTAATTTTTTTTTAGGGAAAAAATATATTTTAATTTTAGCTTCTTAACAAGCACTCGTAAATATCAGTTTCCTCCATAGCCTATTGATTTAAAACTTGTCTTCAAACCTATAGATACTCGGATTCGAGACTGACAACAAGCACTCATAGATACTTAGCAAAACTGCAAGACCAAACCTTAGTTGAGCTTTGTACTGGGTAATGGCCTAGGGGTGGCAAATGGATGGATTGGATAAATTTTTATGCGGATTGTAATGGATGGATTGAAAACGATCCATTAATCCATTATGATCCATTAAAAATTCATTAAAAAAAATCCAATCCATCCATATCCATTTAATAAAATCCATCCAATCCATCCATTAACAATTTTTTTTATGGATGGATATCCAATCCATCCATAAAAATTATTTTAAAGAATAATTTTTTTTTACAATTAAATAATTTTGATGGCGGTCAAGATCTTCGGCAATTGATGGCGTCAATTTAGGTTTTCCTGCTGATGTCCCTGAACTGCACATACCATATCATTAAGAATGTTAACATAAAAATACAAACAAAGAAACTTATATAAAAATACAAACAAAGAAACTTATAATGGAATGAGAAAATACTCTAGCAGTAGCAGCAATCCGATTCCTCTTCAACGGTTCAATTCTCTTCGGCCAATTTTGCTGCTTAAATTTAACACATGTCGCATGTAGTATTCATATGTTGTGTGTTTTTGTTTTTAACTCAAAAATGGATCGGTAGTGGATTTTGTAAATTTTGTTTTATTTTTCAATTTTATCCAATGGATTTGTTTTAATTTAAGAATATCATCCAATGGATTTAGTAACATAGTGGATGGATAGTGATCCATCCTTAATATGAAATGATCCAACTTGATTCAATCCATTAAAGTTTTTTTTTTGTAATGGATGGATTGGATGGATAACTCTTTGGATGGACTGGATAATTCTTTCAATACTTTTATAGTGTTTTTCCTTAAGACAATAGGCACAGTAACTAGAATACTGGACCTAAGTTTGATCCTAAATAAAATAAAAAATAGTGAATAAAAAATAATAAGGAACGGAAGAGAAAATTAGATAGACTTTTTTTTTTACAAATGGAGGTTTTTTTATTTGGTGAAAAATAATATGAAAAAAATAAATTGGTTTTGGAATGGATAAAAGTTGATCCGTTACATTTTTGATTGTTGGTCCAATGGATTCTAAAATATATTGGATGGGTCATAAACCATCCACTAAAAAAATAATCCAATCCATCCAATCCATTTATATTATTTTTTTATAAATGAATAGATTGGATGGATTTTTTCATGGATGGACTGGATGGATGGTGGACAAATGGATCATTTTGCCACCTCTAGGTAATGCTGACTTTGTAACTATTGGTTGCAAATCTTTGTCAATTCTCTGTTCCCCACCCACCACCTAGGCAATAATTTCAACATATAGCTATATATTCTTTTTTTTGAAACAATATATAGCTATATATTCTTATAAATCATTCTACACGTTTTTCTATCCGCTTAAGGTTCATAGATGCTACATATTATATTTGTAAAGCATTATTTAATCTTTATTTTTTAAAATGTTTTATTTTTTTTCAAATGAGTAAGAGAATATAATATTTCTCGTATCAACACATTAATTAAACACTCTTTATCGAAAATGCTTAAACAGTGCTTTATCGTGTTAATGAAAAGCCAAACGTGTAGAACAATTTTGCTTTGCCGCCAAGTTATGGTAGTGGACTTCTTATAATCCTTAATTTGATTGATTTTCCTTCTTGCAATTTACGTCATCAGTAATTGGATTGACTTTTTCCCCCATTAAACTAATTTACTTTGTAGAGATGATGAAGCCTAAACAAACAGTGGTAAATGATTTTAAGTTTTATGTTTAAGGTTATGTACAGTGAGATTATAAGGTTAGTTTGGTGGTTCTCGTATAGGAGTTAAGGATAGTGAAGTGATAAGGAGGGAAATGATTCAAACTTTATCTATTAACAAAATATTAATATTAATTCTAACAATATTTGCTTATAAAAAAAAAGGGCAATGTATGGTATTATATTTATATTTACAATTTACAAGATTAATCTTGGGTTTGATTCTAGTTCTTTATTTTGGGAGAGGTAGGTCAACAATATTTGTGAGGACTTTTCATGAAGTGGTGGCTCTATAAGTATTTGTTTCTTCTGAAAAAGCATACATAGACTGTTCTTCTGGTGGAAGAAGACTCAGACGTTAGGTTTAGTGGGTCCTTGAGAATTGAAAACCCAAGGGGAGGGAGAGTGTACTAGAGGTTCTTGAGAAAAATCAGCAATGTCACTCACAGACGTTTATATTGATTGCTTTTTGACCAAAATAGTATTGTTCTATAATCTATTCATGGGTTATTTTAAAATTAATTAATGTTCCGTTTGTTTTAGATTTTGATAGAATTGATTTTGAAAGAATCAAGATTAAAAAAATTGATTGTGTTTGATAACAATATTTTAAAAGTGGGTTTAGAAGAATTGATTTTGTTTGGATGATAAAGTAAAATCACTTTTGAAGTATAAATATGTAGAATTTTGTGGGTCTTACATTTAGAACCAATTATTTTCAACGAAAAAGCTAGAATTTTTTACTTTCATAAAACTCAATTTTGACCCATCAGGAATCAATTATTTCCGACGGAGTCTTATAAATAAACACATAAACAATGCCCTGATACATAAATAATTACCTCAAATTGAAAAAAAAAAATACGAAAAGAATCTCAACCAAACATACACTTTCAAGTATGATGTTGTGTTGTATAACTTGATATTTTTCTTATTATTTCCTGTTTTGACATGAAAGGAGCTAGCTTGACTAAATATCCTTCTAATAATATGTGGTGCGTTTTAAATGGACCGCTTGTATTTTAATAAAATAAATAAATATAATAAAGGATAATATAAATATTATAAAAGCAGTAATCAAAATAAACATAACAGTTTTAACAATATTAGTATAAATAATAATGATAATAAAAACTAAAAAAAATAGTAATATTAACAACAATTACACAAATGATAAATAATATTAAAATAACGATAATTATTATTATATTTAATGGATAAATAGACATATGCATAAAAATGATAACAAAGCATAAATATAAATATAAAAAATACAGTAATTAAAATATAAAAAATAATACTAACAATATCAATAATATCCATAATAATGATAAAAATAATAACAGCAAAAGTCATATATAAAATATTTTTAATAAATAAAAAATTACATACAAATATTACTACCTAAAAAAACAAGGACATGTTGTATAATAGAAAAATGGGAGGGATTAACAAGAGGGTGCGTTTGTGAATGAGAGGGATTGATATAAAATTAAGCCCATCCTCTAATTGATTTGGATTAACTTGATTCTTATATCATATTGAACCAATCTAATCCGATTAAAAATAGTTTAAATTGGATGGGATGATTCTATGTACTGACAATATATCAAAATTAAACTCTTTTTCTTTTAACCTCCTTATTGTATAATTTTTTTTTATAAACTTTGAAATACGTATGTAATGCACGAGGTAGTTGCTAATTAATATTTTTTAAATTTTACTCAAATCAATTATGTATATATTATTTATAATTTCAAATATTTTTTTAAAATTCTTTCTTTTATCTTATTTATTTTAAAAAAATTAGAAATACTCATACAATGCACACTGCACAAAGTACTTGTTAATTCTATGTTAAAATTAGGGGTGTAACGGGTCGGTTTGGTTCGGTTTTTAGTGGGCAAATCCGAACCAATCAAAAAACAGTTTGGTTCCGTTTTAAGAATTTTTTCTACCGAACCAAACCATTTAAGAACGGTTTGGTTCGGACCCGAAAATTGTTAAATTTCAAAATATATAAATATTAAATATATAAAATAATAAAAAATATATATAAAAATTAAATGTAGTGAATATTAAACTATTAAAATATGTAATAAATATGTAAACATTCGTATGTGTATATATATATATATATATATATATATATATATATATATATATATATATACATATACATATATGTGTGTGTGAGAGAGAGATATATGTATGTACATGTGTAAATATTAAAATATAAAAATTGGTTTGATTCGGTTTCAGAATCTTGAAATCGAGAGTCGAACAAACCATCGTCGAGTTTGGTTCGGTTCAGATCCGAACACCAAATAAATCTGAATCAATTTAATCGGTTTGGTTTGGATATTCGGTTTCATCGGATCATTGTTCGAGTCTTACATCCTTACTTAAAACATGTGAATCCCAACCCATTGTTCGGATTGCAGCACCATTAGCCGTAGTCTCTAGACGCTAGTAAGTAAACATTGCAACGTTAGAAATATTAGGGCATGATCTAATCCTCTTAACGAAAGCCATAAATTAATTACAAGAGGGGAGATGATATACAGAACAGAGCCTGTCAACACAGGAGCAGAAGCTCTGGTTGCAACTTTGTGAAAAAGAATGTTAATATATGTTCATGTTTTGTCCATTACATTTAACAGCATAGATTAAAGGGTAGGAATTAAAATGGAAATTTTAGATTCAATCTTAGGCACCGCTAGCATGATCTATTAAACAAAAACCAAACCAGTTGACCAATTTTTTAAAATAACGAAGAAAAAGATTACAATGTATCCTCATCCAGGGTAATCTCGTAAATTATTGGACCGAATCAAAATTTTATTTTGATGAAGTTAGTGTATGTTGAAGAGATTGCATGCTGGGAACATTTTCTAATCACGTTTGATCATGTTTCTCTTTTGCCTATTTAAGTCACTTCCCGTTTATGTTTAAAAGAAAAAAAGCCACTCCCCGTTTATGTCCCTAGAATTTTGTTTTTTGTTTTTAAAAAATATATTGATGGAACCAAATTTTAAAGGAAAAATGCCAGAGACACATTATATCATATGGAAAATAAAATGAGATCAAATGTGTATATAATAAAAACTTGGATATATAATAGGATTCAGCTTTTTGACCAAACTAGTGTTGTTTTAAAAATTATTTTTAAGTTTATGATAATTTTAAGACTAATTATTAGTATAAGTTGTTTGGTATAATGTGACATTTTTTATTATTTTTTTCTGACATGAAAGGAGTTAGTTTGACGAATTCTTTCCCTTTTTATTTGTATTTTAATAATATAAATACACATACAAATAATAAAGGATAAATATAGATATTATTAAAACAGTAATTAACATAAAATAACAATGTTAAAAATATTTATATAAATAATAATGATAATAAAAAAAACAATAAAATAGCACCAAAAAAAGACTAAAAATACTATTAACAACATTTTTACATTGTCTTTGTCAAAAAAAAACATTTTTACATTGTCTTTTTCTTTTACTCAAAATATTTTTACGTTGTCAACCAATTAAAGATCATAATATCTATGACTCTTGTAATTATTACAAAAGTCAATTTTTTTAATGAGATAAAAAAATACATAATAGGTTGATAATGTAAAATAACTTTACACAAATAATGCATCACAGTTAATTTCAAAGCTGATTTAATTGTCATGCACTACCATTATAAAACATTTTACATTGAATTAATCATATGATTGAAAATATTTGTATCTTTGATTTGACTTTTATTACAATCATCTTAACAGCCAAAATAAAAGTTTTTCTAAATAATTCTCAATATAAAAAATTACATTTTTAACAAAAGAAAAAAAATACCTTAACATAGCATTAAAATTTACCGATGGAGCTTGACATAAATGGTTGTAGACTTGTCTCACATAACCAGTTGGTTGGGGTTCGAATCTCATCTTTTGCGTATGAAGCGAATTTCCATTGAAATGGGGTTTCCTGTCTCCGAGTGTCATTCATTTCCACGCAGGAGATTAGTCCCTGCTTTCGGCAGGGATACTCCTGGCCAAGGACAAAAAAATAGTAATAAAATTAGGGTTTTGTTAACCAGTGCCCTAAGGGCAGTGGTTAAGGAATCCAAAAATAAAAATAAAATTCATTGAAAAATGTAACTTTTAAATTTTCTAAGTATTAAGTACACCATTTTTTTAGTGTGTGTTTGGATGAGCATTTGATAAAAGTGATTTTGAATGTAATTGATTTAGATAGAATTGAGTTTGAAGTAGAGTGATTTGTGTTTGGATGTTTTTATTTTGAAAGCAAGTTTGATGTAAAATTTAGTGTAAATTTATCAACTTAACTCAAAAGCTACTTTTTGTAACTTCTAGTCATAACCGTTTTTGGAGGCAAAATCAATTTTACCTGACAGTAACCAAACAATATATTTTTACTAAAATCATGTTTGATAAAGGGCGGTAGGGGTGTCATGGAGTGCTGGTAGACCCACGAACCCGACCAACTCGACCCAACCCAAACTAGATTTTGTGGGTTGTTTGGGTGATTGGGTTGGGTTGGGTTAGGTAAAAACAAAGAGGACCCATAGAATATTGCAAACCCAACCCAACCCAACCCAACCCAACTTTTACTTTCTTATTATAATACTTTAGACTTTTAATTGACGGTTGTTGATGATTTTAAGCTTTTAGACTTTTAGTTGATGGTTTAGAGCTTAGACTTTCAGTTTCAATTACTTTTATCATAGCGAGATCTTCTTTTTAGTTGTGGATAATTGGTGGTTTCGAGGTTTAGACTTTCATATCATATTATCATAACTTTTTATGTAATTTAAAGTTTTAAACAGATTTATTTGTGATTTTCGACACTTTTTCACGATTTTTGTCCTGACAAACCCCCGAACCCGAACCAACATGACGCAAAGATGAAAATATGTGTTTCTTGCTAAACAAAGGTTTACAAAACCGGACCGGCCATCGAACCGGTGAAGGCAGTGGTTCAAGGTTCAATAGTCCAACCATAGTTGAACCGTGGTGGAACCAATAATAATTTAATAATAATATTTTTATTTTTTAATATAATATATTAAGTAATGCATTTGCTCCTAAAAGTATTTTTTTAAAAAACAATTTCAATGACCTATCACCTTTTTGTATTATTATTATTTCAATCATCAGAACAAGAAAAAAAGCACAAATGAATTTGGGTTAATTTAATTAGGCCCACCAAGTTTAATTGGTCGTGGATGACCCAAACCCATCTCTTCTACTAAATAAACAAAAGTCAGAGTCACTCGCCCTAGTTTTATAATGATGCAGCCGTCACCCCCTTCCCCTCAATCCCTTTCACCTTCCTCCCTCGTCTCCAATGCTTCTGTGTCTCCCACTTAACCACCTCATAGCCGCCCCCCGTCTCTGCACCTTGCCGGAGGAACATCGCTGGAGAACCAAGCTGGAGCAGTGGACGACGGTGGGGATAGACGGCCTGTCGGGACGGTTGTGCGGCGCGGAGGAGCTACGGCAGAGATACGCGGTGGTGATGGGAACTTGGGTTGTGGCGAATCGGTTCAGATCCGGCTGCAGCAAGTTACGACCGATTTTACCGGTTTACCGATTCTTGTACCGGTTCCTTGCAAGTCCGGTTTCAGGGGTCAACCGAACCGGCTTGGTGTCCGGTCCCCGGTTGGACCGGTCCGACCAGCTAGTCTGGTCCGGTTTTGAAAACCTTGTGCCAAACCCAACGACCTACCCAACCTATAATTGGTCAAGTTAGGTTGGATTGGGTTTCATGATTTTTTTTTTGTAAACCCAAACCAACCCAATCCAATTACCTTTAACTGGGTTGGGTCCTAAAACCCACTGAATTCAACTCAAACCGACTCATGGACACCCCTAAAGGGCAGAATCAATTCTGGAGTTTTCCAACGTGAAACCAAACACACACTAAGGAAAACTTTCTATTTCAGATTTTTTAACTAATGCCCTAAGAGCAATGCCCTAGGGCACTGATTAGCATTTGCCTTAAAATTAAAGTTTACTTATTATTTGTAGAGATGGCAAAACGGGCCAACCCTCCCAGTTTTGGCCAGTCTCGCCATTGACCTGCTTTAGTTAAGTGGGTTGAACCTCCCAACCCACCCGGTTTAGCAGTGGGTTGGCGGGTTGACCCGCCAAAAGTTATCAATATTTAAAAAACTATATAATAAATAAAAAAAATAAAAGTTATTAACATACAAATATCATCTAAAATATCACAAAATATTAATAATTATTTTTCGATAGTAGACTAACTAATATATAAATATATTAGTGAATGGAATGAACAATATACAAATATATATAGTTGTAATGAGTAATTGTAAATTACAGTATATAAATATATATATATATATATATATATATATATATATAATAATTGAATGTGATGGACTAACTAATGATCTTATAAGTGGACAAACTAAAAAATATTTATAGCATAAAAAAATATTTTAAAAAAAAAAAGCTGGTTGGCGTGCCAACCAACCCTGTCCCGCCACCAACTCATTTTTATGATGGGTTAGGTAGGGCCAAATCAAAGCAGGTTTAGTGGGTTAAGATTCTTAACCCAACCCATAAAAATTAACGGATTAAACGGATTGACCCGTTTGATCCAACCTATTTTTCGATCTCTAATTATTTGGTCAATCTTCTTTAGAAATGAAGTTACTAAAATTACTATTCTCGTGTCATCTTTCTTTTCCTTCCCCATACGAGGTTGAATGATGAATGTGTGTATAGGGAAATTTCCTAATTGCAGAAATATCGGATCCTTGAATCGCATATTTATCGGAAAATCAAAACAAAAATCAGATCCTAGTACTGCAGTTATTGTTTCTAATCAAATTTCTTATAGGAAAGATTTTTTATTCCATTAGTTAATTATAAAATTATTTTTACATCATTAAAAATATTGTATTTTTATTATAATCATTTTAAAATATTAAGATATAAAAAACTTTACAAATATATCATAATTAAATTCATAAAACTCTTTTATTTACACACATAAATGGGAAACAAAACCGGGCCCGCTGTTGACTAACTTATTATATTTACGTTTTTTCGTCAATGACCCGTTTTTACGGGGTATCTCATAAGTCGTATATATGATGGGCTTGTTTGATAGTTAGGATAGGATATGGATAGATAGAATAAAAGAGTATGACAGGATATGAGTAACAGTATAAGTTGTTATCTCATGTGATGTTTGATATTCACTAAATAACCATCTGAATAGCAATTTAATATGAATTTTAAAATGTTCGTTTTTATTCCTAATGTTTTCATATTTTATTGGATTTTAGCTTTTTTTTATAATTTATATTTTTTAAGATTATATAAAAAGGTAAAATTATCATTGTGATAAAATTATATATAATATTTTAAATTTTTAAAATATTTTTTAACTTAATTTAATTTTTTATAATTTTAAATATTCATTTTTAGTTATTGTTAAATTATTAGAATATTTTTTATTTATTTTTATAATTTTTTAAAATAATATAAAGCAACAAAATTAGTCTTCTGACAAAATAAAAAATAATTTTAAAATAAATTATTAATATTTTTTATTTTTTATTTTACTAAGTTTTTTTATAATCATATTATATTTTATTATATTTAATTATTTTATATATAAAATATTTTTATATTTTATTATATTTTAAATCACATATCCTGAGTTCTAACCCAATTTCTCCTTAAAATAAATAAATGAACGGGATAAAATAAATGACAGAATTGATTTTTCTCATTCTGCTAGTACCGAAATGCGATACAGCTAGGTACCAAGGACTCTCTTTGGCTCCGCTTTCTGCATGCCCCAAAACTTTTATTCGCTTATTATTCTTTTTTTACCCCTCAGAAAATGAACTTTTAATCTCCCTGCCATAGAACTGAATAGATCTGGTACGGCTAAGGAGTAAAAGGCTAAATCAACCAGCATTGAGCAGATATCAAATAAACGAGAATGTGAATCTTGTTCAATCCCAACTACATAGATTCCATTGAAAAGACATTAGCATAACAAAACATCTAGGAGTATTAGAATATAGAAGTTGGGTTAGTGCGTATCGCCCACATTAAAATTGTATATTTATACATAAAAAGAGATTCCCACATATCACTATATCAACAATTCATTCATGCATGTAACCAAAAATAACGGCAATTAATAATAACAATAAATTAATTAATAATTAATAATAATAAAAGTTCAAGAACCCTTGGACGGCTCTAATAGCACTGGAAAACCCAGAGAATTCTCTCTCGTACTCACTGATCTAACATACTCCCTCGGAAAACAAAATTAATATCAACTCATAAAACCACTCACTGAATCAGGAACTGGTTTTGCAGTATCCTGAAACGTTACAAAACTTGAAAATAGAACTTAGCATCAACAAAACTAGTAATAATAATGTAGCTGCAAAACTTAGGCGCAAGGTATATTGAGGGGTTCCTCAATCCAACCAGCAAACTCATCAGCACCAAAATCACCAAAATCGAAATCAGGAAGCTCACTAGGCTCATTATCATCAAACCCAAGAATGTGTAGATCCTCCAACCCACCAAGATCATTAAATCCCTTCCCAAAATCATCAAACGACAACAAATCAAAATCAAACCCAAGGTTGGGGTCAGACCCAGAAGCAGCAACAGCAGATGGTGGAGGAGGAGGCAAGTTCAACATACTCAAATCAGGTATCTCCAGCTCCGCTAATTCAGCCACCAAATCATTGGTCTCAACAGTTTCTGTTATTTCAACATGATCCTTCTCAATGGAATGGGAAGAGGCTAAGGTATCCAACTCAAGCACAGAAGATGGTGAAGTGTGTGAGATCATGCTCTCTGAGTCCTCCAAAGTACAAGACTTGTCTGAAACAGACACTGCAGGAGCAGCACAAGATGAGTTACAACAGTTACTCTTGTTATCAGAAGTTGTAGCAATATGAACTACACTGTTGTTGGTGTTTAAAGATTGAGCCTTTGCTTTGTTTTCATATTCGAGCCTTTTGGCCTCATAGGCTTGTGAAGCTTCTTCAGCAGTATTGAAAGTGCCTATCCAAACACGGGTACTCTTAAACGGGTCTCGGATCTCAGCAGCCCATTTACCCCATTTTCTCTGCCTAACCCCTCTGTATTTTCCATTAGTTTGTCTCCTCTTTGATGGGGTTTGGGGGTTTGAAACTATCTTCTTGTTTGAGGGTTGACCTTCAATGCAAGTCTTAAAAACACTCTTGTTGTTAGTTTCACCACAAGAGCTTGTTGGGGTATGTGTAGGGATGGAAGGAACAAAAGGGAGTGAGATCTCATGGATGTTTCTTTTTATTTTTCTAGGCTCTGATTCATCTTCTGATGATGAGTCAGTAGCATCAGGATCGTTGTAGATGATGCGGATTTTTCGCATCATCTTGGACTCTTGAGATGGGTGAGGCCTTTGTTTTGGTCTCTTTGCCGGTTGTTTTCTTGGTTCGGGCATGGTGGGGAATAATTATAGGGAAAAACCCTCCAAAATACCCAGAAAATTGTGAAGGGAAAACAAAACGGGACAAATAAGGAAACAAAATCAAAGGGAAATCAAGTAAGAAAGGTAAGGGAAGAAATCTGTGAAGATCTCAGGTAAGATCCCCTCTTAAAAACAAGAAAAGATTTGAAAATGAAAATTTTTGTATGTGAAAGCCTCCAAAACACTCGACACCAGAACAAGTCCTGTAAAAAAAAATCCACAAAACACAAACCTTATTAGACCGTGAAAACCATGAAAAATGATGTAAAAGGGACAACAAAAAAAATAAGAAAAAAATGAGAATAAAAAAGAAAAAACCAACCTTTTTGGCCTCAAACGCATTGAAACAATGGGGTTCACAAGATTGAAGCTCTGCCTCTGGGAGCAGAGTAGCATACAGGAAGCGAAGCACAAAGTGAGAGTCAGCAACAAGAAGAAGGAAGCAGAAAAAATCCAGAGCTTCAACGGAGCCCCAAAGACTATCAAATCCAAACTAGACATAAATCCG
This sequence comes from Sophora flavescens, assembly GCA_030762895.1. Lineage (NCBI taxonomy): Eukaryota > Viridiplantae > Streptophyta > Magnoliopsida > Fabales > Fabaceae > Sophora > Sophora flavescens. The sequence goes on from CM061067.1 coordinate 179,519,152, forward strand.
CTACTCGTCCTTCTTTTGAAAGCCTGTTCCTCCGAGAAACAAAGAAACCAAAGGAATAAACAACCTTCTCCTCTTTCTCTACTATCTCTCAGTTCTTCACTCGCCAAAAACAGAGAGAAAGAGTATCAAAAGAAATGAAGGAGGGTATGGTATACTATAGTCGGTATCTGTGTGATAATGATAAAGTGATAACAAAGGATTACAAATCTACGGCTAAGATTTTACAAAAGAAACAAAAATAATAGGTAAGGTATTGCTAATTTCTAACGATCTGGCCTCAGGAAGAGGTGAAGGTAATATATAAAGTAAAAAATAGCCGACCTTGATACGACAAATCCGATTGAAACAGACGCAAATCTCAATACAAACATCAACATGCCCCAAGAAATTTTAATTTTAATTTAAAAAATAGGAAAATAAAAACCCCATTACACGACCACTGACAATTAAAAAATGAAATGGGTTTCTCGAGAAACATGAAAAGATTGAGAAACTTCACAGTTACACGGTGAAATTTACCTTGTTTGCTTTCACTGGGCCGGAGGAGGCTGCTCTGTCTTTGCCTCTGTCTCACACACACTCTCTCTCTCTATCGCCTGTCTCTGTCTGTCTCTGCTTCTGCTTCTGCTTGGCAGTGTTTTCTATCACAGTGAGTGGCCCCTCTCTCTCTCTTTTCTATGCTACATGAGCCATCATCGCCTTTTTTTTATCACCGGTCAAAATTTCGCATTTAAAGGACTGGGTAGGTGAAACATATCATATTAATTATGGAAAGTTGAATTATTTATTATTTATTAATTATTCTTAAATATGAGGGATGTATATACATTGCATGGTCACCATATATGCATATGATGCTGGCTATGTCAGAAACGGTTCTGGACGGAATCCAATGTTTAGCTCAGGAAACGATTGGGTTGCACACGATGGTAACGGAAACCGTTGCAGATATTTACGGGAAATGCCACCCCTGAGATTCTTCGTCGCCAAGTTTTTTTTTTGGTTGAACACTTGGTCGCCAAGAAATAGCATAAGATTCTGGATTCTATTGCTTTCAATATATATATATATATATAATTAAAAAATTACTCCTCCCTTTCTGTATACTTTGTTCTATAAAAAAAAAAAAAACTTTCTGTAGTATTTCAGTAATCGTTATTTTTTTAGGGCCAAAATCAAGAGTTTCCTTTTTATCAACAAATTTCGTCCTTCGTTAGTTCGTGATATAACAATATATAACAATATAATACAAATAATATAATGACAAAAATAATAATAAATGATGAATAAATAAAGTTGATTTGGTTAATTTTATTTATATTTGATTCAAAAAATATAAATAATTTTTTTTTTTTGTTTATAATCAAGTTTTGAGGGAGTATAAATAGATTTACAGTTCCAGGCTAGTCTCTATTAATACTTTTTTTTTTATCAAGAATTATTAATACTATATATTGAAATAAAAAATAGGGGTGAGCATTGGGCGGGTTCGGGTGGGATTTGTCGGGTTCGGGCGGGTTCGAGGTAAGAAAAATAGAATCCGAACCCGCCCATCTATACCATCGGGTTGGGCGGGTTCGGGCGGGTTGAAACGGGTTTAGGCTTTTTAATTATTTAACTTTATTCCAAAAAATTAAAAAAAAAAACCCAACGAGCCTAATTAAAATTTAAGGCTTTCAGCCCAATTAAGTACCAAAAAAAAAATAACAGAAGAGGGGAAAAAAAAATCTAAGATTCAGTCTTGGCAGCCCATTCTCCATAAAAAAAATTATTTTTTTTGTTATGAACGGGTCGGATCGGGTTCCGATGGGTGACATAAACCAGACCCGAACCCGCCCGCTCTTATCCATCTAAAATCGAATTTTCCACCCGCCAACCCGTTTCAACCCGACCGTTGCGCAAAAATTAGTAACGGGTCGGGCGGTTTGGGGCGGGTCATGCAATTTTGCTCACCCCTAATAAAAAATACACCTACATTACGTTGGTCGGAGTGGAACTGGACTCGGATCCCTTAAATAATGTCTCGAGTTTGAGCCTTGTAGATGGAAAAAATGTGGTCGGTAAGAGAGACATCACTAAAGGTGGTCAATCAGGTTTCTCAATGGAGATTAGTCATCGACGAAATTGGTGGATACTTCACACCTATATCATGGTAACAAGAAAAAATCAAAAATGCATTTATTTGCATGTTATATTAAAATACATTACCAAAATATTATACAAAAAAAGATGAAGAAAATGAACGCCCTTCCATATTTACAAAATTGTAATGTTTGAATGTATTTATTGATGTGTTATCTTAATCTTAATAAAATATTATTTTACCAAAACAAATAAAAAAGTAATAGCATGACAATGCATTACAGTTGGTTTTTTTTAATACAATACAGTTTGTTTTTTCTTTTATTGATTACTGATTTTAATAACTACTATTTTTTTTTTTGACGAAGTACATTATTATATTTTTTTTGGTAACTACATTATTACATATTTAACTAGATGTTATTATGATTAATTATTTTACAGTATTGTGTATTTTTAAATGTTGGAAATATGAATTCAAAAGATAAATAAATAAGTATTTGTGCAGTATTTGAAATAAAAAAACATCGCTTGATTTTTTTTTGACACTTTTAAATTGGAAAATACTGATACCATTAAAAGCTGTGCAATGCACGATCGTAGTATGTGTGATTATTTTACATTATTTTTTTAATTAAAATGTTGAAAATAACACATTAAAAGAGCAAAGCATAAATATTTATATCTTGAAAGGCAACACAACAGGATAAGAATCATATGGTGTTATACGATACTAATGTATCCAGAGCGTGGACTTGTTTTGAGCACTCTAATTTCTTCAAAGCAACAACGTCGGAGGCACTACCCGACCCGACCAGTTAAGGTCAAGAGCACTTCGCCAACAAAAAAATCATCGCATGATTTTTTTTAAAAGGGTTTCTAAATATGAAAACATTGATATCATTAAAATTTTCAAAATTTTGTATTGCAGCTACCATCCAAGCAAATAAACATTGGAAATTAATGTTAAAAAGTAAAGGAAAAAATTGTTTGATACAGTAACAGAGTTTGGTTTAAAGTAAATGTTATTGAAAAGATTGTTTATTTGAACCATATAACAAAGAATCCACGACAACAATGTGTTTTACTTTTATTGTTGAAATAAAAGAATAAAATTTTATGTATTATTTGAAATGAAAAATCATGCAAAAATCATCACAAGATTTTTTTATTTGGGACTTCTAAATATGAAAACACTGATATCATTAAAATCATCACATAGTTGTTGTTGCTTAATTTTCTGTATCCCAAAGTTTCCCAAATTAGATTCCAAAAGAAATTCCATAAAAGAATTAACAAATTTATTTTAGTTAGAGTTTAGCAAGAACATCTTTTTTTTAATTAGTGCATGAAATAAGCCTTAACTTTGATGCTTTGATCTTATTTTATCATATAGTATCAAGTTAATTTGGCATTGACAATTTAAGAGATATACATATTTGTGACTACATACGCGCATGACAAACTGGTAAGCAAGATGAGTGAGATTTGTCCTCAAGTAAGAATCAAACTCGAAATGTATTTTTCCCTTGTTAGGACTGATATGCTCTTGTCTTATCTATTTTAAAATTATATATTTGTAATTGTAAATTCAGTTTTTAAAAGTATCGTTATTGGTCATTTTCAGATTTATAGTTCTCATTAAATCATGGTAGGAAAATTAAAACAAAAACCGACATCTGAATCCATGTGAAATGAGTCATCTTGTTTGCTTGAATTACTCTATAGGATCCTTTGGGTGTCCAATAAACTTTTAATTAAATTGAGTTCACACCCTAAAATATTTAATGAGTAGTTGATGCTAGAGTTTGGAACCACATTAAAGTAGACCATTTGTATACACAAAACCCCTCCTCCAGCAAAAGGGAGGAAGAACGTATAAAGCAAAGGCTTCCTCACACTTGCCTGGATGTTTCCTCCCTTAAAACCAAGTGAAAATTACAAAATAATCAGTCCCAAAATCAATGGACTAAAGCAATTGCCAATAATAGTTGAAGATCATAAGAAGGTCCCAATGGAAGTTGTACTGGCCGAGAATGTAAGACCGGGAACTCGTCTATACACTGGACCAACCGAGCTTACCCCCACGAATGGGCCTTGACACAAACTCCTCCGAAGCCGAGGACATGTCAGCACACCTGACACCCGAGAATAACTACTCGGCCCCAAGCTATCCATCCGCAGCTAACTGGGCCGAATATCTCGCTAGCCATAATGTCACTCCGGACAATCAGGCTCCGGATATCTCTCCCCATGATCGCGATCTGATCCAAATATTCCTCCGCTTATTTCGGAGCCTGATCCTGAGAGAACAACTATAAATAGGGGGCTTACCCCTCATTCTAGAACTACGTTTGCTTTGATTCCCTTTTGGATACGTAGGAGCAGAATCCACATTCTGTCAAGCACAATCCAAAAACACCCCACTAATCCTCGTTCAGTCGAGTATTTCATACCCGAGATATTTGGCCGGAACATTTGGCGCCGTCTGTGGGAAGATCGAAGCAAATATTTTCCCATACCACACAAAAATGGTGAGGACGAGAAGTGGAAACTGCAGGAGGGAGGAGCCAAGGAATGCCAACAACGGAGTTAACGGAGATAATGGAGAACAGTCCGTAGGCCCAGCAGGAATGACTGACAACCCCGTGGTTCAGGAGCTTCTCGCACAGGTTGCAGCGCTGAGAAGGGAGAATGAAGAAATCCGCCGGCAGAATGACCGTCGGGAGAGAGAGCCGAGCGGGAGAGGGTCGGTCTCCTCCTCACATGAAAGAGAGCGCCGACCTCCCGAGATTGAGGGGTCCAAACTTATATCGAGAAGGAGGTCCTCGCCTCCGGGCTTCCCACCACAACAACCGAAAGCAGAGGAAGAGGGATTCCCTAAGCGAGGCCCTAGAATCTTCACTCCAAACGAACGGACTCAATGACAGGCCAGGCTGCGGAGCCGAGGCATCCTTTCACGAATGATATCATGGGGGTCCCCTTGCCACCAACTACAAGCCCATCAACATTGACAAATATGATGGCACCTCGGACCGAGCGCCACTTGGACGCCTTCACCACGCAGATGTACCTTTTTACGGATGACGACTGTCATGTGCAAAGTTTTCCCAACCACACCGGAAGGAGGCGGCGTTGACTTGGTACACCCGGCTACCCCGACCTCGGTGGACTCTTTTTTGATACATTCGTGGCTAGGTTCAGTGCTCGGTTTGCCACGCAGCCGAGCCCACCGTAAAACCTCGGCCTCCCGGTGAACTTCGAGCAAGAGAAGAATGAATCCTGCGCAACTTCATGGCCGAGATTCAGCAAGGAGGCGGTACTCATCCCCAATCTCAAGTCCGATGTTGCACTACACACCATCCTGACCGGGTTGAGACCTGGCCCTTTTGCTAGGTACTTAGCTCGAAAACCGTCGGCCAATATGGACGAACTGAGAAGAAAAGCTGCAGGTTACATCAATATGGAGGAGGTAGAGGAGTCCAAGAAAAGGGATCGGACCGATGAGGTGGCCGTGAGAAGGCGGGAGACAAGAGGGAGGCGGGGGTGATAAGCCGAGATTGAAGGGCCCGTACGAGCATTTCGAGAGGGGACCGGAGTACGATCATTATACTCCCCTCAACACAAATCGGGCTCGGGTGTTCGAGGAAGCGTCTGTGTGAGCTTCTGCGGCTCCCAAAGGGTGGCCACACCCGAAACGCGGATCGCCAGAAGCATTGTCGGTTTCACCGCAACTATGGCCATACCACCGAGGAATGCTGGGTCCTACGGGATAAAATTGAAGAACTGGTTCAGGCGGGTCACCTCCGCAACTTTGTCCGAAGAAACAACAACAACAGGGTGAGGCGCGGGGAAAACAGAGAAGAAGAGAGGGTGGCCTGGGCCCGGAGGCGGCGATCGAAGAAATGAGGAGAGAGTAGAGACCGAGAGAAAGGCGAGAATGAAAGACGGGAAGAGGATAATGTCATCCGGGGGTGATAAACACCATCTCGGGAGGGTTCGCGGGGAGGCACCACAAGTTCAGCTCGGAGAAGACATCTCGCGGGCCATCCGAAATTGTTAACTCGGTATCTGGCAAACCTCCCGAGTTCCCCCCCTATTATCTTTTCTGATGACGATTGTGTGGGAGTAGATCCCAACCAGGAGGACCCCATGGTGATCAGCATGCAGTTGGCCAACTTCTCGGTCAAAAGAACCCTCGTCGATCGGGGAGCTCCGCTGGATATATTGTACTACTCAACGTTTGAAGCTAGGGATCCCGGAGAAATCAATTCAGCCGTATGACAAGAAACTCGTTGGCTTCAGCGGGGAGGCGAGTTGATACTCGGGGATATATTGACCTCTTGACCACTTTTGGCGATGGCAGAGCTTCTAAAACCATCATGGTCAGGTATGTGCTAGTTAACGCAGTTACATCGTATAATATCCTGATCGGAAGACCGTCCTTGAACGAGTTAGGGGCCGTGGTCTCTACTCCCCACCTCACGATGAAATTCCCCTCCAGCTCGGGAGATATAGTGGCTGTCCGAGCAGATCAGAGGATGGGGAGACAGTGCTACGCTGATAGTTTGCGGGTGAGCAAACTTAAACCCGCACCAGTAGAAACCCTAGACAGGGGGAAGGACAAGGCGGTGAATTCAGTAAACTCCGTTGAGCTGGATCCCAGGATGGACGTGCAGGAACAACGTCCACAACCTATTGAGGAGCTAGAGAAGTTCCAACTAGGCGCTCAGCCTGAACAGTGTACTAAGCTCGGTGGTCACCTTGAGCCTACTCTGAAAGAAGAAATAAAGAAAGTGTTGCGCAGAAATGCCGATCTATTCGCCTGGACCACATCTGACATGCCGGGAATTGATCCCAACTTTTTATGCCATAAATTGGCAATATGTCCCGAGGCGAAGCCAGTAGCCCAGAGAAAAAGGAGATTAGGTGAAGAGAGGAGAAAAGTAGTCGAAGAGGAGACAGCGAAGTTGGTCAAGGCCAACTTTATCCGAGAAGTAGAATACACCACATGGTTGGCCAACGTCGTTCTTGTCAAGAAAGCAAACGGCAAGTGGCGCATGTGCACTGACTATACGGATCTGAACAGAGCATGCCCAAAAGACTCTTATCCCTTGCCGAGTATTGACAGGCTGGTTGACGGGGCTTCCGGATACAGAATTTTAAGCTTCTTGGATGCGTACTCTGGTACAACCAAATTAGAATGTACCCCGGATGAGGAGAAAACAGCCTTCATTACTGAGGGGTCGAATTCTCTCACTCTGAGTAATGCCGTTTGAATTTGAAGAATGCGGGAGCCACGTACCGAGAGACTTATGGACCGGGTATTTGAGAAGCAAATTGGCGAGAACCATGGAAGTATATGTGGATGACATGGTAGTGAAATCGATGACCCCAGCCACCACCCTATAGATCCGGAAGAAATATTTCAGCAATTGAGAAGGTACAACATGAGGCTCAACCCTGAGAAGTGTGTTTTCGGCGTCGTGGGGGTAAATTCCTCGGCTTTATGCTTACCCACCGGGAATTGAAGCCAATCCCGATAAGTGCCGGGCCGTAATTGAGATGAGAAGCCCTCGAACGTTAAAGAAGTACAAAGATTGGCGGGGGCGGCTCGCGTCATTATCTCGGTTCCTACCCAAATCTGCAGAGACAAAGCCCTACCTTTCTTCAAACTCGAAGAAGCCCCAAACTTTCAAATGGACCGAAGATCTGCGAAAAGGCTTTTGTCGACTTCAAGAACTTTCTGTCCTCCTCGCCGATATTAACTAGACCCATCCCGGGGAAAGAATTGTATCTCAGATCTGTCGGCCTCCGAGAATGCTATCGCTGGATCATCGTCGTGCAGAGGTAGAGAAAGCCCAAATGCCAGTATATTTCATCAGTAGGGTGCTCCATGATGCCGAAACTCGGTATCAAGTTATTGAGAAGCTGGTCTTGGCCTTGGTGACCGCAGCTAGGCGGTTGCTCCCGTACTTTCAGAGTCACCAAGTGGTTGTTAAGACGGATCACCCAATCAAACAGATACTCAAAAAGCCCGAATTGGCGGGGCGTATGATTGCTTGGTCAGTAGAGTTGTCCGAATTTGGCTTGAAATACGAAATGAGAGGACCTCTGAAATCACAATGCCTGTCTGACTTCATAGCCGAGCTCCATCCACAACCAGAGGCTGAGGATATATGGTGAAATCTATACGTGGATGGATCCTCAAATATCAGGGGCAGTGGAGCGGGGTTGATTCTGGAAGGACCAAGAGATTTGATCTTGGAGCAATCGTTGAAATTCGAGTTCAAAACCTCGAACAATCAAGCCGAGTATGAAGCTCTGATAGCGGGACTAAGGCTGGCGAATGAATGAAATGGGGCGAAAGGCTGTCAAGTGCCGAAGTGATTCACAACTAGTCACCGGACAAATATCCGGAGGCTATCAGACGAAGGAACCTCAGCTCACCAGATATTTGTGTAAGGTCAACCAGCTAATCTCCGGCTTTGAAAAGTTCACCATTGAGCACATTCCCCGAGAAGAAAACACTCGGGCTGATTTGTTGTCTAAGCTTGCCAGCACAAAGAAGCCGGGGCACCACAGAACGGTTATTCAAGAAACCCTCAATGAGCCAAGCATTGGGACAGAAGAGGTGATGGCCAACGAGTTGGTTGACCGAGAGTGGATGGCACCTATCTGGGAGTACTTATCCTCAGAAGCTCTACCCTCGGATCAGGCTGAAGCCAGGAAAGTCAGGCTAAGGGCGAGTCATTTCACCATAATTGCCGGGGAGCTGTATAAGCGAGGATTCTCGGCACCTTTGCTAAAATGTTTGACCAAGGCACAATCTAAGTATGTCATGGAAGAGGTTCACCGAGGAATCTGTGGTTTTCACAGTGGAGGCAGATCAATGGCCTCCAAGATAGTCCGAGCAGGGTATTATTGGCCTACCCTTAGAGCTGATTGCATGGAGTGGACGAAGCGGTGTGATGAGTGCCAGAGATGTTCCAATGTAAATCATACCCCCCTGAAGAACTTCACACATTAAACTCGCCTTGACCGTTTGCAATGGGGGAATGGACATACTGGGGCCTTTCCCAGTAGCCAAAGGCCAAGTCAAATTCCTACTGGTAGCCGTGGACTACTTCACCAAATGGATCGAAGCAGAGCCTTTGGCTAAGATTACCGCCGAGAAGGTGCAGAAATTTGTGTGGAAGAGCCTTATTTGTAGGCACGGAATTCCTTTCGCAATCGTTACTGACAACGGAAGACAATTTGTGGATAAGAAGCTACGGGAATTCTATGACAACCTCGGTATCAAGCACCAGGTTACATCCGTTGAGCACCCCCAAACCAATGGGCAGGCCGAGCAGGCTAACAAGATCATCCTCGGGGAGCAAGAAAAAAGAGTAGGAAGATCTAAAGGAGCACGGGCGGAGGAGTTACGAGTATTCTCTGGGCCTATCACTGTACGCCTCAATCTACCACTCAAGAAACACCCTTCAGACTGACGTACGGAACTGACGCCATGGTCCCAGTAGAGGTTGGGGAACCGTCTTTCCGACGTGTGCAACACGAGCCGAACGACAATGAGAGCAATATGAGGATCGAACTTGACTTGGTAGAAGAGGTTAGGGAGGAAGCCAGAATCAGAGAAGAAGCCTGCAAACAGAGAGCCACTAGAAGGTATAATTCAAGAGTAAGGCCGAGGAGTTTTCTGCGCGGAGACTTAGTGCTGAGAATAAAAGGGGAAGCAAGGAAGGACCGCACGGAAGGCAAGTTAGCGGCAAATTGGGGAGGACCATTCCGAGTAGTTGAAAACCTGGGGAACGGGGCCTATAGGTTAGAAGAATTGTCGGGAAATCCTATCCCGAGGACTTGGAATGCCTCTCATTTGAAGTTTTATTACAGCTGATGTATATAGTCGGGTGCTGTACTCTTTTTCCTACCTCGGTATTTTTTCCCAAAATGGGTTTTGACCGGGGAGGTTTTAACGAGGCACACCGCGGACTCCATTCAATAAAAAGCAGAATTTATTATGAATATGGTTTTATTTTTCCTTGCTTTGCCGAAGTATTTATTTTGCAGACATCCTATTTTAATGGCCGAGTACGAGCCAGTCAGAGGGGCCAAGTTTGAGCCCGGGCGGCGAGAGTCGAGCCGTTGTCGAGGGGCCAAGTATGAGCCCGGCGGCCGAGCACGAGCCGTTGTCGGAGGGGCCAAGTATGAGCCCTGGCCAGCGAGTACGAGCCGTTGTCGAGGGGCCAAGTATGAGCCCGGCTACGAGAAGCACGAGCCATTGTCAGAGGGGCCAAGTTTGAGCCCGGCGGCCGAGTACGAGCCGTTGTCAGAGGGGCCAAGTTTGAGCCCGGCGGTCGAGTACGAGCCGTTGTCAGAGGGGCCAAGTGTGAGCCCGGCGGCCGAGTACGAGCCGTTTGCCGAGTTCGAGCCAGTCAGAGGGGCCAAGTTTGAGCCCGGCACGAGTCGTTCAATCCCAAAGGCCAAGTTTGAGCCTAGGGGCCGCGTACGAGCAAATGGCCGAATCCGAGCCGTTTAATTCTCAAGGCCAAGTTTGAGCCTGGTGGCCGAATACGAGCCATAAAGTTAAGTATAAAGGTCAAGCACGATCTTACTAGCCGAATCCGAGCTACTATTAAGTTATTGACATTGAGTTCAAGCTACGAAAATAGTAAAGCTGAATATGCGCAAAAAACAAAATTCGTAAAGGCCAAGTATGAGCCATTATTTTATTAAGGAAACCGAGTACAATGCACAGGGCGAAAATAAAGCCAAGTTTGATACATTCAAGGAAACCGAGTACAATGAGCAAAAATAAAGCTAAGTTTGACTCTTGAAAAGTACATTCACGGGACTGAGTGCGTGGCACGAGGTTGAAAGCTGAAATTGAAAATAAGGGCCACTCGGCCCCCAGTCCCCTCGATTCAACGCCACCACGCTCTCTTAAGGGAGGCTGTAGTTCACACTCCCCCCTGAGAAAGCTGGACGATGAGGTGCTCGGCTGACTCCGGGAGTAGACGACCTCTACCCCTTTCTCGACTCCCGAAGATTATTATTCTCCCGGGCTTAACATCCTTCTTGAAGGATCGAGGAATTCTGGATCCCATCTCCCACTTACATCCTTTTTGGCGGATGTGAAACCCGAAAAGGATGTTAACTGGGAGAGGGGAACGTAAACCCCTGATGTTAGCATAGAACTACTCGGGTGGAAGAAAGGTAAGAAACGAACTTGGTTGATAGAAAAGGATGAGGAATGAACAAGTGAGAAGGGTCCTATTTATAGGCAAGAAAGGAAGTAGTATGTGTTTATTGGGAAAACAAACCTCGAAACCAAGCAAAAGGCAGCGATTGCGTGAACCCATTACGGTTTCCAAAAGCATTTAATGCATGACAGCGCAAAATGAAAAACACGTGCTTTTCGTGTAACGACCACCGTCCATTTTGGACGGTGAAGTATTTCGGCCTTAGCCGAAGATTCGATGGACAAGCCAAACACAAGAATCAGCAAAATGATAATGATATTCATTCAAGTAATCAGGTTACAAGGGCATGAGCCCAGTACAAAGGATGAACAAAAAACTATAACAGCTACTCCCCCCTATGGCTTTCCTCGGCCTCTACATGACCGTCGGGAGAGCCCCCCACTACGTCCACCTCTTCCTCCCCCTCGGGAATAATGGGAACAAGTTCCCCATTTACCACCTCCATGTTCACATCGGCCCCAGAAAGGTCGATGCCGGAACCAGAACCTCGGCTGGGCAATGCCTTTGTCAAAACCTTTCCTGGTGCTCGATGACAATGCAGCGGGTGGCCTCCCTTACGTCCCTCCTCGAGCAAGATCTTAGCCTTGGATCTCAGCCTCCAAGGCAGCTTTGAGTCGATCAATCTCACCTGAGCCTCTTTGATCTTTTCTTCGGCACGAGCCTTGTCTTCTTCCACTCGAGCTCTGCTTTCCTCGGCTGATTTCGCCGAGAATCCAGCTCGGAGTTCCGAGTGTTAATATCAGCAATGGTGGTAGTCAAGCGTTCATTCTGGAGGCAATCCGGAAAGATCCCCCTTCAACCTCTCTATAGCAAGCAAACTCGGACTCCAATTGCTTGAGACTTCCTCTCGGTCTCCGTCACCTCTCGGCTACGTAAACGAGCCAAAGCCGCAGCACGAAGGCAAGAGGACCGAGAGGGCCTCCATGCTGGATCGAGCCCCTCGTCGCTGATAAGCCGAAGATCAGCGGCTTTTAAGAGGGTCGAGTCAAAAGAGGAGGAGGGGTTGAAGTCTTCACCCCGAGAGAGATGAAGTCCCCGCCTTCGGGGTGGTGTTGTACCATTTCGGCTCGAGGGGGTAGAAAGTGGTTGTTCTCGCCCCACGATTTGCATCCCTTGAGTAGTGGGGGCGAGGAGCTTGGGCCGAGGAAGGGGAGAATCTTCTACGACCACTTCAACCTATGTCCTCTTCCTTTTTGAGGGGCGAGATGACGAAGCCCCCTTCGCAGAGCCTTGGCGGGAGGAGGTCTTTTCTCGCTTCTTCTCTACCAAAGAGGGACCCCGACCCTCTTTACCAACACCAGCCTTGACAAGCTTTGAAAAGTCGAATTTTCCCATGATGATCACAAAAAGAAAGAGTTGTTAGTATAACAACACATGCAGAAAATACTTAAGAAATTAAAAAGTCGAGCACTTACTTTTAAGGTCGGACCTTGGGGTGGAGGAGAAGGGGAGTTTCATAAGGCGTGCACAATGGAGGGGCCGAGGAAGGCCCTCTAGTACATCTATATCCCGCCTATCCTCGGCGGGGAATGATACTCGAAGCCGACGAATTTTGTGGGAGAGGATTGCCAGTATAAAGGAAACTTGGCATATTTATTCTCGTCAAAAAAGTGGGAGGTATGAGAACTCGAAGGGCGAACACGGAAGAAACCAACCTTGAAGTCTTTATAAGACGAAGCGAATAAACTAAGAAGACCTCTTCGGTTCAACCCATTAAGGGATACCCATCCCTTTTTCTCGCCAAATCTGGTCTGATAAAAATACAAGAATTTTGGAGTGGTGGGTTCTATCCTTATGTATTTACATAGAATCTGAAAGGCTTTCATAAAAGCCCAGCTGTTAGGGTGAAGCTGAGTAGGTGCAACGTTCATGGTTCTCAGAACATCGCACTCAAACTCAGTAAAGGGAAGAGGCACATGCAGTTTGTCAAAAAGTGTTTTATACATGTATGTAAAGGGGGGCTCGGAAGGACGAGCCCTTAGAAAGACACACTCGGTGCTCGTGCACGGAGAGCAGATAAACTCGGACTCGTCCCCTGAGGCCGAGATATTGATATGGGACCGAAGTTCAACAATAGAATCAGGAGTTTGGTAGTCAGAAAAAAAGGTTCCAACCTCCCCTTTTACCCAGGTATACCCGGGGAGGGTAATATCGGGAATAGGGTCTTTAGGAACCCTAAGACGCTGTTTGCGAGCAGCGGGTTTGGACACCCTAGGAGGGGGAGAACCAGACCTGGGCGAATCAGACTCGGAAGAATCTGAGTCAGTCGAGGATGACCCGGAGGAGGATGGTTCCGCCTCCCCAACGCTCAGTTCCCGCGAAGGAACAGAAGAAACAGAAAGGGATCCCCCAATTGGGGAAACTTCACCCTCAACCAGAGGCGAAGTATTTGACTCAGAAGACATAGGTGAACTCATGTCCGAAGGTAAGAAACAGAGCTTAGAAGCACGAAGGAAGAAAATAGACGGAGCGTACCTGGAGGATGACAAGCAGAGGAACAAGGGCAGAAGCTTGGAAGACGAGGGTGAATCGCAGAGAAGGGTAAGCAAAGTAGGAGGGAGTTGGCGTCGGAGGAGGTATTTATAGCCTGCAATTGGTGGCCCATTGTCCATTGGGCCCAAAAAGGGGTCCGACTTTTGATTGTCCTGACGCGACTTTTGATTTTCCCCCCATTAAATGGGCGCGGAACTCTAGGGTTTCTTGTCTGTGGCGTGCCGAAGAAGTAATAGGGGAATAATTGCTTTCTCTGACAGAAAGAGAAGACTTGATTGAAACGACAGCTGAGAATGTGGATAACTGCATAACCGAAAAATAAGCTCGGTTTCATACGTATCAGCTCCTTCGCTTATTCAAGCTCGGAGCTCGGGGGGCTTGTGTACTGGCCGAGAATGTAAGACCGGGAACTCGTCTATACACTGGACCAACCGAGCTTACCCCCACGAATGGGCCTTGACCCAAACTCCTCCGAAGCCGAGGACATGTCAGCACACCTGACACCCGAGAATAACTACTCGGCCCCAAGCTATCCATCCGCATGCCTAATCGGGCCGAATATCTCGCTAGCCATAATGTCACTCCGGACAATCGGGCTCCGGGATATCTCTCCCCATGATCGCGATCTCGATCCAAATATTCCTCCGCTTATTTCTGAGCTCGATCTCGAGAGAACAACTATAAATAGGGGGCTTACCCCTCATTCTAGAACTACGTTTGCTTTGATTCCCTTTTGGATACGTAGGAGCAGAATCCACATTCTGTCAAGCACAATCCAAAAACACCCACTAATCCTCGTTCAGCCGAGTATTTCATACCCGAGATATTTGGCAGGAACAGAAGTAATTCCCATTTTCCAATGAAAAATAAGTTTAGTTGAATTGAATACAATAAGAAGGACCCAATGGAAGTAATTCCCACCACATAATATGAGTTGAAGATACATGATTACTCTATTAAACAATTTATACACCTTATTAACCAATAATTTAGTGTTCATTAACTGAAGTAGTTGTTGTGGCAAGTAGTGTAGAAATGTACACACAGAAAAGTGCATGAGGATCATTTATATTTTTAAATTGAAAAAGTTAGACGGTAGAATCAGAGCATAGATGTTGAAAAAAGGTAGAATCGGATATAATCAAACAGTAAAACAGATATGAGAACAAATTGTTATAGCTAGAATTAATCTTTAAAACTTAGACCTCCTTCGTTTTCAAAATAATGGAGAGAAGAAAGCAAAAAATCTAGTTCAAGTAAAGGCCAGGCAATGTTTTCGTGTCAATAATAAATGAATTAGATACACTTAGATCAGTTCATCATTACTACATAAAAGGGTTTTAGTAGCGCACTTTCAGTAGCGCTTCAATAAAAAACGCTACTTAAAAATAGGCGGAAGGTTTTTAATAGCGCTTCCTTAAGAAAGCGCTATCTATTCCTTATTCTATGATATGAATAGATAGCATTTTCTT
Source organism: Sophora flavescens (assembly GCA_030762895.1). Lineage (NCBI taxonomy): Eukaryota > Viridiplantae > Streptophyta > Magnoliopsida > Fabales > Fabaceae > Sophora > Sophora flavescens. The sequence goes on from CM061067.1 coordinate 179,534,462, forward strand.
GAGAAAGCGCTACTATAAGTAAGAGAATAGATAGCGTTTTCTTGAGAAAGCGCTACTATAAGTAAGAGAATAGATAACGCTTTTTCAAAGAAGCGCTATCTATTCCCCTTTTACTAATTAAATATTTAATTTCCCTCACAGCCCTTTTTTTCTCGCGCGACTCAGCTTTCTCAAACCCTGGCCTTCACGCGGTACTGATCATCTTTCTCAAACCCTTCATCGCGCCTTCTCCCTCTACCGTGTCTCCTTCTACCGTGTCTCCCTCTCCTCTCCCGTCGTTTTCTCCCTCTGCTCACAGAGGAAGCCAGAAGCGAAACGAAACGAGCGTGTCTCCCTCTCCCCTCTGCCGCGTCGTTTTCTCCCCGTGCTTCATAACGCAGCTTTCGGAGGGAACCCAAACCTCCCCACCCTTCTCCGCCGCCGGTCCCTGTCTCCGCCCCGTCATCCTCCAACCTAAGAAGCCCCTTCATTCATCATCCAATCCCTAACCGACACCCACTCACCGGAATCGACACAGGTATGCGATTCGTGGGAAGGAACTGAAGTTGAGATTCTGTTTGAATATTTTAACTTCAGCATAGTAATTAATAAGTGGGCAGGAACTGGATTAAAATTGAGATTTGGTTACTCTTTGATTGTTTTCCATAATGGTAATTGATTTTTTTTTAAATTCTTTTATTTTAAAGTTTTCCATAATGGTTACTCTTTGATTCTGTTTGAACATTTTAGGATTTGCAAGTTGCTCAACAACCCTAATTTCTTGGCTAAGGCTGCAATCTTGCCTGTTGTTGCTTGCTTGTCACAGGTTGGCATTTCTATTTTTGTGTTTTAGTTTGAGGCATTGTTTTAGTTGATGTGGTGAAATGAAATGATGTTGCTGGATTGATATAAAATGGTTACCTGATTTATCAGAAGTGTGATTGTTGAAGTTTTTTTTTATTATTATTAAATTAATTTTGCATCTTGGTCATTTTGTTTGGAACTTAGGGTCTATCGCCTATGTTAGAACTGAAATTCAGCTAAGGATTGAAAATTATGTTTGGATGTATGGCAGAAAATGTAGCATTTGTTTATTGTAATCGGTTCATTGGTATTGTATATTTGGGGGGAAGAAAAAAGTTGAACAGCTGCATTTGATATTCCAATTGCTTGTATGATGATACTTTCATAGCATTTATTTATTTGAGGGTGGAGGCTACATTGTTTTGTCAATGCAGAACTTTGGTCTATCTATTGCTTACTACAATGGCTGCAATTGGATCTATAAGTCTGTCTTCCTCATACCAAAATTGGGTATTGATTTCCAATTTTTCATAAAGACACTTACCTCTCATTTTACTGGATGCAACTCACTAGTCGGCTTTTGTTAGTGAGAAATGAGTCATTGATAGCTTTACTAGATACAAGCAGGTTAAGAATGAGAACCTGTTTGGACCATATCTACTAACAAAAATATTACAAGTAGGCTGATGTAATCGGCAAAAAGAAACAACTATCACTAACCTCAACTCGCCTCTGTACTTTAGCTTCACCATCAGCAGCAATAGAGTCTAGTTTAAGCAATTGAACCATTAGCAATTCTGTCAAGATAACAAATTCTTTGTCTTCAACCTTAGTACCACCACAAACAGTTGTCTCCAAAGCAACCACCTAACAATCATCAACTACTAGTTAGCCTTATTTTCAGAATTTCAGTTAATGAAGAGTTGTGTGATAAAGAATGGCACCTTTTGATATAGCTTGTCAACTTCTTCGACATCGGTGACTCGCTTCACAGTGCCTTTAAGATATCTTCACTCCTCTGCATCTCTTCAAGATTCCTCTCTTTGCTGGCTGGATCCTCCAACAATATGATCTTAGACATGTCCTTCACTCCCACCATATGCAAGCATTCTTCATCCTCCTTCTCTTTCCCTCTAAATAGTAACCTTTCTTCCTTAGGCTCTAGACAAGTCTCAGATGTAAGGACCCTTTTTACATGCCCTTCCATTGAACCAAATAGAGCAGTTAGGCCTCAACTTCAGAATCTAATTGGTAATATTGTAGCACCATGCTGCATGCCTATTCTAATGCAAATACTCGAATTACCCCATCTAATGAAGCGATATTCTAACAACTTTTATTGACCTAATGATGCAATGCATGTACCAGTAAAAGACATATAAATATTGATATATATTCAATATATATATATATATATATATAAAGGTAGCATCTAGCAATACTCAAGGGAATGATGAATTGTGAAGGCCAAACGTGTGCTTTCAGCAAGGTCAATGTCAGATAAAGATCAACAACCAAAGGGAAAGAAGGGCAGTTGATGAATTGTTCTCAAAACAATTAATTATTGCTATTTTCAGCATTAGAATTATTACAACTGAAGTACCATAAAGGAGATTGCCCACTTGATACTTCACATCAGACAAGACCCCTTAAAAAATGGAGTTTTGATGACTTCAAAAGAGGCTAATAGGCATTACCCTTTTCATACCAGAAACCAAAGTTGGTAAATACTTGGAGAATTGTATGAAAAGGAGTAAATGAAAAAAAGGACTGGTTACCAAAAGTGGATTGTGCAGGAACAGTAAGGTCATGGTGATAAGAACCATGAGAGACTCTGATTTTGATCATAGGACTAGAAGAGGAGTCAAGAGGTTGTCTCTTCTGGACAAGCATACCACCAGGCCTGAGCTCCCAATCTATACTTCCCTTCATCCCATCATTAGCTGCAGTTTTTGAAGCTGATCTTTTCATTATCAACAGTAGTAAAACATTGGAATAGGATTAAGAGAGAGGAAGGTGGAGCTGATTGAGAGATGCAAGATAGGTATCAGAATAGCAAAAGAAGGTGAAGGTTCCGAGATTGGAGAAATTCTCAATCATGAATGGTTATCACAGACTGTTATTAGCGTATATCTCAGGTACTACATCAAACTTTGAAGTATACAACCTATACAACTTTGAAGTATATCACATACTGTTTTTAGCGTATATCTCAACTGTTTTAAATATTGATACTGATCTCTGGTGGTTATCTTTTTTTAATACTAAGAATTGAGTTAGATGAAAAGTATTGTCCTGCTTTTTCATTTTCAGTTTTTCTCTTTTTCATTTCTTTGTATACATGTTTTAATTTAAGGTACTTGTACCGTGAGATACTGATCCCAGAAGAACGGACTCAGAGGTTTGTGTTTCTATGCCCACAGCGAACACATATGCACTTTGACTCTGTGGATATAAGAGAGTATATAATCGACGCTTGGCATTGGCAAAGCCGGAGGATGAGACCTTGTTTTTGTCACCTTGCAATGTAGTGTGAGTCATTTAATTTAATTAACGATAGTAACTTTTATGAAATGTGATTAGCTGCTTAAGATTTCCTAACTGACCACATTTTTGTAGGGGTCATTGGGTATTGTTAGTGATCAATCCCAAAGAGGACACGGTGTACTATTTAGATCCCTTGCATATGCATTTTAACAATCACAAAAAAATGAGGGATACGTACAATCAGTAAGTATATATATGCATTTATTGTTATCTTCATATATATATATATATATATATATATATATATATATATATATATATATATATATGATGGTTCGTAACCTTTACTTCAATGAAATTGTTTGATTTTGCACTCAGGGCTTTGCTAATTCATCGAGGATTACATAGAGGCAAGTCTCGAATTTCTAAATCATCCAGGCCGACTAAATGGATATCTATAATGGTATTTACGAAAACCCTTATGCAATTTTTTAATTTAAATTAAATAATTAAAAGAATTAATTTATTATTTTTGGTTTTATAGTGCCCCATCAACCGAATGACAACGACTGTGGCTACTACGTTCTGAAATTTATCAAGGATATCATCATTCAAAACCAAATGCAAATCCCAACCACGGTATTTAATTTTAGTTCTAGCTTATATAATTTAATAACTCAGATTTAGTCATTCTAATTTGATTTAATTTTCATTTTGAAGTATTTTCCTGAATGTAAATGCATCACATACTCCGATAATCAACTTACTCAACTTAAAGACGAGTGGTGTCGTTATGTGGTTATGAAATTTATCAACAATTAAAAGGTACGACATACTCTGATATTATGCTAGCTAGTGTCTCTCCTATATTATTAGACTTGTGTGTATGTGCAAGTGATCTGTATGTGTATCTTATGCAGGCCGACAACAAAGACTTTGTGCGATCAAGCAGAAGATGGAAGCAACATGCACAAATTGTTTATAATTAATTACTAGTGTGTTGATTAGCTTGTACACATTGTTAGTATGCATGGTTATTATCAAGTGTAGGTTAGCAACCTTTTGGTTTATCGACTTAAATAGTAGAATCGGTTATGTGTAAGCGTTACTGTGAATTGTGTTAAAGTATATTACTTAATTGGTTATATATGCATGATTTTGATATTTGGTTTGGTTTATATATATATGTGCTTACCAATATGTAAGCTTTGTACATTAATTATACAAGTGTATATGTATGTGATGCACCTAAATGCAGTGTTATTGTGAATTGATGAGGGATGGTTGTGCAGGTGGGAAATGTAAAAAAGGTGAATAATCAAAAAAAAAATGGGGGGATAGGTAGCGCTTTCTTGAAAAAACGCTGTCTAAAGTGACAAATAGACAGCGCTTCCTTGAGAAAGCGCTGTCTAAAGTATGTAATAGATTGTCTTTAGACAGCGCTTTCTCAAGGAAGCGCTACCTATTCCTACTTTCAGTAGCGCTTTCTTGAAAAAACGCTGCCTAAAGTGACAAATAGACAGCGCTTCCTTGAGAAAGCGCTGTCTAAAGTATGTAATAGATTGTCTTTAGACAGCGCTTTCTCAAGGAAGCGCTACCTATTCCTACTTTCAGTAGCGCTTTCTTGAAAAAACGCTGCCTAAAGTGACAAATAGACAGCGCTTCCTTGAGAAAGCGCTGTCTAAAGTATGTAATAGATTGTCTTATTACCAACTTTGGACAGCGCTTTTTCAAGGAAGCGCTACCTATTCCTACTTTCAGTAGCGTTTTTTTAAGCGCTACTGAATCTCTCCCACCTTCAGTAGCGGGTGAATAGATAGCGCTTCGAAGCGCTACTAAAGGCAAAAAAAAGCGCTACTGAAGCCCTTTTCTGTAGTAGTGCATGTTTCAAACATTTGATTTGCATGTTAAAATAACTGTCACTTCTCACATCCATAAAACTTTTCTTAGTCTCTTGTTTTCTTAGTAACAAAAGGACACCAAGGAAGGAAAAGGGTTTATAAAAATGTATAAAGATAGGAGTATAATGTTTGCTATCGTACATTTGGACCAGTAATCAAAGATATTCCTGAGTCCACAATTGTAGCGCAGCCACCATCACATATCCCTGTAAAAATTATTACTTGATATTTTATTGTGAGAGAAATCTAAGGTAATGTAAGAAATGTACCAAGAATGGCAATAGTGCATGCTAGCAGTCAAAACAATAACGTTGCGAAAAATGAACCAAGAGAACATGTTAAATAAAAAACAGCAATTGATGCATGAATCCTTTTAGTTCCATACAATGGTGATGATGAATGGATTTTTTGGGAAAATTAGCAATGCGTAATTTCCTGATACTATGCAATCTTTGGCTGCTTTAATATCTTCATTCATTAACTATAAGAAACAATGAAACAGACATGGCAGATAGATTAAACATCATACTTAATAGAAATTTATGATAACCTTTGGGATTAACAACCTTGATTCTTGCAGCATGACTGTGACTGTCTAAGTTCCTCCTTTTGAGACTAACCCTCATTAACTCAACATTAGAAATAGTAAAAACCAAGGATTCAGACCAAGCCCACAGACACATCACATGCAACAGATACTTGAAAACCATACTCACAAGTCATTCGGTTCAACTTCAACATGTTAACTTCAATTTTATCAGAAGCAACAATAGATAAATTTTAGATTAGTTAACAAACAATCACATTGTGTTTACAGGTTTCAATTCTAGAAATGATGTTAATAGTTTAAGTGCTTGTTATATATATATATATGTGTGTGTGTGTGTGTGTGTGTGTGTGTGTGTGTGTGTGTGTGTGTGTGTGAATAATTGATTTCTAAAAAGGCGTAAAATAGACTATGATCATTTCAATTAGTATCAGAAGCAAAACATAAAGAGGTTACTAAATCACCAAGAACAAAGTAGGAAAAAACATTCCAGAAATTTGTCCAAGATTATTCATATAATCATATCCTTCGATAGACATCATGTTAAGCATGACCAGTATAACACAAGTGAAAAGTAAACATAAAGAACAGGTCTAAGAACTGTCATGACATTACCACTTGTGCTTGTTGTTTAGCTCATTCCTTAAGAATTTTCTCCAGACTTTGCTTCTCCCCCTCTAATTTGGCCACCGTGCTGTCCCGTTCCTTGAAGCTTCTCCTATCTCCATACAGTGTGATTTTAAATGCTCTTGGTCATTTGCCCACTATTCCTAACCGAAGAAATGAAGAGACAGACGCAAGGAAGGTGAAATGCCATGGTGCAGATTATTGCTAATATATTTACTGACATAATTAGTAAGTAAATTAACCTTTTTATCCCCAAATCATCCAAGTGATTTTACAAATATATCTCACCCACCACTTTCCTTTTAATAATAAAGAAGATAATAAAGATGTTTAAACAAATGAAAATTTGTTAATTAAGAAATATTTTTATAAACATACTCTTCTTTTATTGCGATTAATTTGGACACTATCTTACTGAATAAAATATACAAATAATATAATTTTGTTTATCCTTGTGGTCTATTTTAAAATTAATTAATCACATTGTGTCGGTTTAAAATTCTTACAAACTTTAAGTTTCCATGTCTAATGTAAGGCAACATTTGGTTTAATACTTTTTTTTTATACATTTATTTATTTAGTGAAATTAAAATGGATTAAAGTATGTATTCTCACTGTAAAAAGTTTAAGCTAACATTTTGACATGTGTATCTTTATTTTAATAATTAAGAGAGAGAAATAATAATAATGCTGACTTGTTAAGATATCATTAAATGTTAGTGTAAAAATCATTTACACTAACAATACATAGAAAGCAAATTATGTTCTACTTTTAACTTCATATTATTTTTAACTTCATATCCTATTATGTTATACTTATAAAGATATCAAATACAAAACAAAGCAAATAGGATTTCTTAATCTCATAGGGTGCGTCTGATATGCATTAAGGCATAAGATAACACATGACAAGCAGGACAGCACAGTACAACCCATTGAGTCACGGGACAACTTTTTGTCCTGTACATCGTTTGATAGATAATGGATAGCACAAGTAAAATAATATTAATTTTACTATGATACCCTTTGTGATATATATTATTATTATTATATATTAAAATATAATATATTTTTATAATATATAGTATATATGATATTATATTATTACTATCATAATAATATTATATATTATTATTATTAATTATATATAACGTTAATATTTGAAAAAAATTAAATAACGTTAACGTGGGGTGGCTGTGTGTGGCGTGGCGTGGCGTGGGGTGGGGTGGGGAGGGAGAGAGGGAGGAGAGAGAGGGGGGTGATATAAGAATAATTGTATCTTTTTTTAGTAGTATGTCCATGGGACTAAGAGTTGTCTCATGGTTTGGCGGGGGACAAAATTTTGGGTTTTTGTCTTGTCCCTCACCCCCTTTTTTTGTCATATCCCCTTACCACTTTTCAAATCAAACATGAGACAAAATTTTTTGTACTATCGAGTCCCTTGAATTTTTGCAAATCAAACGCACCCTTAGGGTTTGTTTGTGAGTTAGGAAGGGGAGGTACGGGAAGAGTTTGAGGAGGATGAAAGAGGGAAATGGATTGAGAAGGGAAAATAGTCCTAAAAAACTCTCCAAAACCCTTGCTCGGTTATTTTTTTAGGTCCTCCAAATTTAAGGATTTTGGTTCTTTTATTAAAGAATGTATTGGGGAGGATTTTGAAGGTTATCCTCTTTTCCCCTACCTTAATCCTCAAACACTCCTCTCCCTTCCCCTCCCAACTCATAATGATTCCCTTAGAGTGTTTTTGGTATGAACCCGCCGTTGTTATGGTCTTTGGCTACCTAGTGGGTCCACGAAGTATCCAAGCAAACTTAGATCATTTGGACCCGCCGTGGGACTAATCTCCGCTCGGGTGCTCAGTTAAGGTTTTTCGCTCCTCCCCGAATATGTATTATGAGGGGATCGAACTCAGGTCCCCCTCACAAACTCAGCCTGCACAACCAACTGAGCTACATCCATTGAGTTCCCTTAGAGTGTTTTGTTTACTATTGAGTTTTATTCTTATAGAATTGTTTCTCAAAAAACTATCTGTCAAATGCTTGTTTTTCTCTGCGTCCAAAAAAACATTAATTGAACTGATTAATCAATATTGCTTTTTTAGTTATTTCTTTCGTTGTATTCATTTTTTGTGTATGGGAAGGATTTTTTTTATCAAAATGGGTTCCTTTTAAAAATTATTTATTAGTTTAGGGTTATTCTGAAACTATTTATCAACGGGGATCCTTTTGGACACGTGGCATATTTTATTTTTTTCCCACTCTGATGGGTTAAAGGCGTCAGTCCTACCATTATTTTTTAAAAAAAAACTAAACCTGCCCTGCAGCATCACGTGGCGCACTGCAGGGGAGGCGCCACTGCGGATGGCGCCTTCAAAGGCGTCAGGCGCAGTGGCGCCTCCCCTGAAGTGCGCCACGTGACGCTGCAGGGGCATCCCCCTCCCCTCCCTTGATACCGGTTCCCTTATCCCCTCCCCCCAACAGACCACTCCTCCTCCTATAAATAGGTATCAATAGGAAATTTTATTGACTACTTGTGATATTATTTGCTACTTGTTATTAGGGTATTTATTTTATTGTTGCTTGTTATTTTAAATAGATACGTTATTATTAATGTCATCGTTACTCCCTATACTTATAGTATTTTTTTTTGTAGCAATCTATAATAATATAAAAGATGGATAACTATTTTTACTGTACATCCAATTGGTAAGTTATAGATTTTTTGGTATTATTTTATTAGTTACTTTTTTATAATTTATATACATTTTATAAAGTAAGGAATGAGTGTTGTAAGGATTTAGGGTAGGTGGGGAGGGTTAGGTGAGGGAGGGGAGGGGGATAGTTAAAAGGGTTGGGAAATAAAAATAATATTTATTATAAATAAAATTATTTTTATAATATATTTAATTATAAAATATAAAATAAAAATTATATATTACTTTTAAAAAATATAAAATACAAATAATATGTTACTTTTTTAATTAGGGGTACTTATGTCATTTTGCATATTCATCATCATATTTTAAAAAAAATCTCTCAACTTCTTCCTTATCATTTTCTCACATATTTCTCTCATATCAAATAAGTTAAAATTCACTATTTTTTTATCATCTTCTCTCTTCTCATATTCTCTTTTTCCATCATCTCTCTTCTCAATTTCTCTTCCATACCAAACAAAGCATTAATGATGTATCGTTGTAGTAAAAAATGAATGGATTGCTTAAATTGATGTCACACAATGAGGTTCAGAGTAGGGTCCACTTAGGAAATCAAAGTGGGTTGCTTAATAATATTTATTAATATTCATTATTAATATATTTATTTTTAAAATATATTTAATTATAAAATATAAAATAAAATTTATATATCACTTTTTTAAAAAAATATATATATAAAATACAAATAATATGTTACTTTTTTAATTAGGGGTGCTTATGTCATTTTGCATATTCATCATCATCTTTTTAAAAAATTTCTCTCAACTTCTTCCTTATCATTTTCTTACATATTTCTCTCATATCAAATAAGTCTTAAAATTCACTATTTTTTTACCATATTGTCTCTTCTCATATTCTCTTTTTCCATCTTCTCTCTTCTCAATTTCTCTTCCATACCAAACAAAGCATTAATGATGTATCGTTGTAGTAAAAAATGAATAGATTGCTTAAATTGATGTCACACGAGATCCAGAGTGGGGTCCACTTAAGAAATCAAAGTGGGTTGCTTATCTAGATAACGTTGGATAAGTGTTATTAATATAGTATTTGATCATCTTTTCAAAATATGTGTTATAACAATTATATAGTTATTAGTTATTATAAACATTTTTTTTACTTTGTACTCTTTTAAATTTTTGTATAAATTATTGTTTTAGATACTATAACCAAACAGAAAAACTATGTTACTAAAACATATTTAGTTATTTCAGTAAATAAAAACTTAAAGTGAATGAAAAGAACACAAATATTGGGAAACACCAAAAGCTAGAGCCCAAAGGCCCTATTAGAATGAAAGTTTTGTGAAGAGATTTAAATTAGGCGGGGAAGAAAAAGAATGTAAATTTTGGAATTAGCTGAAACAAATTCTTCCATGATAATATTATTAATCTTTATTATAAATAAAATTATTTTTATAATTTATTTAATTAAAAAATAAAAAATAAAAATTATATATTACTTTTTTAAAAAATATATAGAAAATAAAAATAATATGTTACTTTTTTAATTATGGGTACTTATGTCATTTTGCATATTCATCATCATTTTTTTTAAAAATTTCTCTCAACTTCTTCCTTATCATTTTCTCACATATTTCTCTCATATCAAATAGATCCTAAAATTCACTATTTTTTTACCATATTCTCTCTTCTCATATTCTCTTTTTCCATCTTCTCTCTTATCAATTTCTCTTCCATACCAAACAAAGCATTAAAGATGTATCGTTGTAGTAAAAAATGAATGGATTACTTAAATTGATGTCACACAATGAGGTCCAGAGTAGGGTCCACTTAAGAAATCAAAGTGGGTTGCTTATCTAGATAACGTTGGATAAGGGTTATTAATATACCATTTGATCATCTTTTCAAAATATGTGTTATAACAATTATATAGTTATTAATTATTATATCAATCAACATTTTTTTTTTACTTTGTACTCTTTTAAATTTTTGTATAAGTTATGATTGTTTTAGATACTATAACCAAACAGAAAAACTATGTTACTAAAACATATTTAGTTATTTCAGTCAAAAAAAAAATTTAAAGTGAATGAAAGTGAATGAAAATAACACTACTATTGGGAAACATCAAAAGTTAGAGCCCAAAGGCCCTATTAGAATGAAAGTTATGTAAAAAGATTTGAATTAGGTGGGGAAGAAAAAGAATATAAAATTTGGGAGTAACTGAAAAAAATTATTTCCTAATAACATTATCATTATTTGACTTCATGATTCTAATTTGAACCATCTTATGGGTTGAAAACGTTACATAAAAACATACTTATATGTATGCCTAGATGTATATAATTATGTATAATGTATAATATTTTATATTGAAGTTAATGTTTTAAATGTGAAGATAATAATTTAAATATTTACTATCCACGAGAATAATTTTCTAATGAGTATATGAATTTGTAATAGAATATCAAATGATTTCTATATATCTTCATTTTGATTGGATCATTTCAATGTGAGTTAGTAGAAAAACTTTGTTACTAAAACATATTTTAGTTGTCTGAATTTGAGAAAGGTGTTTAAACACGCTGGGTTCTAATGCATTAAAAAAACAAAAATAAAAATAACGATAGGGAATGAAAGGGAAACGACTCTTGATTCATAGAGCATTAAGTGAATTTGAGAAATTAAGTGAATTGTCCAAATATATTGGAAGAAACAAGAAAAATGAAGGGCATGAAAAGAACACAACTCTTATAAATTATTGTTAATGTTCTCAAATGTGGCGTCAATAATGAGAGTGCAACTTTATCAATAAACTAAAGATTGAATTTTGGAATGTTGAAAAAAATGGTATGACCATTTAGCCAAAGTTTATTTGTAAGTTTGCAGAGGACTAACTAATCTCAAGTCGTGAAAGATAAATATGTTTTTTTTTAAATGGTTAATTTGACGGGGAAAAGCTGAGAAATAAATCAAACATATTTTTCAGAGGAAAGGAAAATAAAAATGATAGATAAATATTTTTTCTAAAAAGGAATCACTTGCACGGAAAAAATGATAGAACGAAATTAAATATATCTTTAAGGAAAAAACATAAATATGATAGACACATATTTTTTTGACTTAAAAAAATGATACTTAACTTGAAAGGGAAATGAGAAGAAACAATTCAATAGATTTTTCAAGGGAGAAGAAAATATGATAGATATAATAAAATGCAATTAATTGAGATGACATTTGATATAAGATATAGTTCCAGATTCCTAGAAAAGTGAGATGAGAATAATTTTTTTCATGTTTTGTACAAGAGATAAAAAGTCATTCTATGAAAGAAGGTTCTCTAAAATGTAGTTTGCACGACAATATTTTTTGGTTTGGTACTCACCCTAATTAGTCCTTGGGACCGAGTGAGCCCTCGAAGTATCCCAACGGCTTAGATCCTTTGGACCCGCTATGGGACCAATCTCCGAGTCGGCCGCGCTGTTAGTAAAGCCTGGCCATGGATTGTTGCGTACCCAAGAAAAAAATTAGAATAATAAAAAAAAAAATTATAAAAATATTTTAAATAATTAGAAAAAAAAATATTTTTTAAAACTTTAATTAAAAAATAGATATTTAAAAAAATTAAATTAGAAAAAAATAATTACTTTTGTTTTTCTAATTATTTTTTTCCTCTTTTTTAAAATATATTTTTTCTAATTATTTTAAATATTTTTTTATAATTACTTTTTTTCCTAATTTTTTAAAATATTTTTTTCTAATTACTTTTTCTCCTAATTTTTTAAATTTTTTTTGCCAAAATTTTTTTAAATATTTTTTTTCTACATTTTTTTTGTTAATACATTTTTTTTGGGTTATATTATTGCCTTTGTTTTTTATATTTTAAATAATAAATTTATATCGATACTAATTAATAAGGGGAAATTCTGATTTTAGTGTAACACAATAGTTCAAGTCACATGTCAAGTTATGAAAATTTTTTTCTCTAAAATTTATATATGTTTTTTTAAAAATATTTACAAACCGGTAAAGGTATAGTGTTTTGGGAGTCAAACACGGTAATCTCTGAATTGACATAAATAGAGGCATAGCTATTCATATTTTCTAATATATTTTTTGGCTACGTCCTTATCTTTGTTTTTTCTATTTTAAATAATAAGTCTATAGCTATACCGATTAATAAGGGGGATTGCTGATTTTCTAATAAAGGGACACATGTCAGCACCACATAATTTAAGAGGGTTGGTTGATCATTAGTAATAATCAAAGAGGAACACTTAACACGTAGTGTTACATTACGTATTGTAGTATCATTTTAAAATAAAAAAATATATTCAATTTTTTCACTCAAATTATTGATAAGATTGTTTCGAGATTTTTGCTAATCACTTCTATCTATAAATAAAAAGTCTTTGAGATACCAACATGGTGTGGCACGGTTGGTAGATAACTGAGCCCCTTAAGCATGTGGTCAGGGGTTCGATTCCTGGCTCGCGCGTATAGAAGAGCATCTGTTGGGAGATGTCACCACTTAAATGGATCTCAGTACCTCGAGAAATTAGTCTTTGGCTCCCGGCTGGAGGATACCCGGGTTTACCAAGAATAGTAATTGATGACCCGTACATCGCACGGGTGCAAAAATACTAGTAACAATTTACACCAATAAATATTCATCAATTATTACAATAGTAAAACAAAATTTTACCTTGTAATAATTAAAAGAAAGTTACCAGCAATTTTAAAGGAACACTGCTACAAAAAAAATTATACTATAAGTATAGGGAATAACAATGACATTAATGATAAAGTATCTATTTAAAACAACAAGAGGCAATAAAAAAAATCTCCTAATAACAAGTAGCAAATAATATCACATGAGGCATAAAAAAATAATAGCCATAACAATTTACACCAATAAATATTCATCAATTATTACAGTAGTAAAAAAAAAAATTACCTTGTAAGAATTAAAAGAAAGTTACCAGCAATTTTAAAGGAACGCTGCTACAAAAAAAATTATACTATAAGTATAGGTAATAACGATGATATTAATGATAAAGTATCTATTTAAAACAACAAGAGGCAACAAATAAATCCCCTAATAACAAGTAGCAAACAATATCACAAGAGGCATAAAAAATAATAGCAATAACAATTTACATCAATAAATATTCATCAATTATTACAGCAGTAAATTTTTTTTTACCTTGTAAGAATTAAAAGAAAGTTACCTGCAATTTTAAAGGAACATTGCTACAAAAAAAATTTATACCGTAAGTATAGGGAGTAACGATGACATTAATGATAGAGTATCTTTTTAAAACAACAAGAGACAATAAAAAAATCATCTAATAACAAGTAGCAAATAATATCACAAGAGGCATAAAAAAATAATAGCAATAACAATTTACATCAATAAATATTCATCAATTATTACAATAGTAAAAAAGAATTTTACCTTGTAGTAATTAAAAGAAAGTTACTAGCAATTTTAAATGAACACTGCTACAAAAAAAATATACTATAAGTATAGGGAGTAACGACGACATTAATGATAACGTATCTATTTAAAATAACAAGCAACAAATAAAATAAATACCCTAATAACAAGTAGCAAATAATATCACAAGTAGTAAATAAAATTTCCTATTGATACATATTTATAGGAGGAGGAGTGGTCTGGGGGGCCTTCCTGGCGTCTTTGATTTTGGGGTGGGGGCTGCACTGCCATGTGGCGCACTGCAGGGGAGGCGCCATTGCGCCTGGCGCCTGCAATGCGCCACATGACGCCGCAGGGCGTGTTTTGTCTTTTTTTTTTAATAATTGTAGGCGTCAGCCAGCCTTTGACCCGTCAGAGTGAAAATAAAATAAAATATGCCACGTGTCCAAAAGGACCCCCCATTGATAAATAGTTTCAGAATAACCATAAACTGGTAAATACTTTCTAAATGGAACCCATTTTGATCAAAAAGCGGTATGTGAAAATCAAATTAACTGTTTTTTGGCTGATTAAGACATGGTTTGGATAAAAGGTAATTAGAATAAGAGTTAAAAAAAATTACTAATGTGACAAATTATAAATGAATGTATGGGTAAGATGATTTTACACTATCGTGTATAACAATTAAATTTTTATCTTATTTGGTGTTCATTTAAAATTAAAAAATATTTAAAACTTAATGTGATTGATATCAAATAACAAACAATCAAAGAGAATACTAACTAGTGTCCTAAGGACATTGGTTAAGGAACTGATAAAACAAATATTGTATTGGAAAGTCATGTATTCAATATTTTGATAAATATTATATTTAGTCTTTAAATAAAATTTGTTTTTATTGAAATCCTTAACAAATACCCTTAGAGCACTCCTTAGCAACACTCAACAACAAATTATGTTACAAGTATGGCTTATGGTTATTTTCGAGCCATTTGGTGTCCCTATTTTTTTAATGCTGCAAATTTGGTCATTCTTCATCGTCCGTCAATTTTTTGAATGATCGACAAAGATAAATCGCTGTTCTAAGCAAGTATGACATCTGATTGAGCTTCTCCCTCATTTGTTTCTCTCTTTCGACATGATTCAGTGGTTCATTTATGATATTTGGTTTCATTCCTACTTTCCAGGATCTTTTTTTTCCCACCACATAGTCCTTTATTACAGAAGCTCAGTAAGAGATTTTATGGGCTTAAAGAAGTGGTTCTTCTATATTGATCATTGAAAAATTGATGAATTTTTAAAAAATAGAGAGACCATATGTGCTCCAAAAAAATCACAGATAGCAAAATCGCACATGACCAATAGTTGAAGAACCAAAAGTACAATTGAGCCTAAAATATCTTCTGATTCTACACAACTCACTTCTCGCACCGACTTTTATTTTATTTAAAAAAGTATATTACAAATAATAGTTTAATTTCTTATATTTGTATATATATATTATTTAATATTTAATAATCCGAATTGAATCGAGTCAATCCATTCTCGAATGATTTAGCTTGATTCGGATTTTCTGACAAAAAAAAATTACAAATTCGTACATGATCGAATCAATTGATTTAGATTTTTTTTTTTATGCAAATCCATAGCCAAACCAATACGTGAAAACCAATATTCATATCTGGATCATATATGGATACCTAATGTTTTTTTTTTTTTACAAGATATATGGATAACTAATGTTAAAAATAAGTTAGTGGTCATTTACCCATGCAACCATGAACCATCCACTCAACATTCATACCATATCATTACTTAGAAAATTAATTTTAATGTTATAATTTTAACTTACTCAAATTCAACAAAAAAGGTTTTTTTTAATTAACTTAAAAAAATAATTTCATTTCATAAAACCTTATCTTCTCCATACTGGTTACTACTAACACTTAATCGTGACTCACGTGCAGGGAACATGAAGTCAGAAGTGGTAGCCTTATTTCTTTTCAGAAATTGAAATTACCGTAATTTCTTAAACTAAAAAATGATTATGTGAACGTGGGGGGGTTAGTGTCTTATTCATTATCCTTGTAATAAATAATAATAACGGCTGTCGGGTGCCATATCTAACTGCGTCTGATCACATATTTCATTCAAGAGTTTAATTTTAATATTTAAAATTATTATTAATTAATTAATTAATATAAATTATTTTATATGTAACTTTCAGAATAATATAATTAGAATTTAATTAGTATACATTGATATTGTAAAGTTTTTTTTACACAATCATAAATCATTATAAATCTTTGATTCTTATCCTAATAATCTTAAAAATAATCAATTTCATGATTTTCGATTGGTTCTCAGTATAAATATATAATTAATTGACACTCTGAAAAATCTGTATGTTAATCGTAGATTATAATTAAAACTCCATATGTCAATCAATACAATCGTATTCATATCTTGTTAATATGTTTACAAATTTTTATAATGAAAAAAACTCTCATATAATAATTTAATACTATTGTTGGAAGATCACGTGAGGTGAGCGTGTGTGCAGAGTGAGATTGTGTGGTGTATAATTCTCTGTCCCATTCTCAAAAGATATATCGAGTGGGCATGATAGTAAGTCACGTGACGCATGCCATGGCCAATATGGACATGATGGATAATTGAAGATGTCGTGAGTCATGTAACATGAATATGGGCATGCATGTGAATGATGGTGTTTGACCACTGTCGAGTGTGGGGTTCCACGCTACGGAGTTGAGGCATGTGGTGTGGGTTACTCAAAATATGAGTGAGCGAGTGACTGTGTCTGAGAGTGTGAAGTGGTTGCTTCTGTTTCCCGCCAATAACGCCGACGTGGAACCCACCGCCTTCTTTGGCGCCAATATGGTCAAGAAGCGGTCGACACGTGGCTATGAATATCTGCCATTGCCGCATATTTAGACACGTATCATTGTCAACGTCTTACCGCTCTTACGTTGAGAAATTTTGTATACATGCTAAAAATATTACTGTAAAGTGTAAACAATTTTGCAATAGTCTAAATTTAGTTCAATTTTAAATCAACGGCTGTAAGATTTTACAGTATTCACAATACCATTTCCTTTTTAATTAAAGCATAATACTATTTCTCAAACTCTGATAAAAAAATAGTATTCTCAAACTAACACTACAATTTCTTCATACATTGCCGCCGTTTATTTCTAAGGAAGGGACTGGTTCCATGTGCCTGGTCTGACTATACTCTGACTTTATACTCAACGCTCTACAATATTATACGTCTATATTCCGTTTCTAATTTTCTATGGACTAAACCCCATAAAAACACTTCTTATCTGTGTCATGGATTTGTAGTGTTTCATGTTTAGTGCATGTTAATAGGGACTAATTGACTACTTTTTTGGACGTTTACCTATCACTTAAAAATTGTTAGGGACTAATTTGTGAAAGACTAATCATAGAAATACATTCTTAAGGACTAAACGGATAGTTTTTTTGTGAGGACTATTTCGACCCGAGTTTTTTAGGGGTTTAGTCCTTTCTATGTCATGGGATTTCGTATTCGAGCCGTGCTAATTGAATACATTTTTTGCGACATCCTACTCGATATCTGTTATAGTAGTTTATTGTAGTGTTATTGTAGCAACACTTTTTTTTTTAATTTAAATTTTGACTTTTTTAAAAAAATAAAAATTTTATTTCTAAAAAAACCCATTCACCAGAAAATGAACTTAATTCACCAGATATTTGTACATGATTCACCAGATATTTGCATATACTTAACCAAAAAAACTATTTATCAAAAAAACCCATTCACCATATATTTATACATACTTAACCAAAAAAATTATTTAAAAAAAAACATTCACCAAATAATAAACTGAATTCACCAGATATTTATATCTGATTAACCATATATTTGCACATACTTAACCAAAAAAATTATTTCTCAAAAAAACCTATTCCTCAAATAATGAACTGAATTCACCAGATATTTATACCTGATTCACCAGATATTTGCACATACTTAACCAAAAAAATTATTTCTCAAAAAAACTCATTCACCATATAATGAACTGAATTCACCAGATATTTGTACATGATTCACCAGATATTTGCACACACTTAACCAAAAAATTTATTTCTCAAAAAAACCCATTCACCAGATATTTACACATACTTAACTAAAAACTTTATTTATATATAAAAAAACACATTCACCAAATAATGAACTGAATTCACTAGATATTTATACCTGATTCACCATATATTTGAACATACTTAACTAAAAAATTTATTTCTCAAAAAAACCTATTTACCAGATAATGAACTGAATTCACCAGATATTTATACTGGATTCACCATATATTTGTCCATAATTAATAAAAAAATTATTTCTCAAAAAAACCCATTCACTAGATAATGAACTGAATTCACCAGATATTTGTACACGATTCACTAGATATTTACACATACTTAATCAAAAAAATTATTTATAAAAAAATTTATTTTTTTTAGAAAAAAGACTCGCTACAGTGCCGCATAATACACTGTTCATACGGTATCAACCGTATGGTGTCCAGGAAGTGTGTTCAATTAGCATTATTGTTCATATTTAGTCTCTTTTGTACTATAGAAAGGCTTAAACATGGCTAAGTGCAAAGTAACAGAAAACAAGAAATGGAAGAGATGAGTGAAAAGAGAGACAAGAAGAGCATGCGAGAAAGTGAGATTTCTCTTTTCTCAATTGATTGAGTTAGTAACTATACATTGGTCCTATTGATACAAGAGCTATTAAGCTACTAAGACACAAAGATGTAAGAAGAATCTATGAGTTAATCTAGAGCTGGAAACAGTTGGTTAAATAACTAACTAACAGAAATGTGGTGGTTAAATAACTAATGTCAACTAACTAATTGGTAAGTTGTAACACCCCCCTCAAGTTGGAATGGATATCCAACATTCATAGCTTGGCTTGCAGATGCTGAAAAGGCCCTTTAGCAAAGGGCTTTGTGAAGATATCTGCAATTTGAGCTGAAGTAGATACAGGAAGCAAATGTAGGCAACCAGATTGGACTTTATCTCGAACCAAATGGCAATTGATATCAATGTGTTTCGTTCTCTCATGAAACACATGATTGACAACTATATGAAGTGCTGATTGATTGTCACAGTAGATAAGAGCTGGAGATGTAGGCACAATACCCAAGTCCTTGAGTAAATATGAAATCCATTGGGCCTCACATGCTGCTTGAGCTAGAGCTCGATACTCAACTTCTGATGATGACCTTGATACATTTGTCTGCTTCTTACTTCTCCGTGACACTAAGGATGAGCCAATGAAAAAGCAGAATCTAGTAATTGACCTTCGTGTATCAGGGCATGTACCCCGGTCCGAGTCACTAAAACCTTTAACTTGTACATCAGAATTTGCAGGAAATAGAAGGCCTTGTCCAGGAGAATTTTTGATGTACCTAAGAACTCGCATAGTTGCTTGGTGATGCTCATTTGTGGGGCAATCTAGGAACTGACTCAAATTACTCACTACATAGGAAATATCAGGTCACGTTTGTGTGAGATATAGGAGTCTCCCAACTAATATTCTGTAGTCAATGGCATCAGACATAGCTTCTCATGACTGTTTGTGCAACTTGGTTTTGCTGTCCATAGGAGTTGAGCTTGGTTTAGAAGCTAGAAGTCCTGTATCTTGTAGAAGATCAAGGGCATACATTCTTTGATAGAGATTGATCCCAAGTTTTGATCGAGCAATCTCTAATCCCAGAAAATACTTTAGTATCCCTAGATCCTTGATGCTGAATTTTCTATCAAGTAGATCCTTCTTGTTGCAGATTTCAGTTAGATCACTTCATGCTAGAACCAAATTGTTGGAACCAAAGTGGTTTTGGATTTAATAATCTCTAAAGTTTTGATGCTAACAAAAGGATTAAATTTGCTTGGCAAAGTGTTAGCTGAGATCTAACATGTGATTTCAGTTATGCATAAATACTTTAATATAAGTAAAATAAACTTGGGATAAGTTTTCATTGAAAAATACGCATCCACCCTTGTAGACGGGATGCTCAAAACCTTTGGTAAAGTTACTCCTTTATTTAATTGAGTAGACTGATTTACTTTTTAGACGGAGCTCTAAGTGTTTGCTAGATGAATACCAAAATAACTTGTTTAGATACAGCAAATCCAAAGACTTGATAATAAGCGCGTCCATCTTGCCACGTAAGCAGACGAAAGTAATTAGTAGAAGTAAATGAACTAAAAAATAAAGTAATCTAGTAGACGAGCTCTAACCGCCACATCACCAGACAGAGATTTTTATAACTCATTGAGGAATAGCAAGTCTGAAGACTTGATAGACAAGAGGATATGCCACGTCATCAAACAAGCAAAATAAAATATTGAACAGACTTAGTCTCTCATATAACTAAGTAGACGGAGTTCTTTTTAGACGAGCTCCTTCTTAGAATGAATTAAATGCAATCCGAATCTCTTGAATTTATTTCAAATGATTGATATTTATTTCAATAGAATATTTGTTCTTCACATTTGTTTTATCTGCTTTAATGTTTCACCTTGTTGTAAAAGAAACATAGTACCATCAAGAAATGCAAAAAGCATAATCGTACAATAAGATACTGCAAAACGATATGTACGATGACAACTTTATGACTGAAAAAGCTGGATTGTTCACAAAGGAGGAACAACAAGTTCTTAAGCTTCAATACTCAGATCAGTAAGCCTCCAATTTCATGCTACCTTGATAACCAAGAGTACTATTCAGCATTGCCACAATCATGCTATCAGTCACAGGGTTTTGAAAACCGGACCGGCCGGTCCGACCGGTCCGCTCGGGAACCGGGACCATGGTCGGTCCGGTCAGTAGGAAAAACCGGTCATGCATTGAACCGGTGCAAAAACCGGAAAACCGGTTCAAAACCGGTAAAACCGGTCATAACCGTAGTGAGTGAATCGCCCGAACCTGTCCTCAACCGGTTTTCTTAAAAAAAAAAGAAAAAAAAATAGTATAAAAGGATTTGAATCATCCTAGTCAAAACCCAATTCTTTTGTTTTCTAACATATGTGGGCTGGTTGTAGATTTTAGGTTGGTTTTCCCTATGAAGATGATTTTAACATATATCTTTATATTTATTTAGTTTAATTTCAAAATAATAAAAATTGTGCTTAATAATTTTAGTTGTTATGTTGTTTTTTTGTTTAATATTGTTATAAATATTATATTAAAAATTAAAATAATATTATTTAATTATAACCGGTTTAACCACAGTTCAACCTCGGTTGGACCAATGAACCTCGAACCGCTGCCTTCACCGGTTCGATGACCGGTCCGGTTTTGTAAACCTTGACCAGTCACAATGGATATCATGCATTAAATGTTATCTCTAAAAGGGATTATTCAAAATAACCGTTGAAGAAATACAAGTGAAGAAGAAGGTCACTACAAATAGGAGACCTGAGATACTGAAAGAAGAAATCTTGACTACACAACTTTACGAGCTCAACTTCTACTCATTCTCATATTTATTTAGAGAACAAAAGTCAGTATTTCTTAGTTTGAATATTGTGAAAATATTTATCTGATCTTAAACTGTCATATTCTCACATATGGTGAGTTAAGAAGATCAAACATTAAATCTCTTTGTTAGAGTTAGAGCCTGAAGAGGCTTGGTAAGAAAGAAATACTTGTAGCCTGGAGAGGTGTTGAATACTTGGCCGTAATCTATTTTGATAATAGTGGAGAAAATCCTTCAAGTAGAAGGGACTGGACGTAGCTCTTGGTTGGAAGAGAGTGAACTAGGATAAAACATCTTGCGTGATTTTTCTATCTCTTATCTCTTCCAGCTTTATCTGTTTCTTACTAACCGAAGGGTTTTGATATTGCTTTTGCTAAAGTCTTTTTGTAAAAGGATCTTTTTCTTTGTGCTTACTTATGTTTCTAATCTCCTTGAGTGCAAAATTTGTTTTAAATGTTGTTTTCGAAAATTATTAACAAACACAATTCAACCCCCCTTCTTGTGTTTGCCTATGTCAACTTCAGATGGTATCAGAACTCAGCCTCGAAAGGGTTGAGCATCTAACAAGTGTTGAGGGAGTACGATCCAACAACCATGGATACAGAAGGACAAGCTATCAACATACCTCCTCTCTTTGTTGGAACAGATTATGACTACTGGAAGAAAAGAATGATGGCCTTCTTAGATGCACAGAATGTAGATATTTTGGAGCTGATTGAAACCGGCTACACTGAACCAAGAGATGAAGCACATAATGCATACATAATAAACATGCTAAGCATACTCATCCAGTGACAACTAACAAGAAAGAACCTAAGTCAGTTTGGGTACATAAAGATAAGATAATACATGTTGCATATTTACTTAACAACAAGAAGAAAACAGATGTCTTGGTACTTGGACAGTGGCTGCTCACGACACATGACGGGAGAAAGGTATATGTTCCAAAAACTTAAGCCCAAAGATGGTGGCCGGGTTACATTTGGAGGAAATCAGAAAGGGAAAATCATTGATATAGGTAAAATTGGTAAACATCCTTTTCCTTCCATTGATAATGTACTTTTAGTAAATGGCTTGAAGCACAATCTTCTGAGCATAAGTCAATTATGTGACAGTGGATATGCAATGTCTTTTGATAAGAACATGTGTATTGTCAAGAAAGATGATGGATCACTTTTATTCACTGCAAAAAGGCAAAACAATCTCTATAAGATTGACTTGGAGGACCTCTCAAACCAAAATATCTCATGTCTAGTGTCCATTGAAGTGAGCGATGGATTTGACATAAAAGGCTAGGTCATGCAAGCTTGAAATTAATTCCAAAGCTAAACAAACATAACCTCGTGAGAGGACTACCAAACCTTAAGTTCAAATCTGATGCTCTATGTGATGCATGTCAAAAGGGAAAACAAGTCAAAGGTTCTTTTGAATCTAAGAATGTTGTTAGTACCAATAGACCACTAGAGTTACTACATCTTGATCTTTTTGGTCCAACAAGGACTGCCTCTGTCAGTGGTAAGAAATATGGTCTTGTCATAGTAGACGATTACACTGGATGGACATGGGTTATGTTCCTAACTCACAAAGATGAGTCTTTTAAGGTCTTTTCTGTATTCTGCAAACGTGTACAGAATGAAAAAGGCATGTGTATCACTTCAATCAGAAGTGACCATGAGGGAGAGTTTGAAAATGAGCTATTTCATAAGTTCTGTGAAGAGAGTGGTATCCTTCACAACTTCTCAATACCTAGAACACCATAGCAAAATGGTGTGGTAGAGAGAAAGAAAATCTCTTCAAGAGATGGCTAGGACTATGCTCAATGACAACTCTGTCCCTAGACACTTATGGGCTGAAGCTGTTAATACTGCCTGCTACATTCAGAACAGAATATACATTATACCTATCCTGAATAAGACTTCTTATAAAGTGTGGAAAGGACGAAAACCCAACATATCTTATTTTCACCCCTTTGGTTGTAAATGCTATATACCGAATACTAAAGATCAACTTGGTAAGTTTGATGCTAAAACATATAGTGGAATGCTATTAGGATATTCTGAAACATCTAAAGGCTTTAGAGTTTATAATTCTAGGACTCTGATAGTAGAGGAAAGTATTCATGTCAAGTTTGATGACAAACAGCCTGATAAGAAATTATCAGAGCTAGATGAAGCTTTTACAGATCTTGATCTAAGCATTCCAGGAGACTCACCTGAGATAAAAGTTGGTGATCCAAAAGATGACCCCACTCAGCAACCAGAAACTTCCATTTCTCAACATGGTACAGTTCAAAAATCTTGGTACTTCAAGAATTATCATCCACAAGATCAGATCATTGGAAACCCCAATGTCAAGCTAAGAACCAGATCAACCTTCAGAGAACAAGACAATTCTGCACTAGTCTCTGAGTTGGAACCAAAAACAGTAGACAAGGTTCTGCTATATGATGGTTGGATTCTAGCTATGCAAGAAGAACTCAACCAGTTTGAAAGAAGTGATGTTTGAACTCTGGTTCCACTGCCTAAAGACAAATCAGTGATTGGAACAAAGTGGGTTTACAGAAACAAACTTGATGAAAATGGTAAGGTAATCAGCAACAAAGCAAGACTTGTTGCTCAAGGCTTCTCTCAAGAAGAAGGTGTATATTATACTGAAACTTTTGCACCTGTTGCTAGATTAGAAGCTATTAGAATTCTACTTTCATTCGTTGCACATTATAGTATTATGCTTTTTCAGATGGATGTTAAAAGTGCTTTTCTAAATGGCTTTATTAATGAAGAAGTCTATGTTATGCAACCTCCGGATTTTGAGTGTGAAACTCATCCTAAACTATATATAAGCTTAAGAAAGCTTTGTACGGTCTTAAGCAAGTTCCTAGAGCTTGGTATGACAGACTAAGTTCCTTTCTTATGGAAAATGGATTCAATAGAGGAAAGGTTGACACAACCTTTTTTAGAAAATCCATTAAGTCTAATTTCATAGTTGTACAGATATATGTTGATGATATTATTTTTGGTGGTACTAATGAGTCTCTATGCAAATAATTCTCTAAGTTAATGCAGAAAGAGTTTGAAATAAGCATGATGGGAGAACTCAAATTCTTCCTTAGACTTCAAGCAAAACAAACCATGGACGAGGTGCTCATCCACCAAACCAAGTATACAAAAGAGCTTCTGAAGAAGTTTAAGATGGATGATTGTAAACCAATGAATACTCCTATGCACCCCACTTCCATACTGAACAAAGATGATAAAGAGAAAAAGGTAGACCAAAAGGTATAGAGGTATGATAGGATCTCTCTTATATCTTACCGCGTCTATGCCTGATATTATGTTCAGTGTATGTTTATGTGCTCGATTTCAATCTGATCCTAGAGAATCTCACCTATCAATAGTTAAGAGAATTTTTAGATATTTAAAAGGTACTACTAATCTTGGTTTGTGCTTTAGGAAAATGAAGATTACAGATTAGTTGGTTTTGAAATAGACAACTATAAACACGATAAGGGGGTTGAATTGTGTTTATCAGAATTTAAGCAAAGCTGAAATCTTTTCGCAAACAAAGCTAGCTTTGGACGAGTGGAAGAATACAGGATGGACGGGTGACTATTGCACACACACCACTTGACAGATGTAAGAAAAACTAAATCAATTAAAGAGTTTAAGGGAAGAGAGATTGACACGGTGATTTATCCCGGTCCAATCTTCAAATCAAAGAGCTACGTCCAGTCCTTGGCAGCACCAAAATTTATCCACTATAACTGATAAGGTTACAGACTCAAGTATTATTTGCACACCTAGCCTCTTCAGGCTCAAGACAAGTATTATTTGCACACCTAGCCTCTTCGGGCTCACTTTGGTTTGTTTGAGAGATTGGGTTTGTAATAAATACAATTTTTCACAGACAGATCTTTCACTAACACTCAGTGGTTTAAATGTAAGGCTCGGGAAAGTCTGCGTAATAACTTCAAAATGATTGAAGAATAAAGAATAAAAGAATGAAGAAATAAATGCTCAGAGTAATGGCGTTTTAATGCAATGTATATTCTCTATTTTTTCGTCATCTTCAATGGCTTCTGTATTTATGGTCTTCAAGCATTTAGGATCCGTTAGAGACATCCTCTCAGATGTTGGCTTCAAGCAGAACTTCATTAATTGCAATAGAGTCGTTCTGAGTAGTCATTAATGCAATAGAGTCGTTCTGGGCAGCCATTAATGCAATAGAGTCGTTGGTTGTACTCTAACATGAAGGATCATGGCTTTATTCATCGTGCTACAGCCATATCAAAGTTGTGCAGAGAGCTTTTTGTACTTTGATGAGTACACTTCCTTTTTTGTGTAAGGACCAGAGGTACTAGGGAATAAAGCACGTTGGAATCATTCTTTAACTGGTCTTTGGTTCTGATTATCCAAGGTTGCTTGAGAGAGTAGCTTCTAACTTTTATTGATAATCGTGAAACTGAGTAGGAGAGAAGGCTTCAAGTCTCTTTTTGATTCTTGAACTAAGATTATGATAATTCTTAGCGAATTTGCGTTCATAAGATAAGTGCTTCCATCTTGAAAATAATCACGTCTATCTAGTCATTTGAGTTTTCATTCGGGCTAGTAGACGAGCTCCATATTAAGGACTCAGCAAGTCCGAAGACTAGTGGACGAGCGCTTCTATCACCTTTAGTGGACGAGCACTTCTGTTACTCTAGTGGACGAGAGCTTCTGTCACCTTTAGTGGACGAGAGCCTTTGTTACTTTACTGGACGAGAGCCTCAGTTAGTCTGGTGGACGAGAGTCTCAGTTACTCTAGTGGACGAGAGTCTCAGTTACTCTGGTGGACGAGAGTCTCAGTTACTCTGGTGGACAATAGTCTCTTGCCACGTCATTGGACGGATACAATTTGACCTTAATGGACGCACTGTTTTGATACTTTAATGGACGCGCTATTCTGATACTTTAATGGACGAGCTCCAAGTGCCACGTCATTGGACGGATAATTCTGATACCTCACTGGACGGGCTTTTTTGATACTTTGATGGACGAGCTCCAAGTGCCACATCATTGGACGGATAATTTTGATACCTCACTGGACGGGATTTTCTGATACTTTTAGTGGACGCGGCCTTCTGATATTTTTATTGGACGCGGGTTTCATTCTCTTGTGTTTTGGATGTGCGCTTCAAACATTTGCGATGGACGAGAGCTTCAATCTTCAAACAGTGTTGGACGGATGATTCTATTTCTTAATCTGCACACTCAATAGATAGGTTAGCAACCAATATGAAGGTTAATTAAATCATTAACCAATGTTTAGTTTTCATCAAAACTTAGGGAAATGCATATCAAATATTTTAGAGACTTAACAATCTCCCCCTTTTTGATGATGACAAACATTGAGATGATTTAATGAACCTCAGAAAATATCAACAAAGAAAATAGCATATATAGACAGGTTGAAATTTTCTTAAGTGAACAGGTCATATCATATTGATTCTCCCATTCTATTTCTCCCACCATTCTCCCTATTCATTTCTCCCTTTCTCCCCCTTTTGTCAACATCAAAAAGGGTTATCAAGTTTTATTTATGTGATATGTTAAGGGCAAGATAACATGTTAAGAAAATCATAGTAATGCAGCAAGCATATTAGACATACTCCACTTAAACTATTGTATCATTACTCCCCCTGAACTAATGCTTAGTTGAAAGAACATGTATATAGGAGTAATGACAGATTTAGCACAGACAGCTTAACATTCAGACATGTCATTCAACAATGCAATGCGTGTTTAGATTATCTCTAATAAATAAAAACCTTTCTTCTGCGAGGGGTTTAGTGAAAATATCAGCCCATTGATTTTCAGTTTTAACAAACTTAATATCAAAGATGCCTTTCTGAACATAATCCCTAATGAAATGATGTTTGATTTCAATATGCTTAGCCTTAGAATGCTGAATTGGATTTTTAGTTAAGCATATAGCACTGGATTTATCACACCATATAGATATGTTATGTTCATAAATAGAATAATCCTCAAGTTGATGTTTTACCCATAAGAGTTGAGAGCAAAGAACTAGCAAGAGAGATGTATTCTGCTTCAGCAATGAGACAAGGCAATGGTTGTCCGCCTCTTGCTTGACCCCCGAGACTAAACTTGCTCCAATGAAGTGACAACCTCCACTGGTGCTTTTTCTTTCTATTCTGTCTCCAAAGAAAGTCAACATCACAATATCCCACTAATCTGTATTCTTTTGATCTTAAATACAAAGAAACCAAGATTAGTAGTTCCAAGCAAATATCTAAATATTCTTTTTACAGCCTTAATATGATATTCTCTAGGATCAGATTGGAATCTAGAACACATACATACACTAAATTGAATGTCAGGTCTGCTTGAAGTTAAGTACAGTAGAGAGCCAATCATACATCTGTAGACAGTTTGATCTACCTTTTTACCTTCATCATCTTTGCTTAGTTTTGCATTGGGTTGCATAGGGGTTTTTATGATCTTTGAATTTTCCATTTTGTATTTCTTGATTATCTCCTTGGTATATTTTTGTTGATGAATGTAAATTCCATCACTTGTTTGCTTGATTTGTAATCCAAGGAAGAAATTCAATTCTCCCATCATGCTCATCTCAAATTCAGCTTGCATTAGACTTGAAAATTCCTTGCACAACTTTTCATTAGTTGCTCCAAAAATAATATCATCAACATATATTTGAACTATAATAAAGTTCTCTTTAGAGCATTTTTTGAACAGAGTAGTGTCTACTTGTCCTCTAGTAAAACCATTATGCATGAGAAAATAACTAAGTCTATCATACCATGCTCTAGGTGCTTGTTTCAAACCATATAATGCCTTTTTAAGTTTGAAAACGTGGTCTGGTTTATCAGTATCCTCAAAACCAGGGGGTTGTTTAACATACACTTCTTCTTCAATTATACCATTTAGAAAAGCACTTTTTACATCCATTTGAAATAGGGTAATTTGGTGTTGTACAACATATGACATTAAAATGCGTATGGCTTCTATTCCAGCTACAGGTGCAAAGGTTTTAGTATAATCAATACCTTCTTGTTGGTTATAGCCTTGAGCTACTAACCTTGCCTTATTTCTGACAACTTTACTATCTTCATCCAATTTGTTTCTGAAGACCCATCTTGTTCCAATAACTGACTTGTTTTTAGGCTTAGAGACAAGAGTCTAGACATCATTTCTGGTGAACTGGTTAAGTTATTCTTGCATAGCAAGAATCCAACTTTCATCCTCAAGAGCTTCTTTAATGCGTTTAGGCTCCAAATCTGAAATAAAGGTCACATTGCTTGATTCTCTTAATGTGGATCTGGTTCTTACTCCTACATAAGGATTTCCAATAATAAGATCCTAAGGATGATGAGTGTTGAACTTCCAATCCCTTTTGAGATCATCATGAAGATCTTGAATTGTCTGCTGACTCGTTTGTTCCACTTGTCTTTCAGCCTCAGGCACAGGTTCTGTTTTGGTTAGATAGGGTTGTTGACTTTCTGGCTTGTTTATATCAAGACCTTCAAGATCATCTTCTAGATCTGATAGTTCTTTATCAGTCTTTAATCCATCATTGAATTTAACAATGAACATATTCTTCAATAATACAAGTTCTTGAATTGTAAACTCTAAAAGCCTTAGACTTTTCAGAATATCCTACGAAAATACCTTTATCTCTCTTAGAATCAAACTTTCCAAGATTATCTTTGGTATTTAGAATAAAACATTCACATCCAAAAGCATGAAAGTAAGATATGTTGGGGCTTTTTCCTTTCCACAATTCATAAGGAGTCCTTTTTAGAAAAGGCCTAATAAGTATTCTGTTTTGTACATAGCAAGCAGTGTTTACAGCTTCTGCCCAGAAGTACTTAGGGAGATTATTTTCATTGAGCATAGATATAGCCATCTCTTGCAGAGATCTGTTCTTTCTCTCAACCACTCCATTTTGCTGTGGAGTTCTAGGTGCAGAGAAATTGTGAGAGATTCCATTCTCCTCACAGAACTGTCTAAACTGCTCATTTTCAATTTCTCCCCCATGATCACTTCTAAGGGTAGAAATACAGAAACCTTGCTCATTTTGTACTCTTTTGCAGAATACCGATATACTGGCCGAAAAGTGAAACCCGACCACTGAGCTCGGATACCCGGTCCAGTTCGGAAGTTAAAAGATAATAAGTTAAAGATCACCTAATTAAGGGATAAGATATTGAATATCACCTAATTAAGGGATAAGATATTGAAGATCACCTAATTAAGGGATAAGATATTGAAGATCGCCTAATTAAGGGATGAGATATCGGTATTATCCTTAATTAAATCCTGATATTATCTAAAATAACCTTATCCGGTTAAAAGAGATAATATCCCTTAAAATAAGGAATCACATCTCAAAAGAGATCCAAGAGATAGAAAGAGATAAATCAGATCTCTTTCAGATATGGGAACCCTATTATAAAAGGATGAGTACCCATGATAAAAAAGACCTTTTCACTGAATCCCGGTAACTCTCCCTTAAGCATATTAGAGGAACTAGCTCGTCCAAGAGACTATCAGACAGTCCTTGCTCGCTGGTATCCATCGGATACAAGATTAGGGGATCGAGATCACCGCACCACCAAGGGTTGAACCTAGAACTACGTCTGGCTTTGATTCCCATTGGGATACGTAGGACCGGAATATCAGATTCTGTCAAGCCAAAGTCTAAAACAACCCCCATTGTCCACTCTTGGTATGACGTTCTACGGCGAGATTCCGGCAAGTCGGATCTCGGCAGGAACATTTGGCGCCCACCGTGGGGCCGAGGCAAACTTTCCCCGACCACACATTCATCATCACCAGCCGAATACATGAAAGGACTTCAATTCGGTGGAGTTCAGGATGAAGAGCATTTTCGTCAGAAAGGAAATTCAGGGAAGAAATATATTATTCATATGTATTTCCTTCTTCGGTTAAACTAGTAAAGATGGCCTGAGCTTCCCGTGGCTTCCCCCCTTCTAACCAAAGTTTTCATCAGCTTTGTTCTTGAAAGAACTGTTTGACAACTGTTGTTCCGCGTGCAGATAAGACAGCGGGATTCGTTATGTGTCTCTTCCGGAGTAGAGATTGAAATTTTCTTCTTGTTCTTGTATTGCTGTATATTTCAACATCCTCACAGTCATCAATTTGGAGACATGACAAACCAGATTGATCCAAAAGTTTATCAGCATCCCTGTGAACACTTAGCTTCACACAAAATCCCTGCTTTCCCAATAAAACCACCTTCACATCACAAGTTCCAGGTTCACCAAACTCAATAGCCACCTTTTTGGGCAAATTTTCAATTTTAGGTCTTGGGGTTCTCTCTGCAGCCACAGAAGTGCTAGCTGGAGGCCTTTCTAGATCATTACATCGTTGAGCTTCTGAAACCAACAATCTTGATGGGGCAGGCGCTGCTTTTCTCTCACTCATTGAAACTGGTTTTTTCCTGGGCACTAGTCTTTGGTGGGGGTGGTGGCGATGATGAAGATGGTTTAGGTTTATTCAGAGGATTTTGAGCCTTGAAGCTTTTCTGAAACACAACAGGAGAAGGGCAACACCAAAATCCTTTTGGGATGACAGCAACTGGAACATTCTTAATCCTGGTTTGACCTTGATTCACCTGGAGAACCAGAAGAGCACTTACATAGTTCATGTGGACAAATCCAAAATGTCAACAAGCTTCGAGCACCACTCTGTCTGGAACGACTCGTCTTTGACCTCGATATCCGACTCAGCAAAAATTATCTACACCTATGACAACGCAATCCATGGATTCTCCACAAGATTAACAGCTGAAGAAGCATGTTCATTGGAGAGCCAAACCGGGATTCTAGCCGTGTTGCCAAGCAAAATATACAAGCTGCAAACAACTCGAACTCCACAATTCCTTGGCATCGATCAAATCGCAGACCAACTCCTGGCAATGTCTTAGAGAGCTCGGCCACCACAGCTCGGCCTCAGAGAGCTGAAGATGTCTAGGAGACTCGACCATAATAGCTTGAGGGAATGCCTAAATCAGAGGCCGCAAAATGCTCAGGTGATATTGTTCTTAAAAGCTAGTTTAAATCTAATATGATTTGATATGTTTTGCTCGACGCCTTTAATGTTGTGTTATGTAGCATCATATCATGTTATTTATATATTTGAGCAAAGTGATGCTCGGATTATACCACTCCCAGAGTCACAAAATTTACGACTACAAAGTGGTTGAGCTCCGGCTCCCTTGAAGATAACAGGTCAAAGCTCCATGCTTCCCTTTCCGCAAGGTCGAGCTTCGGCTTCCTCAAAACTCACAGGTCGAGCTTTGCTCCCTTAAAAACTCACAGTTCAGCTCCGGCTCCCCAAAGGTCAAGCCAAAAACTCCCTCTCAAAATTTTACTAAGAGGAAGATGAGTCGAAGCTCCTGAAATTAAAACCATGGAGGCCGAGTTAGACTCCCTCTATAAAAATCATAGAGATCGAGCTCAAGCTCCATTTAAATGGAAAATTGCGGGGAAAATAAAATTCCATAAAATAGACCGAGCTAAACTCGACCGACCAGGGTCGAAGTGCCGAGCCTATAAAGGTATATAAATCCTAAATAGGCTGACCGAGCTAAAATCGACCGACCGGGGTCGAAGTACGGAGTCTATAAAGGTGTATAAATCCTAAAGAGGCTGACCGAGCAATCGACTAATCAGGGTCGAAGTACCGAGCCTATAAAGGTGTATAAATCCTAAAGAGGCTGACCGAGCAATCGACTAATCAGGGTCGAAGTGCCGAGCCTATAGAGGTGTATATATCCTAAAGAGGCCGACTGAGCAATCGACTGATCAGGGTCGAAGTGTCGAGCCTATAAAGGTGTATAAATCCTAAAGAGACTGATCGAGAAATCGACTGATCAGGGTCGAAGTGCCGAGCCTATAAAGGTGTATAAATCCTAAAGAGGCTGACCGAGCAATCGACTGATCAGGGTCGAAGTGCCGAGCCAATAAAGGTGTATAAATCCTAAAGAGGCTGACCGAGCAATCGACAAATCAGGGTCGAAGTGCCGAGCCTATAGAGGTGTATAAATCCTAAAGAGGCTGACCGAGCAATCGACTGATCAGGGTCGAAGTGCCGAGCCTATAAAGGTGTATAAATCCTAAAGAGGCTGACCAAGCATTGGACTGATCAGAGTCGAAGTGCCGAGCCTATAAAGGTGTATAAACCCTAAAGAGGCTGACTGAGCAAAAATCGACCGATCAGGGTCGAAGTGCCGAGCCTATAGAGGTGTATAAAACCTAAAGAGGCTGACCGAGCTAAAGTCGACCGAGTTGAGGTCGAAATGCCGATCCTACAACGGTAATAACAACTTAACGCCTGAAAAGGTATTTCAAGGCCTAAGAAGGTAGGTAAGAACCTACAGGTATTTCAAATTATGACTATTTCGACTAAATCACGTAACACGCTGAAACTAAGCAAGTACTAACTTAGAAAAATAGTTGCAAAAAGTAAGGTGCATGTCGGTCCATCAATAACCATGGGCCAAGCCCAGAATACATAAGATTTCAAAATCAAAAGGGCATCGCCCAAAAACAACGTGTTTCCTAACCTACTAATCCAAATTCATGAGTCAAGGTCATCCTCGTCATTTCGAGGGAGGGTAGCAGACTGGCGAAGGGTCCCTCCTCGGCCGCTTTCCCCTCGCCCTATTCCCCTTGAGATACGGCCTCCTCATCCTCCAGCTCGGACAACGGAACCGGGATTCCATCTCGGTTAAAATCCTTGTCCATATCAGCACAGGAGAAGTCAACATTCGGATTGAAATGCTGAAGCTGCTTCACGGATCGGGAAAAGCCATTAACATGCTCCCTCATGATAGAAGCCTCGGCTTCAGTCAGATTAGAACGGAGCCTCAGATTCTCCTCCTTCTCGGATTCAGCAACTTCTGCAACTCAAGACTGGCTTCCTTCTCGGCTTGAAGCCCTTCCACGACCTTCTGAAGGTTGAGCCGGTCGGTTCTTTCCGTTTCTAGCTCGGCCGTAAGGGTGGTATTGCCTTTTTTCAGCTCTACCTTTTGGGCTTTCAATTGCCCAATTAGCCGAGCTTGCTTTTCACACTTTGCCATGCCTTTTTCAAGCTCATCCCTAGTGCGCAAAGTTCGGGCAGCTTCCGCCTTCATACCTTTCATTATTAGAAAGCTTGTGGCTTGAAAAACAGGTAATGGAGGAAACTCATAAGAGCATAAGCGACCGCAGCTTTCCTGCTCGCATCATGGCCCAATTCTAGTAAAAGCCGAGCATATGCTGGCTTAATAACTTGGGAACCCACTAAAGGGTCGGAGTTAAAATTGTCTAGCTAAGAACAAAGGGCACAAGCCCAGAAAGCCGAGGTCGAGCATTGCTCCCTCGCACCAAAAAGCCGAGGTCGAGCTATGTTCCCTCGCACTACGCACCGAAAAAAGTCGAGGTCGAGCAATGCTTCCTTCCTCGCAATAAAAATTCTTGGCCGAGCACAACACCTTCGTACCAAGATAAGAGTCCACAGCAGATCATGCATTCGAAGGAAATCCTGGTAGTGTTCAACCAAATAAGCCGAAATCCCAAGTAAGACTGGGCTCCGCACAAAAATTCGAGCAGTTCTCGGCCAAGGAAGATGATAACCCAAGAAAGGCTTGGTTCTACAAAAAAAAAACAGATTTCCGAGCAATGCTCCCACGAATCATAGTCCAAAGGTCCTTGGCACCAAAAAGCGTGTTAAGACATGCAGATTGACATTTAAGCTCTTTCGCTTATTTCAAGCTCGAAGCTTGGGGGGCTAATGGGGATAAAGGAAGGATATTCTCGGAAATTACAGAGAAAGGATATCCCTTAGCCTACAGCTCGAAGAACTTGTATGAAAACTATTTTCTCATACAAATTGGAGAATATATTAGGAAAGTTTATTCTGAGACACACCTTCAAGATCGGAAAAAATAATTCGAGGTCCAGTTTCAAAGTTAGTGGGTATTTCAAAATCCACCAAATGAAAGGGTCATGAGCTACCCGAGGGAAACATTAAGAGCTCTCAAGAACTTCAAAGACCGAGCTGCATTCGGAAAAAGGTGAGTCAAGTTCAAACTCTCAAGATAAGCATCTTGAAAGCATCAAAAATTAAAGGATGAAATACAAGCACCGAGGTAAATTCCTAATGACCGAGTTTGAACTTGACTCTTCAAAAGATTGGTTCGAGCCTGAATCACTGATAAGTCGAATCTCAGCTACCAGCTTCTAAACTTATCTTAAACAAAGGTAAGATTGAAGTATCTTATGTTCAGAACATGTTACTGGCCGCGATGTGAACCTCAACCACTAAGCTCGAGTACTGCCCGAGAGGTATTAGCCGAAGTAAGAGGATCTATGCAAATCCAGTACTTTATCAACACTAAGGACAAACTCAGCTTCTTTCATAAAGCTCTTTCGCTTATTCTGAGCTCAAAGCTTGGGGAGCTTATATACTGATCGAGATGTTAAATTCGGCCACTGAACCTACCAAACTAAAATATTGGACGAGAAGTAAAGCTAGATCTCCAAACAATCAAAGGGAAATGATTACTAGTCTCGCCCACCGAGCCCGCTGAACTTAAGAATTGGCCGAAATGTGAAGCTCGGCAACTTGAAACGAGAAGCTCGGGCTCCCTACTCGGTTGAGTTCCAGCTCCA
The DNA here is from genome assembly GCA_030762895.1 of Sophora flavescens. Lineage (NCBI taxonomy): Eukaryota > Viridiplantae > Streptophyta > Magnoliopsida > Fabales > Fabaceae > Sophora > Sophora flavescens. Next base: position 179,570,178 of record CM061067.1, read on the forward strand.
GACTACTGGTTCGAGCTCAGGCTCCCTACTGGGTTGAGCTCCGGCTTCCAATTACTCGGTTGAGCTCCGGCTCCCGACCACTCGGTTGAGCTTCAGCTCCCGACTACTGGTTCGAGCTCAGGTTCCCTATTGGGTTGAGCTTCGGCCTCCAACTGCTCGGTTGAGCTCCGACTCCCGACCACTCGGTTGAGATCCGGCTCCCGACCACTCGGTTGAGCACCGGCTCCCGACCACTCGGTTGAGCTCTGGCTCTCGACTTGTCGTTTGAGCACGCAACTACATCGCAAACCTCAGAAATGATGCCGTGAAGGCCACGCGTCACACAGAGTAACGTTTCCTTTCCATCTCGAGACCCGAGAAAGTATGGCGTCAGCACAAAACAAGCAATCACCTCCACCTCAGCTAGCCTCGGCTCCCACGAAAAAGCTTTCACGCCATTGGCTCAAAGCTTGGGGGGCTTGTGTATGAGCCGAGATATAGAGTTCGGCACCCCGAAAGCATCAAGCTCGGTCACCAGAGCTGCTCACCGAGTTGGAGGATGTATATATACGTATAAAGTATGAAGCTCGGTCAATCACCAGATGAGTCTAAAGACTGAAAGATAAAACCGAGTTCTTGAGCTCGGCTAACATCATGAAAGCTTTTACGCTTAATTAGCTCAAAGCTTGGAGGGCTTGTGTACTGGCCGAAGAGTGAAACCCGACCACCGATCTCGGATACCCCGCCCAGTCCGGAAGTTAAAAGATAATAAGTTAAAGATCACCTAATTAAGGGATAAGATATTGAAGATCACCTAATTAAGGGATAAGATATTGAAGATCACCTAATTAAGGGATAAGATATTGAAGATCGCCTAATTAAGGGATAAGATATTGGTATTATCCTTAATTAAATCCTGATATTATCTAAAATAACCTTATCCGGTTAAAAGAGATAATATCCCTTAAAATAAGGAATCATATCTCAAAAGAGATTCAAGAGATAGAAAGAGATAAATCAGATCTCTTTCAGATATGAGAACCCTATTATAAAAGGAGGAGTACCCATGATAGAAAAAGACCTTTTCATTGAATCCCGGTAACTCTCCCTTAAGCGTATTAGAGGAACAAGCTCGTCCAAGAGACTATCAGACAGTCCTTGCTCGCTGGTATCCATCGGATACAAGATTAGGGGATCGAGATCACCGTACCACCAAGGGTTGAACCTAGAACTACGTCTAGCTTTGATTCCCATTGGGATACGTAGGACCGGAATATCAGATTCTGTCAAGCCAAAGTCTAAAACAACCCCCATTGTCCACTCTTTGTATGACGTTCTACGGCGAGATTCCGGCAAGTCGGATCTCGGCAGGAACAACTGAGAAAGCCTTAAAAGACTCATCCTTGTGTGTTAGGAAGAGTACCCATGTGTATCTAGAATAGTCATCAACTATGACAAATCAATATTTTCTTCCAGCCAGGCTTGCAACACTTACTGGTCCAAACAGATCCATGTGTAACAACTGAAGAGGTCTAAAGGTTGATATTTGGTTTTTAGATTTGAAACTTGATTTTATCTGTTTACCTCTCTAACAAGCATCACACAAGACATCTTTCTTAAAGCTAATATCAGGCAATCCTCTCACGAGATTATTACTTTTTAATTCAGAAATTAGTTTCATACTAGCATGTCCTAGTTTCTTATTCCATAACCATCTCTCATCCTCTTTAGACATCAGACAGGTTACACTTTGATTTAAAAGATCAGACAGTTCAATCTTATAAAGATTTTGTTGCCTTTTAGCTGAAAAGAAGGTTTTGCCACTACAGTCTTTAACTATGCATACATCCTTGGTAAATGAAACATCAAAGCCACTATCACATAATTGACTTATGCTAAGCAAATTGTGTCTTAATCCTTTAACCATAAGAACATTAGATATAGAGGGAAGAGGGGGTTTACCACCAATATTACCAATACCTATAACTTTCCCTTTCTGATTTCCTCCGAAGGCAACGTGTCTTCCTTTCTTAAGTTGGAGGTCTAGGAACATAGACCTTTCTCCTGTCATATGACCCGAGTAACCACTGTCCAGGTACCAGCAGTGGTGTTTTCTTTGTCCTGTTGAGGGCATCTGCAACAAAAATTATTTGATCTTTAGGTACCCATATTTTTCTGGGACCTTTTCTGTTAGTTTTAGGAGTCTGTAAAGACTTCCTTATCTTCTTATGGATACACTTAGACATAACATACCCAGTTTTTCCGCAGAAGTTACAAATAGGTGTTGATTTAGTTACTGTTGACTTAACAGATATTGTAGGAACTTTAGTTGATACTTTATGATGTGTCTGATGGACATATCCAATACCTTCTTTGTTAAGAGAGTGCCTCTGAATGCCAAGTAGCTTAGTCAGATTGTCTCTACCATTAACAAATTTGGCAAGATCAGAAGTGAGCTCTTCCACTTTCTGTTGAAGTTTTTCAACTTCTTCAGATGGTGATGTTTCACTTGAGATCTTAGCTTCATTACACTTTTCAGTCTTCAGTTCATTGCTCTATTTAGCCAGCTTCTCGCACTCTTGAGATTTTTGTTTATGCTCACTGGTGAGCTTTACATACTCTCTCTTGAGGGATTTGAAGGCTTTAGATAAGCAGTTGGATTCCTCCAACAACTCCTCATAAGCATCAAGTAATTCCTCATAGTCAGGATGTACCTCATCATCAGAGTCTGATTCAGTGTCGGCCATCAAACAAAGATTGGCTTCTTCCTCAGTTTCTTCATCAGAAGATGTTGACTCCAGATCCTCCCAAGTATCCATCATTCCTTTCTTCTTCTTCTTGAATAATTTCTTAAAAGGGGCCTTCTTGAGTTGAGGACATTCAGCCTTGAAGTGACCGAGCTTTTTGCACTCATAGCAAACAATTGGACTTTTGTCTGTTGAGGTGGATTCTTTGAAGTTCTTGTCCTTGTTGGACCTTCTGAATGGCCTATCCCTCCTGAACTTCTTTTTCTTTAGGAGAAGCTTTATCTTCCTGGTCAGGAGAGACAACTCTTCATCACTCTCAGAATCCTCGAGTTCTGATAGGTCAGCATCACTGGATGACTCATCTGCCTTCGGAGCCTTGGAACCTTTTGCTGACTTTTGATCAGCTTTCAGAGCGATTGACTTGCCCTTCTTTGGTGAAGCTTCATCTCCAAGTTCTTGCTCATGAACAGTGAGTGTTCCAAGAAGTTCATCCATAGTCAAGGTAGTGAGATCCTTGGCTTGGGAGATAGCAGTGACCAAAGGTCTCCATTGTTTAGGTAGACTTCTCAGAATCTTACCAACCTTCTCAACATTGGTATAGACTTTGCCAAGAGATTTTAAACTGTTGATGATAGTTTGAAATCTTCCTATCATCTGAGCAACAGATTCTCCTTCCTCCATGATGAACAATTCATACTTTCTAACAAGTATGGCAATCTTTGACTATTTGACTTTTGCTGTTCCTTCATGTGTGACAGCTGAGGTGTCCCATATTTCTTTTGCAGAGTCACAGGCACATACCTGCTCAAACTCCTCCGGACTGAGAGCACAAATGATGTTGTATCTGGCTTTGTGGTTCAGCTCCCATTTTGATTTTTTTGCAGCAGTCCACTGACCGTTTGGTTTGTCAGTGTTATCATCATTCTTGGGAATGAATGGACCATCTGTGATGACATCCCAAAGATAAGAGTTTATGGATATAATGAACCATTGAAATCTATCCTTCCAGTAGTTGTAGTTTTCTCCATTGAAGTAAGGAGGTCTGGTTAGGGAAGCTCCTTCAGTCTGATGACTTCCACTTGAACTAGCTCCAGCCGTCATGTCTATTCTTCAGGACCTTTTACCTCTTCACTGTTAGATGCTCAACCCATAGGCTGAGCTCTGATACCAACTGAAATAGACAACTATAAACACGAGAAGGGGGATTGAATTGTGTTTATCAAAATTTAAGCAAAGCTGAAATCTTTTCGCAAACAGAAAGCTAGCTTTGGACGAGTGAAAGAATACAGGATGGACGGGTGACTATTGCACACACACCACTTGACAGATGCAAGAAAAACTAAAGCAATTAAATATTTTAAGGGAAGAGAGATTTACATGGTGATTTATCCTGGTTCACTCTTCAAATCAAAGAGCTACGTCCAGTCCTTGGCAGCACCAAGATTTATCCACTATAACTGATAAGGTTACAGACTCAAGTATTATTTGCACACTTAGCCTCTTCAGGATCAAGACAAGTATTATTTGCACACCTAGCCTCTTCAGGCTCACTCTGGTTTGTTTGAGAGATTGGGTTAATACAATTTCTCACAGGCAGATCTTTCACTAACACTCAGAGAGTGGTTTAAATGTAAGGCTCAGGAAAGTCTGCGTAATAACTTCAAAATGATTGAATAATAAAGAATAAAAGAATGAAGAAATAAATGCTCAGAGTAATGGCGTTTTAATGCAATGTGTATTCTCTCTTTATTCTTCATCTTCAATGGCTTCTGTATTTATGGTCTTCAAGCATTTAGGATCCGTTAGAGACATCCTCTCAGATGTTGGCTTCAAGCAGAACTTCATTAATTGCAATAGAGTCGTTCTGAGTAGTCATTAATGCAATAGAGTCGTTCTGGGTAGCCATTAATGCAATAGAGTCATTGGTTGTACTCTAACATGAAGGATTATGACTTTATTCATCGTGCTACAGCCATATCAAAGTTGTGCAGAGAGCTTTTTGTACTTTACTAAGTACACTTCCCTTTTTGTGTAAGGACCAGAGGTACTAGGGAATAAAGCACGTTGGAAGCATTCTTTAACTGGTCTTTAGTTCTGATTATCCAAGGTTGCTTGAGAGAGTAGCTTCTGAATTTTCTGGATAATCGTGAAACTGAGTAGGAGAGAAGGCTTCAAGTCTCTTTTTGATTCTTGAACTAAAATTCTGATAATCCTTAGAGAATTTGCGTTCATAAGATAAGTGCTTCCATATTGAAAATAATCACGTCTATCTAGTCATTTGAGTTTTCATTCGGGCTATTAGACGAGCTCCATATTAAGGACTCAACAAGTCCAAAGACTAGTGGACGAGCGCTTCTGTCACCTTTAGTGGACGAACACTTCTCTTACTCTAGTGGACGAGAGCTTCTGTCACCTTTAGTGGACGAGAGCCTCTGTTACTTTACTGGACGAGAGCCTCAGTTAGTCTAGTGGACGAGAGTCTCAGTTACTCTAGTGGACGAGAGTCTGAGTTACTCTGGTGGACGAAAGTCTCAGTTACTCTGGTGGACGAGAGTCTTAGTTACTCTAGTGGACGAGAGTCTTAGTTACTCTAGTGGACGAGAGTCTCTTGCCACGTCATTGGACGGATACAATTTGACCTTAATGGACGCTACTGTTACGATATTTTAATGGACGCGCTATTCTGATACTTTAATGGACGAGCTCCAAGTGCCACGTCATTGGACGGATAATTCTGATACCTCACTGGACGAACTTTTTTGATACTTCGATGGACGAGCTCCAAGTGTCACGTCATTGGACGGATAATTTTGATACCTCACCGGACGGGCTTTTCTGATACTTTTAGTGGACGTGACCTTCTGATATTTTTATTGGACGCGGGTTTCTTTCTCTTGTGTTTTGGACGTGTGCTTCAAACATTTGCGATGGACGAGAGCTTCAATCTTCAAACAGTGTTGGATGGATGATTCTATTTCTTAATCTGCACACTCAATAGATAGGTTAGCAACCAATATGAAGGTTAATTAAATCATTAACCAATGTTTAGTTTTCATCAAAACTTAGGGAAATGCATATCAAACATTTTAGAGACTTAACGGGTTTCTGTGATGTTGACTATGCTGGAGATAGAATTGAAAGAAAAAGCACTAGTGGAGGATGTCACTTCATTGGAGCTAATCTTGTCTCGTGGTCAAGCAAAAGACAAAGTACCATTGCTTTATAAACTGTTGAAGTTGAGTATATATCAGCTGCAAGTTACTGCTCACAACTTCTCTGGATCAAACATCATTTGGAGGACTACAATGTATTTGTAAGTAGTATTCCGCTTATGTGTGATAATACTGCTGCAATAATTTTATCTAAGAATCCAATTTTGCATTCTAGAGCCAAGCACATAGAGATTTAACATTTATTAGGGATTATGTGCAAAAAGGTGTGATTGATATTCAATTTGTAGATACTGACCATCAATGGGCATATATCTTTACTAAACCTCTTGTAGAGAACAAATTTATCTTTACTAGGAAGAATCTTAATATGATATGTGTGGATTAATTTAGGCGTCCAACCTCAAGAAAAATTTGTTTTGTTAATCCTGCGTCTATTACCTATGCTCGTTTAATACCTATTTGAAGTTGTGCGTCTATTGTATATTATACTGCACGTCCATATGACGCATCCACTGATACTGGTTATTGCGTCCATTGTATAGTTTTAGACGAGTTCACATCTGCCTGTGTTTAAGTATATTTTTTTGTTAATAAATGCATTTATTTTGTCTCAAGACAAATTTATCCTTTATTCTGTTTGCCGAGTCAGTACTTCCATCAATCTCATCAAGACCTTTTTATAGTTCCAAGTTACCAACGCCGTTTTATCATAATGACATGTCATGTCAAAAGTTTTTTTTTAACCTTTGAGATTCAAAATTCCTTTAAAAGTAATATTTTCCCTCTGAGAAACACTTTACATTTCCATAACCTCTCGAGCTATCTCTCTCCCTACCTCTCTCTGCTTTCAAACCCTAAGCCCTCTGATCACCTAAAATGGCTTTTTCTTCAACCTTCAACGTGGACAAGCTCAAGTTGGCAACAGAGCATCATTTCAACCTTGGAGTGCTGCAAGACTAGAATCTAGACATAAGCAAATATGTTAATGCAGCCGGGTGGGGAGGACTCTTCACAGAGAAGGTCTCTGTCTTTCCTAACCTGTTCGAGGATTTCTGGAGAAATGTCCAAGTGACCGATACTGATTTTTTCTCAACGATGTTAAGAAAGAAGATTGTAGTCTCGGAGAAGACTTTTGCAGATGCAATTTCCTGTGCTCGGGAGGGTTTAGTTTTTACCGAGTCATGGGAAGACGATCTGGGTGGCTGAGACTATTGAAGTCTGTCTCATGAAAGAAGACACTGTCAGAACTCACACTTGGAAGACTGTTGAAATGAAGGACATTGTTCGCATCCTTCATCAGCTTCTTAACAAGGTGGTTCTTCACAAGGTTGGATCCAAAGACAACCTCTCCTCTCTACACAAATTCTGCCTCTGCCATCTTCTCATTGAATCAAAGATCAATCTTCCAAGAATTCTGTACGGAAGATTTAGAGACGTTGTGATGAATAAGAAAAGACTCATAGCACTTCCTTTTTGCCATTTTCTTTCCAAGATTTTCAGGGCTCAAGGAATTCATGAGATTCTTGTTGCAAATACTCCTGAAGAGCAAGCTAGGATATTGACTGAAAAACCAATGTCGGCTACAGACTTTGGTAAAATGAATATAGACAACATGAACCTCAGTACCTATGCTGCTGCTACAATGGCCAAGACTGAGGAGTTGATGAAAGCTAAATAAGAGATGGTGGAACAAAACAATGCTGAAGTCCTGGGAGTAAAAAGAGTAACTAGGCAAAAGACCACTGCAATAAGGAAGCCTGCCCCCAAGAGACTAGCTGGTGGCATTATTATCAGGGAACCTTCTGATGCCCCTGCTGCAAATAAGCAAAGAAGAGTTATATTTCTCACAATGAAGATGAGGAAGTTGATAAGGACATCATTCCTATCAGTTCAATTCTGAAGAAGCAGAAGACCTCTGTTGCTGCTGCTGAGGCCGTTGTGCCTGTTCCAACAATTGTTCCAGCAAAACCTAGAAGGCAACCAGAAAGAAAATCCAGATCAACTAAGACCTCTAAGGTAACCATCTCTGCTAGTGATCCTGTTCAAATAGAAGTAGATGCCCTAGTGTCTAGTTTAGAAACTAGGATTGATGATGTGCCTGTCTCCACTCCAAATGATGTGTACATTCCCACACCCCTTTCACCCCAACTAACACAAAGATCCACTCCACAATTTCAATCTATTATCCTTGCCGATGATCCCTGGTTCAATCAACCAGATGATGGCATTTCCCACCGTGCTCATTTCCCCAAACCCCTGAGAACCTTATTTCCCTTCACCACAACTTCTGTTCTTTTTAATGGCAAATTTGAGGATTGGTCCAAGGTAAAAAGGGAATGGAAAGTTCTGTTTCATTCTCACCAACCTGAACCCGAACACATTCCAACCATATGGTATCCTCCACCTAAGTATGAGGAAGAAATCAGCCCACCTGTTGAACCCCTTTACCTACCTCATCCTGATTGTAAATTAATCAAAAGTGTGCCTTCTCAAATGCACAACAACTTAGGGCCATTAGTCAATCACCTACCCCTAAACAAATTCCCCCCCCAGAAAAATTTACCCTAACCTTGTTAAAACTCCTCATTTCTTACCCCTCACTGATGGAGTTGAGAGACATATCATACCTGTCGGGAGACTGACCCCAATAGGAAAAAATCTTCCTACCATCCTTGAGCGAAGGGCAAGATCTTCAAAGCATGTTCCCATGATCATGCCAAGGAACACAAAATGGGTGTCTTTTGAGCATCCCATAGTCTATGGGAGAGCCTCTGACTTCTTTCTGGATCAGCTCTACTATGAAATGCTGGAGTGGGAATTCAGTCAAATCAGAGTTGATACAGCCGCGCATTTTGTCCCTCCATCCTGGTTGAGACATAATGAAGCAACCAGAATTGGAATCATGCCTTACAGGATTTGTCCAAGACTGCCAATGTTAGATCTAAATAAGGACAAGGACATGAAAAATAGAAGATTCAAGGGAGTGATGCCTGAAGCTGAATCTGCAGTGCTTGATCTAAATCAAGAAACCTCTACTCAATGCCGGATTTCCTTTTGCATACTGAATCCATTGATTTGATCAATGAACATAGAGCTGCCGATTTCTGGAAATCTCATATCATCCACTGCACCAGAGAGGCATCTTCCTCTGGCCTGTCTGAAGAGGAGAAGAAGGATATTCCCAAGGTCAGAGGGAAGTGTGGACTTTCAAACTTTAGATATATGATCTATAAAGACCTCTGGGGACTTCCTATAAACAGTAAGAATGTGGAATTCATCTACCCCATTAGATTGGCAAAGGAAGTCTCAGTGATCCCTCCACCTACTCTAGAGCCTATCACAGATGAACCTGTTACCGAAGAACATGGTCAAATTGTCACTGTTGTTGGTTTAGAAGATACAGCTGAATCCATTCACCATCAGAGCTCATCAGAAAGACAATCTTCTTAACCTTTAGCTCTAGTTTTGACGCACCATTCAGATCATTCAAGAACACTAAGCACATTTCAAGAGTCTGCTGAAAGCTCAAGACAACAGGCTCTGCCATCTAATCTTGAAGAGGTTCTTGGAAAAATAGTTGATGAAAGGGTTGGCAAGATAGTTGATGAGAAGGTTGAAAATAACACTGAGAAGATTAAGGAGGATGTCAAACAGCAAGTTCAAACTTCAATGGCTCAAACCTTAGAGGTTGTAAATAAAATGCTGGAATTTCTCATGGACTTCAAGAATAGTCAGATTCAGAACCCTCCTCCTCCACCACCTCCTCCTGCTTAACCTTTACCTTTTTTTTTTTTTACTGACAATGGTGGTCCTCTCCTTTTACCTTTTTGACTAATGACAAAAAGGGGCAGAAAGGAAAGAAAAGAGATTGTTTATATTAATATGTAAAAAGTCAGTTTTGAAAAGTTCATATTAGTCTACATTTGCACATTCTCCTCTACTTGCTAACTACTCTGATACTTAAGTTTGCTTATTTGCTTTTATATCTGCTGCTCTGATACTCATGTTTATTTATTTCCTTATATATACTCTAAGTATGATAAGCTGTTGCACCTATGTGTTAGCTTATATGCAGTTTTTTTTATATGCTTATTCTGCTTAATTATTTGAATGCTTTGTCTTAAGGGGAGCCATGCAAGGTCTTTTAGACTTTGCTTTTCAAATTTAATTAGTTTTGTCATCATCAAAAAGGGGGATATTGTTGGAACTAAAGTGGTTTTGGATTTAATAATCTCTAAAGTTTTGATGCTAACAAAAGGATTAAATTTGATTGGCAAAGTGTTAGCTGAGATCTAACTTGTGCTTTCAGTTATGCAGGAATACTTTAATATAAGTAAAATAAACTTGGGATAAGTTTTCATTGAAAAATACGTGTCCACCCTTGTAGACGGGCTGCTCAAAACCTTTGGTAAAGTTACTCCTTTATTTAATTGAGGAAACTGGTTTACTTTTTAGACGAAGCTCTAAGTGTTTCCTAGATGAATACCAAAATAACTTGTTTAGATACAGCAAGTCCAAAGACTTGATAATAAGCGCGTCCATCTTGCCACGTAAGCAGACGGAAGTAATTAGTAGAAGTAAATGAACTAAAAAATAAAGTAATCTAATAGACGAGCTCTAACCGCCACGTCACCAGATGGAGATCTTTATAACTCATTGAGGAATAGCAAGTCCGAAGACTTGATAGACAAGTGGATATGCCACGTCATCAGACAAGCAAAATAAAATATTGAACAGACTTAGTCTCTCATATAACTAAGTAGACGAAGTTCTTCTTAGACGAGCTCCATCTTAGAATGAATTAAATGTAATCCGAATCTCTTAAATTTATTTCAATTGATTGATATTTATTTCAATAGAATATTTGTTCTTCACATTTGTTTTATCTGCTTTAATGTTTCACCTTATTGTAAAAGAAATATAGTACCGTCAAGAAATGCAAAAAGCAGAATCGTACAATAAGATATTGCAAAACGATCTGTACGATGACAACTTTATGACTGAAAAAGCTGGATTGTTCACAAAGGAGGAACAACAAGTTCTTAAGCTTCAATACTCAGATCAGTAAGCCTCCAATTTCAAGCTACCTCGATAACCAAGAGTACTATTCTTCATTACCACAATCAAGCTATCAGTCACAATGGATATCATGCATTAAATGCTATCTCTAAACGGGATCATTCAAAGTAACCGTTGAAGAAATACAAGTGAAGAAGAAGGTCACTACAAATAGGAGACCTGAGATACTGAAAGAAGAACTCTTGACTACACAACTTTACGAGCTCAACTTTTACTCATACTCATATTTCTCTAGAGAACACGAGTCAGTATTTCTTAGTTTGAATATTGTGAAAATATTCATCTGAACTTAAATTGTCATATTCTCACATATAGCGAGTTAAGAAGATCAAACATTAAATCTCTTTGTTAGAGTTAGGGCCTGAAGAGGCTTGGTAAGAAAGAAATACTTGTAGCCTGGAGATGTGTTGAATACTTGGCTATAATCTATTTTGATAATACTGGAGAAAATCCTTCAAGTAGAAGGGACTGGACATAGCTCTTGGTTGGAAGAGAGTGAACCAGGATAAAACATCTTGCGTGATTATTCCATCTCTTATCTCTTACAGCTTTATCTGTTTCTTACTAACCGATGGGTTTTGATATTGCTTTTGTTAAAGTCTTTTTATAAAGGATCTTTTTCTTTATGCTTGCTTTTGTTTCTAATCTCCTTGAGTGCAAAATTTGTTTTAAAGGTTGTTTTCAAAAATTATTAATAAACACAATTCAACCCCCCTTCTTGTGTTTGCCTGTGTCAACTTCACAAATCATCCACATTGACAAGTATGAGAGTGAAGTCTTGTGGAGTGGGTTTGGTGAATAGAGAATAATCTGCCCTTGATTGTGTGTATCCGGAATCAACAAGAACTTGGGTGAGGCATTCCAGCAGACAGAGAAGGGCTCCAACATACTTGCAGGACTATCACTGCACTCTATAGACCTGCACAGATACACCTATCATCCAAAAGGTAAAATACCCAATTTCCAACCATGTCTCTTATAGTAAACACTCCACTTCACACAAACACCATGCCCTATCCATTTCCTCTTCCATAGAACCTAAAACATATGCAGAGGCTGTTAAGCATGATTGTTGGACTAAGGCAATCAAAACTGAGTTGTTGGCTCTGGATAAAAATCACACTCGGAATCTCACTCAACTCCCTCCCGAGAAGCAAACCATTGGCTGCAAATGGGTGTTCAAGGTTAAACACAAAGCTGATGGATCTATTGAGAGACACATGGCAAGTCTAGTAGCCAGGGCCACACTCAAACAACAGGGATTGACTACATGGAGACATTCAGCCCAGTTGCTAAAATGACTATAATTAGGGTTCTTTTGTCTCTTGCCTCATCATTCAATTGGCATCTACAGCAACTGGATGTTAACACAACATTTCTGCATGGAGACTTAGATGAGGAAGTCTACATGCAACTCCCTCCAGGCCTTGAAGCATCAGATCCTACCCTTGTGTGTAAACTCCAAAAGTCCCTATATGGTTTGAAACAAGCTAGCAGGCAATGAAATGCTAAGCTCACCCAAAAGTCCCTCCGTCCTGACAGCTGATTGCTGGATTGAGATACAGGTTGAGGCGTGTATTGAGGAATGTTAGGTTGGGATGTGAACCGAGAAAGGTCAGTTGGCTCAGTGGTGAGGTTAGTAGGGTAGTCAAGGAAATTGTAGAATGATACTTGTGGTGGATTCTGAGGATGAGTTATGGCATCAGTTTGTAGGTTAGTTGAAGGTTGTTAAGAAAAATGGTTTTCAAAAAATTTTGTATTTCTAGCTATGAAAGTCTCCCTATTGTGGAGATCAAACAAAATGCATCCCTTTGTGCCAGGTTTGAAGCCTAGAAAAACAGATTTTCGAGCCCTAGGATCCAATTTCTTTATATTTGCTGTTAGAGTGCTAGCATAGCACAAACAACCAAAAACCTTTAGCATTGAAATGTCTGGTTTTTGTTTATACAATAAAGTATAGGGTGTTTCATCCTTGACGACCTTTGATGGCAATTTGTTAATAAGAAAAACTGCATGAGCAATAGCATAATTCCAAAAGATTTTTTTTTAATTTTGCTTGAAAAATGAGAGCGCTAGCTACTTTTAGGAGGTGTTTATGCTTTCTATCCACAACACCATTTTGTTGTGGAGTCTCAACACACGATGTTTGGTGAATTATGCCCTTGCTTTTGTAAAAACCAGTCATCAAGAATTCCCTACCATTGCTAGACCTTATGCATTTAACCTTTGAATTGAATTGTGTTTCAATCAAGGAAACAAAGTGTTGAACATGAGTAGAGGCTTATGCCTTTGATTTCATGAGAAAAATCTAAGTGTATCTTGTAAAATCATCAACTATTGTAAGGAAATACTTATGGTCAAAAGTAGAAGGAATATAAATTGGTCCCCAAATATCTATTTGTATTATATCAAAAGGAGATACAGTTTTGCTAGTGCTATTACAAAAAGAAAGATGTTTTTGTTTTGCTAAGTGATAGACTTTATAGGGATTATTCGTTTTTACAGAATCAATTAAAGAATGTAATTTGTGCATAAGGACAAGTTTGTCATGTGATGGATGGCCTAATCTTTGATGCCATAGGTTGCACTGAGTTGTTGAGACAACATTGACAGCACATGGAGCAGGTTCCAACATACTAGGACTAGTCAATGCATACAGGCCTCCATGAAGTTCAGCTACACCAGTCATCGTCAAGGTATTGATGTCCTATATTTCACAAATGGACTTGAGAAAAGTTAGTTTACAAGAAAGGGATTTGGTAAATCTAGAAACATATATAAGATTGAATGAAAAAGATGGAATATACAGAACATCAAGAAAGTATAGGCTATCTGAAAAAGTCACTGTGCGAGGAGATATCTCGCAACCACTTGGTTGCCATCAGGAAGTCTAACAGAAATAGGTTTGATCCTTTTATAGGTTTGGAATTCTGATAGGGAGCAACAGGCATGATCTGTTGCTCCTGTATCGAGAATCCAACATTGAAGTTTATTAAACTTGGAAATGGAACAGACATTACCTGAGGGTTTCATAGAGGATGAAGGCAAGGTAGTTATCTAATTTGTGGAGTGTTGAGACTGATTGTCAGATTGTTGGAGTAAGGCCATCAAAGCCTTGTGTTGTTCTGGAGTTAAACTTACATTTGTCCTGTCAGTCAAATCATTCTGAGATATGTAACTTCTTTCATCATCAGAGGTGATTTCATCATCTGTTGAGTAGTTATCCACTGTGTTCTTGAAATAATTGGGAGGATACCCGTGTTTCTTGTAACAAGTATCTATGGTGTTACCACTTATGTGGCAAAATGTGCACATTTTAATGCCTCTGCTTGCACTGCCTCTCCCACTAGAAAAATGCATGCCTCCTCTATCTTGAGACTTGTCTCTTCCTCCAATATTATGATCAGCCATGCTAGCAAGCACTTGGGACTCATCAGAAACAGTAAGCATCTGTCTTTCCTGTTGAATCAGTAATGAAAAGGCAGTGCTTACATCTGGTAGGGGCTTCATCATCAAAATATTGGACCTTACTGCTGCATATTGTTCATTTAACCCTCTAAGGAATTGAATTACTTGATCATTATCTCTATATGATCTAACGGTGGTTGCAAGATTACAGACAATGGGTGTAAGAAGACAGATACAAGGTATGGCACAAGTGCGATTAGGAATAGGCTCGAAATTGTTCAACTCTTCAAACAAACCCTTAAGGTTTGTGTAATACTCGATAATTGACCTATCTCCTTGCTTAAGCAAGACTATTTCTTCTTGCAAAATAAAAATTCTAAAGATATCTTCTTGATAATACCGATTGAAGATCTTTCCACACCTCAAATGTTGTGTCCATCCACAAAATAGTTTGTTTAACATCTGGCCTCATACATCCGTGGAAGCCAAGATAGCACCATATTGTTGCATTTGTCCCAAGCTTTGAACATAGAATCATTTGCTTCGAGGTTTCATCAAAGTACCATCAATGAATTCGAGTTTGCCCTTTGTCTTGAGAGCCATGGTCATCGATCTTGACCATACATGATAATTCTTTCCATCTAAAAGTTCGGGAATTAGAGAACACCACGGTTCTCATTTTGCAGAATAATAGGAACTAGAAGGATCCATGATCTGATTCAAAGCCATTACCCTAAATCAAGTAATCTTGATGATTTAACAAGAATACATCTCAATTGAATGAATGATGAAGCAGATCACACGATCACAATTTCTCAGGGTGAGAAGATTGTGAAACAAGAAAATAAGAAATGAATCAGAGATCAAGGAGCAGCAGAGCTCCTCTTAGAGGAGCTCTGATACCATGTAGAAAGGCTTAAACATGGCTAAGTTTAAAGTAACAGAAAACAAGAAATGGAAGAAGATGAGTGAAAAGAGAGAGAAGAGGAGCATGCGAGATTGATTGAATTAGTAACTGTACATTGGTCCTATTTATACAAGAGCTATTAAGCTACTAAGACACAAAGATGTAAGAAGAATCTATGAGTTAATCTACAGCCGGATACAGTTGGTTAAATAACTAACATAAATGTGGTGGTTAAATAACTAATGTTAACTAACTGATTGGTTAGTTGTAACTTGTACATATTTTTTAAAATAAGAAATGAAATAAAATTAATATGACAATTTTATAATTATTTTTAAAAATAAAAAATAAAATAGGAATTTGAAAATAAATTAAACAGTCCTTAACTTCTCATTATACAATAGTTTTTAAACGGATAATTAATAGCCATTATTCCCTGCAAATGATAATTAGTATATAATTAGTAATTATACTAAATTTAAAAATATATCAATTTGAATAAAATATGAAATCAAAATATTAATATTTGAATTGATTTTAAAATGTAATGATTTTTTTTAACTGGAATAATTTAAATAAGATATGACAAGAAGGAAAGAGATTTTTTTTTTGGGTATATAAGGATGGAAGAGATTGCTAATATTGATTCATGTTCTAATTTATTATTATTTAAAGAATTATTAGTAGGGGGGGAAAAATTATAAATTAGCATTAAATAGTTAGTACAATATCTTGAAAATTCTATTCATAGTTAACAAAAATTTAAAAATTAAAATAAATCTACCCAAAAGTGATTAGCCGCAGAAGAAGTAGATCGTGCCCCAACATGATCTTTACCTAAAAGGTCGGGTTCAAATCTTAGGATCATTAAATTGGGGATGACTTTATTTAATCAACACCTCCAATCATATTGGATGAGTTTAACCGTTTTGTCTATGAAATGACCGGTCAAAGAAAAAATAAGTAATAATACTATGATAGTACGCACAAAATTATGGAGAGATAATGTGGTGTTTTTTTCTATAAAGAATGGTGGTACTGAAAAACATATTTTCTACGAAGAAGGGTGGTACTAAAAAAATATAATTTTTCTATGTGAAATCCGTTTTATAGATAAGTCTTAGGTAATGTTTGACACAAATTTTTTTTTAAAAATTTCACGATTGATGGTATGAGAATAAAAATTTCTCATGTTTAATATAAGTTTTAAAAAATTATTCTCAGATATAAAAAATATCCGAAAATAAAA
Organism: Sophora flavescens; assembly: GCA_030762895.1. NCBI lineage: Eukaryota > Viridiplantae > Streptophyta > Magnoliopsida > Fabales > Fabaceae > Sophora > Sophora flavescens. The sequence goes on from CM061067.1 coordinate 179,586,720, forward strand.
CAGTGATTAATAATAACTATAAACATGGAAAATCTCTATTATAATATGTGAACATGTGAAAGAAAGATTCTTATAAACATGAGTATCAGAAATATAATTTCTTTGAGAATAAAACGTTCCATTAACTAAGTAACTAGAGTCCACCCAAAATTATCGAAGTTTCTATGACGTGAATAGCTCTAGTGCATTAACGTTGGAACATCCGAATGAGAAATGAGGAATGAGAAATCTTGCAAGTCGTGTGCTATATATCCTGGGGATACTCAGATATGGGATCCGTAAATCGTAATGGTCCGTGATTTCCGTAGTATCAACATTTTATTTTATTGGTCCTTTTTATTTTGGTACATTATAATTTCGTATATTGTTCGTCATTTTGCCTATTCGACAGCAAAACTCTGTGATATTTAGTAGTAAAGTATTTATATATGAATTTAATTTGTAAGTATTGATATTGAAAGTTTTTTAATATTGACAACCAATCAAAAATTAACACATGTTAAAATAATTGATTTTATTCTAATTATATATCATGAAAATCATTCATATCATAATTTTTGATTGATTGATAAGGTAAAAAACTTACATTTATAATGCATATTAATTAAATCCTATATAGATATAAGAAATAATATTTATTATTTATTAGTAAAACATTTATTGGTCTTTATAACTGTTAAGATTTGTTATTTCTGTTAGTTTTTTTTTTCTGTTTAGAATTCTGTTATTTCTGTTAGTTTTCTTTCCTTTTCTGTTGTTCAGGTGTAGTTGCTAGGCTATATGTATTCTCTCTCTGTAATATTATGGCTAAGTTCTTGATAATGAACTGATGAGCACGATGCTCTTTCTCTTGAGAACTCAACTCATTTAACATGGTATCAGTTGAATCATTTCTCCTCTCGCTGTGCTCAACAATCGATCATTTTTTCTGCATTCTCTGCTGCAATCTTTGTTGCAATCTACTGATCTTGAATCAATTTCTTTCACGAGATCTGTTGCTTCCTTTCTCAATTCTTCAACCGACTTTTGTTCGATCTTGAATCAATTTTTTTCCATACATCCGTTATTGGGTTTCTCTCTTCCTCAATTCTTCAAGTTGCTTGCTCGATTCAACATGGTAAAAATATCGATTGCAAAAAATGCTGCTATCAACAATGCAACCCTCACCAATCTATTGAAACCCTACTATACTCATCCAAACTGAATCTGGAGAGCGATTGTTTCTCGTGTGCTCAATGGTGGAAACTACCACTCATGGTCGTGTGCTATGCTTCTTGCTTTGAAGACCAAGAAAAAGGTCAAATTTATAGATGGTTCTTTACCTCGTCCTGCTCTTGATGATCCCAATTTCACTCTATGGGATCATTGCAATACCTTGGTGGTTTCATGGCTTCATCACTCCCCTTGATCCGGAAGTCTTGCGGACCATCATGTGGATGGAAAATGCTTGGATATTTGGAATACTCTCAAGAAAACTTACTATCAAGGGGATGTTTTTCGAATCGTGACTTGCAAGAAGAGATTTATCTGCTCAAACAAGGGATGCCACTATTACCAATTACTTTACAAAATTGAAAAGATTAATCCAAGAATTGGACAAATTTCGCCTATTCCTTCGTTGCACTGTCTTGTAGTCTGTTCTTGTCAACTCATTCCCATTGTTAAGAGTTATAGGGAAGGTGACTATGTGATTAGGTTCTTAAGAGGCCCTCAATGAACAATATTCCACTGTTAGGTCCAATATAATGATGATGGACCCTCTTCCTGATTTAGACAAAGTCTTTTCAATTCTCATTCAACAAGAAAGGCAGCTAGTTCTTCAATTTGATGATTCTCAGTTTTAGCTCAATTGGATACCAACACTGGTACTTATGGCAGGTAGAGGTCATGGAGGCCAATCCTCTGGTGGCCGAGGCAGAGGCAAAGCACCAAAATCTGCTCCTGTGTAACAGATCAGGTCATATGGTTGATACCGCTACAAAAAGCATGGTTATCCTCCTGCTTGCAAAGAAGAGGCACCATCAACCAATATTCCATGGATGATCACCAAATTGAAGATGATCTTCAATCTCTTGGCCGAGAAAGAATTACCAGCAGATGCTACATCGTAGCTTTCACACCGAGAACAGCATAAGGCCCTCCTTTCTCTCTTAAAGAAACCCCTCAAGTTTCCTCTTCCCACACCACTAATCAATTGGTTAGTTCTTATAAGGATGGCAACCTAGGTATAATCTGTGCTACTCTTCCCGCGTATAGCTCCAAAGTAAACTCTTGGGTTCTTGATAGTGGAGCTACGATCATGTGTGTTTTTCCAAAACAAACTTTCAATGCCTTAGACAAATCAGACTATACTTTAAATTACCCGATGGCTCTCATATTCAAACCAACATGGCAGAACCATATTTTTACTGAACAGTTCTATATCACCGATGTTTTGTGGATTCCCTCATTTACCTTTAATTTGATTCGGTTTCAAACTAATTGCAAACCTTCATTGTTGTCTAAGTTTCACCTTGCTAATGTTCCATACATGACAACTCCTCCTTTCGGATGATTGGATATTGAATCGAGATATTGGCTTGTACATCTTCTCCTCTCCAACAAGTCACTTTTCCCACATTTGTAACTTCAATATGTCTCTTACTGTTAGATGTATTGTTTAGATAATAGGTTAGGCCATCCTTCTCCTGAAAAACTTGTCCAAATGAATAAATTGTAAACTCCATAGATTAAACAAACTCTTGTATCACTTGGACACTTATCACTTTGCAAACAGAAAAGATTACCTTTTTCTGTGAAGCCTCTTCTAATTCCTCCAAGTGTTTTGATTTGTGCACGTGAATATACCTGGGGTCTTTCCCACCCCTCCTTACTTGGTCATAAATATTTTCTTACCATTGTTAAGGACAAAGTAGATATATATGGATCATTTTTCTAAAGTTAAAATCTGTAGTTTCCAATAATATCGATACTTTCATATCCATGATATTGAAACCCAATCTCGCCAAATTACAAAGCATTAGATCGAGATAACCATCCTGAATTTGCCTTTCAAAGCTTCTATGACTCTAGGCATTATCCATCAAACTTCCCGTGTAGAAACACCCCATACAAAATGGGGTGGCGGAAACGAACACCAACATCTTCTTCTGTGGTGGTATTACTTTTCATCTAACATGCCTAAAATTTTTTTTGGACACGAGGCCATATCTAAGGTGTCCATATCATAAACAATCGCCAACTCGATTCCTAGAGTCAAAAATCTCCACATGAGGTCTAGCTGCACACCATCCATCAATACTTTTAAAGTATTTCGATGTTTATGTATCTCTACTGGAGTAAGGAAAGAAAGTTTGATCTTTGGGAAAGCAAGAAAATGCATCTATCTAGGTGTGAGATCCAAGTCAAAGGCCATTTACTCTTTTGACCTCAAAACAAGAGAACTTCTTGTCTCCCCCGAGAGTGTCATATTCTATGAAAATACCCTTCCTTCATTTAGATAATCACTCTTCACCATCTCTTTGTTTCAACCTTGACTGATAAGCTTTGTCCTCCATCATCTCCATATGACTATCTACTCTGACATCTCACCCACCCAATCCTCCTTCACCCTCGCAGCCATCAATGTCCGAACCACCATTCTCTTTACCCCCATCCATCCCCCTTGGATCACAGAGGCAAAAAAACCTCCCTCTTACCTTAAAGGCTACCAATGTTCTTTTTGTCTTCGCACCTGACCAGACAATTTAGACTTCTCCAACCCCTCCAACATCTGAACTCTATTTTTGTACATCTCTTTACCACAATCTTTCACAATATCCACCATGCATTTACTCTAAATATATCATCACATCATGAACCTACGTAGTTTTAGGATGCTATATGTCATAAAAGTTGGAGAGCAAAGTACATCCAATCGAATTATCATCTCTTATTAAGACTAACACTTGGCGAACTTACACCTTTCCCAATAAAGCTAGGGTTGGTTGCAAATGGTGTTCAAATCAGAAATTCACAGTGATGGATCAATTGATAAACTCAAGGTCTCGATTGCAGCCGGTGGGCCCACACAAACTCTTCGTTTGGACTACATTGAAACCCGATTCCAGGTTGTGAAGATGACATTAATGAGACTTGGCTTTATCCTAGGCACTTCACACAGGTTGGCATCTCCATCAACATGTCATTATTTGCCTTTTTACGTGGCGATTTGAATGTGAAGTTGTATAAGGTTTCCACGAGGATTAAAGTTGACAATCCGGCTCTCAGTTTGCAAATTGCAAAGGTCTCTATATGGCTTAAAAACAAGCTAGAGAGCGTTGGAATGCAGCTCCTTCTATCTATGATTCGATTTCAGCAATCCAGGACCCATTATTCCACTTTTCACCCCACGATCCTCCAGTCGCCTCACTATTATCCTTGTGTTGATGACTTGGGCTCACGGGACCCGACTTAGCGAAATCCAACAATGACCTTTTTCAATCGCAGTTCAACATTAAAGATATTGGCATGCTTAAATACTTCCTTGGTTTGGTAGCTCGATCAAAACTCGGGCATTGCCTTATGCTCCGAGAGGAAATATTGTCTTGATCTCCTAGAAGATAGCCAGTGCCTTTATTTGCCAAACCTTGCTCCACACCTGGATGCCACATTGAAGCTTCACAACGTCTTACAGTACTCCTCTTTCCCAGTCCAACCACTTCGAAGACTTGTGGGCCTTCCTATGTCTTACTCATACAAGGCACGACATTTTGCTATCTTTGTTGGAAGATTGAGTGTATTGCAAACTCCAACAGAGATGTTCATGTCTGAAGCTACTAACGATACTCTCAAATACCTGAAAGGCTCCTTGAAAACCTATTCTTCTCTTCCTCATCCTCGACTTCCTTGACGGGTTGGTGACCGGATTGGGGGGCACAAACACTCGAAAGGTCCACTAGGGTTACTGTTTCTACCTAGGCACTTCTTTAATTTCTTGGAAAAGTAGAAACAATCCATTGTTTCAAGTCATCTTGATGATGCCAGGGCTCTAGCCCAAGCCTCTGCATAAAGCACAATAGCTTGTTCTATTGAAAGATCTTCACGTTGACACCCAAGCGGTTGTTCTATATTGTGATAATCTTGCTTTTACATAGCGTATACATCTTCGCCGAGCGTAAAGCACATAGAAATGGATTGCCATGTGGTCGAGACAAAGTTAGACGGCATCAATACCTTCTTCCATCTCAACCCATGAGACGGTTCGGAACATTCTCACCAAACCTCACATGTTGGCCCCTTCAACAACATTCATTCAAGCAAATGCTTGACATCCATTCAACGAGGGTGTTAAGATGCATTGTTTATTAGTTTTTGTTTTAGGGTACATTATTTACATTATTTACATTAGTTTTAACAAGCACTTTGCATTTTGTTCGATTGTAGTTAGTAGGCTATATATATTCTCTCTACGTAATATTATGGCTAAGTTCATGATAATGAACTAATGAGCAAAGATCTCTTCTTGAGAACTAACTCATTTAACAATAACACCAGGTGTATTATTGATAAAATATAATAGACGAGACCAATACTCAAAGAAACTGAGCAAAATGTTTACCTCAGTGTTTTCTTATATTATATTTTAAATATTATATATCATGTTTTGGATAAAAAACATTTCTTTGGTCAATAATGCTTGAATTAAAGCGACGAACCGTTTGGCAAAAAAAAAAAAAGAAGCGACGAACCTGGTATTAGTTTTTATTAACACCTACACTTTTAAAATTCTTGAAGTAACAATAAACTTTATGTTTCAAATTGTTTTTAATAAACTTATATCCTTTATATTAAATAGCCGAATGAATATTAGTCTCATAGCAGATTGAAAACAATCCAAGTTTTAGGTGATACTGACAGAATCTCTTTGAGATGAACTAATTACAGTAAATTCCAAGCAATAAAAACTCATATGCAACTGTATTACAGAACTATCTGTTAACTCAATGGTGTTGGGGAAATCTTTTCAAAAAACATATTAATGGTTAGGTTTTTAAATTGTTTGCGCAATTTTTTACTGAATCAAACTTATGTCATTTCATTATGGTC
>CM061067.1:181393306-181604531 GCA_030762895.1 Sophora flavescens
GGTTGGTTGGTTTAGGATCTCCCAACCCCAATTGCTTGTAAATGGATAGAGGCATGAGGTTGACACTTGCACCTAAGTCACATAAGGCCTTTCCGAATATTTGGACCCAATTAAGCACAAAACGGTGAAGCTTCCCGGGTCCTTAAGCTTTAGAGGGAGTTTTCTCTTCAAAATTGAACTGCACTCTTCAGTAAGTGCTATCTTCCCATCTTCTTCCCATTTCTTCCTCTTGGAGAGTATTTGTTTCATGTACTTCGTATACGAAGGCATTTGCTCAAGTGCCTCTGCAAATGGGATGTTTATGTGGAGATTTCGAAAAACATCCAAGAATCAGTTGAACTTTTTTTCTTCATTTTGCTTTTGAAATTTTTGTGGGTAGGGAAGTTTTAGCCATGACGGAGGTGGTTTGTCCGCATCTCTCAATATTTCTTTCTTTTTATTTTTTCTCACCCACTACTCATCCACTAATTTTTGTTTCTCATCCAAAACGGGTTGGATAGGGGTGGGGGAAAATAATCCAACCTTCCCAGGCTCAAGCTCATCATCCGAGCAATCTTCAACAATGCCATCAACAAGTTTATTATTCTTCTCATCATTTTCACTATTCTTTTCACCCTCTTGGTCTTTTGAACTATTTACCTTTGGGCTAATCACCTTACCGCTTCTAGTTGCTATATCCATACATTGCTATTTTCCTTTAGGATTGGATTCGATGTCGGCCAGAAATGTGCCTTGAGTTCTCTCCATCATTTGCTTTACCAATTGGCCCACTTGGTGCTCTAAATTCTTGATGGAAGCATCTTGATTCTTTATTATTGTCTCTTGATTCTTCATCATTGCTTCTTGGCCCTTAAAATTAGCTTGAGTGGCTTGCATGGATTGGGCTGTAATATTCTCCAAATTGCTTGAATTTTCTTGAGGCGGCTTTGCTTGAGAATTTGAGTTTTACCCTTGTTGCCCTTGTCTCCAACCAATATTAGGATGACTACGTGGTCGCGCTGTCGCGCACGCGCCAAAAAGAACGAGCGGGTTTTAAAACTGTAGTTTAGGGTGACAACTCGGATGTCGTCTCACAAGGACTCTTAAAGTGTTATTTTCCACAAAAATCAGTTTGGGGGGGGGGGGGGGGGGGTTGGATTGGGATGCAATCAAAGAAAACAAAATAATGAAAACAGAGCAATAAAACAAGGCAGTTCAAATAGGTTATCAAATAGCTAAAAACCGATTAATCTATTGTTCTCGATTTCCCAACTATCATAGGATCATGCAATTTCCAAGCCCTAAGCAGATTCTAATCCCCTCCCGGTTGTAGCAACAATTTGCAAGCGAAACCACTACTACAGATACATGTCCCTATTCCCGAATTAAGCAAACGGGGTTAAGCCCTTCGTGAACTAAGGAACACGAAACGTACACACGCGAATTAAGTGATAAGCCTTTGGCTTATCTAGTTTTATAACTAGATGGACTATGGTTTTTGTGCAAATTATTCGAGTTCAATCTCGTTTTCGCCCAAATTTGGCCTTGTTTTGTTCCTAAGTAGACTTTTACCCGTTCTAGGCATTTTTAGTAGTTTTGAGTCTATTTTGAATAGAATTACGCTTTTTGTGTCTTTTTATTGTTTCAGGGTAGAAGTGAAGCTCCGGGAGTCAAGGAAAGTCAAGAAACAGTGGAAATTGCCATTCTGAAGATACTCGCCCCGCGAGTGGATGCTCGCCTCGCGAGCCTGAAGATCAGCAAAACAGCAACAGTCATACATTCTGTCTCGCCTCGCCAATCACATTTCGCCTCGCGATCATTCAAACGCAGGATGGAGCCAAAACTGAAATGCGCCTCGCGAGAGGCGTATCGCCTCGCGAGATCCTAAAGACCCTGGAAGACAGAGACCATCACGGCCTAGCCGTGATGAAGGTCACGGCTGTGACAGATTAAGGTTTGAAGACTCGCCCCGCGAACACACTCTCGCCTCGCGAGAATCCAAATTGAAAGCGCGCCAAAACTAATGATTCGCCTCGCGAAAGGTTGTTCGCCCCGTGAGAGGCCGAGAACCAGAATCCCTATTTATAGGCTGTTTCAGATCAGAATTGAGGGGAGTTTTGGAGAGCTTTGGATCCAGATCCGAATCCTAGTTTTTTCCACTGTAGAGTAGCGTTTAGGCCAGATTTCTTTTCTCTTTGGAGCCGCGTCTCCTCTTTTCTTTTTATTTTATGATGGTGATTATGTCCGATTGTTTGTCTATGAGCACGAGGAACTAATCCCCTCGTCTGAGGGAGCAATGAAGCCACCCACGGCGGTGTAGATTCGATGTGATGTATGTCTTTCTCCCTTGTCTCAATTTATGTTTTCCAATTCTGATTTGATTGCGTTGATCATATGTGTTGCGTGATTGACTAGTTAAACGTGTTGAGGCTGAGAGGCGATTCGCGTTTTAGAACTTGAATTGGGATCACTAATCGAATATTACACGAGAGTGAGTAGGAGATTAGTGCAACCTTATAGGGAACAAGAATTAATAGAATTCGAGATTAGGATTATGAGACCTAGTAAGTAATTAATCCAATCATCGAATACGTCCTATTGAGCACGAAAGTGGATATAGGAGAATTTGGGGGTCCTGGTTGACATTGTAATTGAACTTAGGGAGGAATTCATCATCACTTGGGTATGCATGTTGGGTAGGTGGATTTGTGACCTTGGACATTTTAATTTCAGATTTTTAGTTAATTATTTTATTAGATTTGTTAATTTAGATTTCAATCCTATTTTCTCTTCAATCTCGACCACCTTCTGTAACTTGACCAAACGTATCGGATTTCCCGCGGATTAGTCGAATTGGTAGCCCAATCCCTGAGTTCAACCTCGGTAATTACTTACCGTGTTTATTTTATTACTTGCGACGACCCGGTACACTTGCCGGTGACTTAACAAGTTTTTGGCGCCGTTGCCGGGGATTGGCACAACCAATTTTCCTAATTTTAGGGAATTTGATTATTTGGTTAAGTTATTTTTATTTTTATTTTTACTTATTTTTAATTTTATTTACTATTATATCTCTCTCTACTTCTTTGATTCCACTTGGTCTTGCCTTGTTTTGTATGCGAGGTACACGAGGGAATGCTTCGGGGTTGCGAATATTGTAATGGAGACCATGACACTTGGAGCTGTCCTTTCTACCCCTCGCAAGAATATGTGGACTCATGCCATAATTTTTATGACAACGTTCTCCAGGACAACTATCAGAGTCAGAATCAGTATTGGGGTTATATGAGGGGAGACCATCCGGCTTGGCAACCACAACCTCAACTGAATTGGCAACAACAACCTCAACAGGATGGTGGAAGACGACCTTGGGAGTTGGCTTTTGAGAGGACAAATGCGGCAATTGATAAGACAAGTGCGGCAATTGATAAGATGGCCCAACAACAACAACCTTGGGAGTTGGCTCTTGAGAGGACAAATGCGGCAATTGATAAGACAAGTGCGACAATTGATAAGATGGCCACATCATTTGAGAAGGCGAATGCGGCAGTAGAGAAGTTGGGTCAGCTCGTAGAGCAACAAAATGAGCGTCTCACAGGCACTTTCCCAGGTGATACCAAGAACAACCCTAAGGACCAATGCGAAGCCATAACAACTAGAAGCGATAGGGTGTGGGAATCTGACTGGGATGCAACTAGTTCTCAGGAAGTTGAGGAAGAACCACCACATGATGAGGAAGAGCAACCTGAGGAAGAGGAGTTGAAAAGTGACATGCCCCCAGAACCACCACATGATGAGGAAGAGCAACCTGAGGAAGAGGAGTTGAAAAGTGACATGCCCCCGGAACAACCACATGTTGAGGAAGAGCAACCCGAGGAAGAGGAGTTGACAAGTGACAAGGCACCGGAGCAAGGGGGTAGAGATCAAAATAAAGATAAAGTGGTAGAGGATTTCACCATGCTAGCCAAGCAACCTGAAATTGCTGCATTAGATAAATATGTTGGCTTGCATGCATGTATGGACACTGGTAAGTTAATCCCTCCCACTTGCCTGGCACACTTCCTCGAGAAAACACCAATTGACCCGAAAGGAAGTGAGTTCATATTTACAGAGGTCAATGGAATTTTCACACACGGGCCAGATGGAATCATGAATAGAGTTGTATTGCTCCTGCGAGGGCCACTTCACAAACCATGGGATCCGGGTGGAGGATCTCACATGATGAGCGTCTCTTGGCCCTTGTTTCACAGGCTATGGGATCCAGGTGGATGCTTCTTAATAAGTCAAGCTAGTGACGTTAAACAAGCGCTACTTGGGAGGCAACCCAAGCTAGTACCCTTTATTTTTAGTTTCTGTCATTTTCATATATATTTTAAAAAAAAAAAACTTGATTCGCCACGCGAATCCACAATGGCCTCGCGAGACAGAAGCCCTGAATCTCAGAGGCTTACTCACGTTTCTGTCTCGCGTCGCGAGGTATACTTTCGCCTCGCGATTTTGGGCATCATCATCTGTTAGAATTCCAGATTCGCCTCGCGAGATACTATGCGCCTCGCTATTCTGGAAAGTGTGAATAACAATTTTCCAGATTCGCCTCGTGAGTGATCTCTCGCCTCGCGAATATGCACTTAAGGTTTTAAATTGCAGGAGTTCTTCCAGGATGCTATGCAACAGAAGGAAGGCCGTGAGACCAATTGGATGAGGAGGAAACCATGGAAATTTGATCAGGGAGTATCCTCTCCTCTCCTCACTTTTGTTTTGTTTTTGTTCTTGTTTTTACTTTGTTTTTTATTTGTCACTCTTGAATAATTTGAGAAGATCAAGAGTTTGTGTATGAATAGTGTGTCGGCAAGCTTGTTGGATTTTGATTAAATTGAGCATAGATTGATTGCATGAATTATTTTGACCATTGATGATTTCCCCCTAGGTTCTGAAATTAGAAAATTTTATCCCCACTTAAAAATTGAAAACTGAACTTTGAGAATTTTGTTGTGATTACTTGATTTATGATAAGTTTGGGGTGAGGGGGTGCACACACTAGGAATCGTATCTCGGTCAAACAATTTGCAAAATGTCCAGGTGAGGATTTGAGCCTCCAACTTTGTTTTTGATTGTGTGAATCACTGTTAAGTTGCACTTTCCCGGATTTGCTTGAATCTCTTCATGGTTTGCATGTTTATGTGTTGCATCAAATGATTTAGGCAATTTTCTTTGAAAAACTACTTGGCCTAAAAAGAACCATCCCGAATGCATGTTCCCTAGTTAGCCACATTGAGCCTAATTAGCCTATTGTTTCTTGATGACCCTATATTACAAGCCGAAAATCTGAAAAAACCATGTTAACCCGATCTTAGGATTAGGAGAGCATGGAAGTGAGCAAGAGAAAGGTTGTGAGAAACTAAGTTTGGGGTGGCTACAAGGTGATGTGTCATATTGAGGGTGAGAAAAAGAAAAATAAAGGTTGATCTGAAAAAAAAAAAAAGAAAAAAAAATATAAATTGCCAAAAGAAAAGGGGCAAAACAGAAGAAAAAAAATAGCAAGGAAAAGGCTGTAGTCACCCGAGGCAAAAAGAAAAATGGAAAAAGGAATTTGAGTAGAAAATGTGTCTAATGCTCATGCTCTCTTAGTTCCTAGGGACTTAAGCCAAGTATCCTTGATTATCCTACCCTCAGCCAGGCCCCATTACAACCTTTAAAAGACCTTCTGATGTTGCATGCATGTTTTCGTGGGAACCATTTTTGAGATGAAAATCAAATTCATGGGAAGTGCTCTTGGAATGAGAAGTTGAGTGAAAAGTTGATAGCCTAGACAAATTTGAGCGAATGAGTGAAATTTTACATACCCTTGTGAGGAAGGCAGTTGTTTGAAATTGGTGATCTTCCTTTTGTGTGTGACCCTGATCCTCAACTTAGATTAATAATTGCATGAATGGTGAAGTTCTCAATTGTTTAAAGTAAATGAATGTGGGGATTACGTTAATGTAGGGGGGCAATCATTAGAGAAAAAACTGTTTTGAGTGCATGAAATTTGTGCGAAATCGATTGATTCCTTTAAGCTTGCCAAGTCTTGAGTCGTTTTTGAGTTTTAGCTTGCTTGGGGACAAGCAAGGTTTAAGTTTGGGGTGTTTTGATAAGCCTTTGGCTTATCTAGTTTTATAACTAGATGGACTATGGTTTTTGTGCAAATTATTCGAGTTCAATCTCGTTTTCGCCCAAATTTGGCCTTGTTTTGTTCCTAAGTAGACTTTTACTCGTTCTAGGCATTTTTAGTAGTTTTGAGTCTATTTTGAATAGAATTACGCTTTTTGTGTCTTTTTATTGTTTCAGGGTAGAAGTGAAGCTTCGGGAGTCAAGGAAAGTCAAGAAACAGTGGAAATTGCCATTCTGAAGATACTCGCCCCGCGAGTGGATGCTCGCCTCGCGAGCCTGAAGATCAGCAAAATAGCAACAGTCATACATTCTGTCTCGCCTCGCCAATCACATTTCGCCTCGCGATCATTCAAACTCAGGATGGAGCCAAAACTGAAATGCGCCTCGCGAGATCCTAAAGACCCTAGAAGACAGAGACCATCACGGCCTAGCCGTGATGAAGGTCACGGCTGTGACAGATTAAGGTTTGAAGACTCGCCCCGCGAACACACTCTCGCCTCGCGAGAATCCAAATTGAAAGCGCTCCAAAACTGATGATTCACCTCGCGAAAGGTTGTTCGCCCCGCGAGAGGCCGAGAACCAGAATCCCTATTTATAGGCTGTTTCAGATCAGAATTGAGGGGAGTTTTGGAGAGCTTTGGATCCAGATCCGAATCCTAGTTTTTTCCACTGTAGAGTAGCGTTTAGGCCAGATTTCTTTTCTCTTTGGAGCTGCGTCTCCTCTTTTCTTTTTATTTTACGATGGTGATTATGTCCGATTGTTTGTCTATGAGCATGAGGAACTAATCCCCTCGTCTGAGGGAGCAATGAAGCCACCCATGGCGGTGTAGATTCGATGTGATGTATGTCTTTCTCCCTTGTCTCAATTTATGTTTTCCAATTCTGATTTGATTGCGTTGATCATATGTGTTGCGTGATTGACTAGTTAAACGTGTTGAGGCTGAGAGGCGATTTGCGTTTTAGAACTTGAATTGGGATCACTAATAGAATATTACACGAGAGTGAGTAGGAGATTAGTGCAACCTTATAGGGAACAAGAATTAATAGAATTCGAGATTAGGATTATGAGACCTAGTAAGTAATTAATCCAATCATCGAATACGTCCTATTGAGCACGAAAGTGGATATAGGAGAATTTGGGGGTCTCGGTTGACATTGTAATTGAACTTAGGGAGGAATTCATCATCACTTGGGTATGCATGTTGGGTAGGTGGATTTATGACCTTGGACATTTTAATTTCAGATTTTTAGTTAATTATTTTATTAGATTTGTTAATTTAGATTTCAATCCTATTTTCTCTTCAATCTCAACCACCTTCTGTAACTTGACCAAACGTATCGGATTTCCCGCGGATTAGTCGAATTGGTAGCCCAATCCCTGAGTTCGACCTCGGTAATTACTTACCGTGTTTATTTTATTACTTGCGACGACCCGGTACACTTGCCGGTGACTCAACATTAAGCAAACGCGATTAATTATAGGAACATGATATCACCGAAAATAAATCAACACAATACAATATACTCCTGAATTAAGCAAACAGAAATATAAAGCATGGCATTGAAGAGGGAAAAGCATACAAAACAGGAAATACAAGAACCTCAAGTATAGTGGAAATCGATTACAATAGATTAATCCTAGAAACTTAGTTCTCCATGACAAAAACGAAAACACACAGAGAAAAATGTAAACAGAACAATGGAGAAGCAAAAAGTCTTTACAATCTGTTCAGAACAGTCTTTTATACTATTCAGAATTTTAGCCCACTCGCGAGGCGAAGCATATCTCGCGACGCGAATCTTGTGAACAGTCTGCAACTTTTGGTATTCTCGCGAGGCGAACACATCTTCGCGAGGTGAGGAACTGAAGAGTCTTCTTATTACGCCCGTTATGAACATCAGGGGCCAACCGTGATGCTTTCTGACTTCCAGGCTCGCGAGGCGAATGTATGATTGCGAGGCGAGACTCTTCAACTTCAAAACTGCCACAGCCGTGACCTTCAACATGGGCAAGCCGTGATCGTCTCTGACTTTCAGGGTTGGATGACTCGCGGGGCGAAACATTGTTCGCAGGGCGAACCAGAGACCTTGAATTTTCTTGGAACAGTCAGCCTTCGGGGTCGCGAGGCGAGAAGATTAGTCGCGGGGCGAACCAGAGAGGATGACATTTTCACTGTTCTGCTGGTTTTCAGGTTCGCGAGGCAAGTAAAACTCTCGCGAGGCGAATCCCCTGCTTCTTTTTTCTCTCAACTTCTACTTAACCTGAAAACAAAGAAATAGCTATAAGTGCATTATTTGACTCAAAATTGGCTAAATTAACCTAAAACTACTTTAGAGACTCAAAACCTTGCTTGAGGACAATCTAATCTAATTTGGGTGAAAATAGGATATAATTAGCACAAAACCCTGGTCATACTAGCCATAAAACTAGATGAGCCAAAGGCTTATCAAAATACCCCAAACTTAAACTTTGCTTGTCCCCAAGCAAACTACAACTAAAAAATCAAAAAGACTCAAGACCTGACAAGCTTAAAAGATTCAATCAACCTTGCACAAATTCAAGCAATACATCAAAACAGTTTTCTTTAATGTCCCCCCTTTCAAGCAAAGCAATCCCCACAATCATTCATTCTAAACAATTGAGAATTTCATCATTCAGGCAATCAGAAATCTAAGCAAGGGGTCCAAGTCACACACAAGAGGGAGATCACCAACTTCAAACAACTGCCTTCCTCACAAGGGCATTTAATGTTCACTCAATCGCTCAAGTTGCGTCAGGCTAATAACATTTCACTCAGTTTCACTTTTCAAGAACACTTCCCATGAAATTGATTTTCATCTCAAAATGGTTCCCACAGAAAACATGCATGCAACATCAAAAGGTCTTTTATGGGTTGTAATGGGGCCTGGCTAAGGGTAGGATATACAAAGGTACTAGGCTGAAGACCCTAGGAACTAAGAGAGCATGAGCTTTATACACCTTGCAATTCCACTCAAGTTCCTTTTCTCATTCATCTTTTCAATTGCCTTGGGTGACTACAGCCATTTCTTTTTTTCTAATACTTTATTTTTTCCTTTTTTTTCCAATATTTATACACTTTTCTTTCTTTTTTTTTTTACAAGCCTTTGGCTCGAACCTTTTTATCGTATTTTTTTTCTCAATCCCAACAACATATTACACCTTGCAGCCACCCCAAACTTAGTTTCTTGCACCCATTCTAAGATTACATGCTCTCCTAATCCTAAGATCGGGTTAACATGGTTTTCCAGATTTTTGGGCTTATAACATTAGGTTATCAAGAATTAACAGGCTAATAGGCTCAATGGGGCTAACTAGGGAACATGCATTAGGAATTGGTTATTTTTAGGCTAAGTAGCTATTTACAAAGAAAATGCCTAAATCATCTGAAGCAAACACATAATCATGCAAACCATAAAGAGATTCAAGCAAATTCAGGAGAGTGCAACTTGAAAAGTGATTTTCACACAGTCAAAAACATGTTGGAGGCTCAAAACCTCACCTGGACATTCATGCAAATTGTTTGATAGAGATTCTATCCCTAGTGTGTGCTTCCGTTCACCCCAAACTTATCATAAATCACGCCATCATAACAAAATCTCAAAGTTCAGTTTTCAATCACATGGGAATCACTTTTCAAAAACAAAAAATTTTCCAGCATAGGGGGAATCATCACATAAATCATGCAATCAATCTGTGCAACATCAATCAAATCCAATAAACTTGCCAACAAAAGACTCGACAAAACTCCTGAGCTTCTCAAATTATTCAGGATCTTTATTCAAAGAAAAGGAAAAAAAAAAACTACAACTAGTTCCCTCCCCTACACTTAAAATATACATTGTCCCCAATGAACAAAAGAACTATAAAAACAGAGTGAGGGAAAGGAAAGGGAACTCCCTGTTTAAGTATCAGTGTAGGTGGGAGCTTCCAAGGAGAGCTCCTCAACATTAACATCCACAGGAACACCAGCATCCACACCATGGAATGGCTTCAGCCTCTGCCCGTTAACCTTGAAGGTTTTGTTGGTACCTGTACTTTGAATCTCTACTGCACCATAAGGAAACACATTAGTAACAACAAATGGTCCAATCCACTTGGACCTAAGTTTCCCAGCCATCAATCTCAGGTGGGAGTTAAACAATAAGACTTTCTGACCCACAAAAAATTATTTCCTAGCAATCATCCTATCATGAAAAAGTTTTGTTTTCTCTTTATAAATCCTGGAGCTTTCATAGGCTTCTAGCCTAAGCTCCTCAAGTTGCTGCAACTGCAGTTTTCTTTCAACACCAGCTTCCTTCATGTCCAAGTTACAGCACTTTACTGCCCAATATGCACGGTGCTCAACTTCCACCGGGAGGTGACATGCCTTACCAAATACAAGCCGGAAGGGGGACATTCCTATAGGTGTCTTGAAAGCAGTCCTCTGAGCCCACAATGCGTCTTCCAGACGGCGGCTCCATTCTTTCCTGTTCGGCTGCACCATCTTCTCTAGAATCTGCTTGATCTCCCTGTTTGATATTTCAGCCTGGCCATTGGTCTGGGGATGGTAAGCAGTGGACACTCTATGTACAACCCCATATTTTGAGTAAGGCTTCCATGGTTCTGTTGAAGAAGTGAGTGCCCTGGTCACTGATGATTGCCTTAGGTATGCCAAACCTGCAAAAAATGTTGGACCTAACAAATTTGGAAACAACTTTAGCATCGTTAGTCCTAGTGGGGATTGCTTCCACCCACCTTGAAACATAATCTACAGCCAAAAGAATATATACAAAACCAAAAGAAGGAGGGAAAGGACCCATGAAATCAATCCCACACACATCAAAAACCTCACAAAAGAGCATGGGCTGTTGAGGCATCTCACTCTTACGAGTGATGGCAGGGCCTGTTGTTTGACATTCTTTGCAATTCCTGTATACCTCATAGGAATCTCTAAAAATTGTGGGCCAGTAGAACCCAGAATCCAGGACTTTTCTTGCTGTCCTCTGTGGTCCAAAATGTCCTCCAACTGGAGAGGCATGAGAGAAATGCAGGGTGGATTCTGTCTCATGATCGGGGACACACCTCCGAATAACCTGATCACTGCAAAACTTCCACAGGTAGGGATCATCCCACACATAGTACTTTGCATCGCTCTTGAGCTTGTGGAACTTATGTCTACTTGTACCTGCAGGAACAATATCAGCAACAAGAAAGTTAACTATGTCAGCAAACCAGGGGGTTACCCCATACAGATGTAAAAGTCTCTCATCAGGGAAATCATCTTGGATGGGAGAAGTATCCTCATCCCTTGCTATCCGGCTCAAGTGATTTGCTACCAAATTTTCAGCTCCACTCTTGTCTTTGATCTCCACATTGAATTCTTGGAGCAAAAGCATCCACCGGATCAGTCTTGGCTTAGCTTCTGGTTTCTTTAACAGATATTTCAGAGCTGCATGGTCAGTGAAAACAATAACCCTAGAACCTAGCAAATATGACCTAAACTTATCAAGTGCAAATACAACAGCTAGCAGTTCTTTCTCAGTGGTGGTGTAATTTGATTGTGCAGCATCTAATGTCCTAGAAGCATAATGAATTACATGGGCAACCTTGCCCACCCTTTGTGCCAGAACTGCTCCCACAGCAAAATTGGAAGCATCACACATTAGTTCAAAAGGGAGTGTCCAGTCTGGGGGCTGGATGATGGGGGTAGATGTCAATGCTCTTTTCAGGTAGTCAAATGCCTCCTTGCAATGATCATCAAAATGGAACACGGCATCATTCTTCAGCAGGTTTGACAATGGCAGTGCTATTTTGCTGAAGTCCTTAATAAAGCGCCTGTAGAAACCTGCATGTCCAAGAAAAGAACGGATCTCGCGTACGCAAGATGGGTAAGGCAATGAAGAAATCACATCAATTTTTGCAGGATCTACTGAAATGCCTTCCTTAGAAATAACATGACCTAAAACTATCCCCTGTTCCACCATAAAGTGACATTTCTCATAGTTCAAAATCAAATCAGTCTCAATACATCTTTGTAGAACTAGATTCAGACTATGCAGACATGCATCAAATGAGGAGCCATATACAGTGAAGTCATCCATAAACACCTCTATGCAATTTTCAATAAATTTAGAGAAAATGCTAAGCATGCATCTTTGAAAGGTGCCAGGAGCATTACAAAGGCCAAATGGCATCCTCCTATAGGCAAACGTACTGAAGGGGCACGTGAAAGTGGTCTTTTCCTAATCCTTAGGGGCAATATGAATATGGAAATACCCGGAAAAGCCATCTAGAAAACAATAATGAGATTTACCAGCCAGCCTATCCAGCATCTGATCTATGAACGGCAAAGGAAAGTGATCCTTTCTGGTGGCCTGGTTCAACTTCCTATAATCTATACAGACTCGCCAGCTATTCTGGACTCTAGTAGGTACAAGCTCATTATTTTCATTCCTAACTACTGTTAGACCGGACTTCTTTGGTACAACTTGCACCGGACTTACCCAAGTACTATCAGAGATGGGGTATATAATACCTGCCTGTAGAAGCTTAGTCACCTCTTTCTTCACCACATCCAGAATCAGTGGATTAAGTCGTCTTTGGGCCTGTCTTACTGGTTTAGCTCCATCCTCCAATAGAATTCTGTGCATGCATCTGGAGGGGCTAATTCCTGGAATATCAGCCAATGTCCACCCAATAGCTTTCTTGTGCTTCTTCAGAACCTCCAATAGTTTTGCTTCCTGGTCAGAGTCAAGGCTGGAAGAAATGATGACTGGAAGTTTTTCATTTGTCTCCAGGTAAGCATACTTCAGGTTCTCTGGGAGTGGCTTGAGCTCTAAGGAGGGCGGCTGCTCAATGGATGGTACATTGGGAGTAACCATGATGCCACGGACTTCTGCAGAACAGACAACTTCACTCTCACTATCACTATCACCCTGCAAGGTTGAATCAAGAAACTCAGCACAAACAGAACACGGGTTAGTGTTAGTACAGTTAGTACAAGTATATACATCATCAAAACCAGAAATAAAAGGAAAATCAGGAATAAAGTCCTCATGGGTATCCTCGATAAACTCAGAAAGCAACTCTAAGTGGAAAACAGAGTGCTCCTCCAGTGGGTGTTTCATAGCATCAAAGATATTAAACTTGGCCACAATATCACCAAACTCCATAGACATGCTACCATCATTCACATAAATTTTAGTCTTGGCTGTCTTCATGAATGGTCTGCCCAAGATTATTGGTGATCTACTGGAATGAGTCTCTCCTGCCATGTCTAGGATGTAGAAGTCAGCAGGAAAAATCAGCTCATCAACTTGCACTAGCACATCCTCTTCCATTCCCATGGGTCGGGCACTGGTCCTGTTAGCTAACTGGATGGTAAGACATGTATACTGCAAGGGACCAAGATCAAGGTTGTTAAAGATGGAGGTAGGCATGACATTTATGGATGCTCCCAAGTCCAGCATGCAGTTTTCAAACTTCCTATCCCCAATAGTGCATGGAATAGTGAATGTGCCCGGATCCTTGCACTTCTGTGGTAATGCCTCGTAGGGGCTAAAGAAGCAACTCTTTCTGGCTTAGACTGGATCAGAGCTGAGACATTTCTTCCCAAATCAACCCTATCATTATTCTTCATCTTCCTCTTGTTGGTGCACAAATCCTTAAGAAATTTGGCATACTTGGGCACCTGCTTGATCACATCTAGGAGAGGAATATTCACAGCTACCTTTCTGAACACATCTAAGATCTCCTTTTCCTTGTCTTCACCACCAACCTTCTTATTTTTCTGTAATCTGTGTGGGAATGGGATTGCTGGTCTGTATACCTTCTCAACTTCAACTTCAACAGTAGGCTCAGGAGTTACCTCAATAGTAGCTTCATCTTTCTCAGAGGTGGCCTCAACAACTTTTCCAGATCTCAGAGATATGGCACTCACATTAGGGTTGGAGGCATTAGGATTTATCACTGGTTGTGCCGGCAGCTGGTTTGTCCCTTGACCTTGCTGTATGTTATTCATGGATGTGGCCATCTGTCCAATCTGTGTCCTCAAATCTTGAATGCTGGCACTTGTTTGCTGCTGAAACTGTGTCTGTTAAGTCTGAATCTGTCCCATTTGCTGCTGGAACTGTGCCTGTGAAGCTGCAACCTGTCCAACCTGCTGCTGAAGCTGGAGGTTGTTTGCGGCCAATTGCTTGAGCATATCCTCTAGGGAAGGTCCCGAAGGTGCAGAAGTAGTCACTGGAGGAGGATTCTGAGGTGCTGCCATCGGTTGTTGTTGGGATGAGTTCCCATACCGTAGATTAGGATGATTCCTCCAGTTGGGATGGTACCTATTGGTAGAGAGGTCTGGAGTGCTGTACCGATTCTGACCGTTTCCTTGATTAAATGGATTTACTGCATAAGCTTGAGATACTTCACTGACAAACTCTTCCCTCTGGATGGGGCATGGATCATGTGGGTGCTCAGGTGAATTGCACATGCTACATAACTTTGCAGTCTGAACTCTGTCTATTGCCAATTGCCTTACAAAGGAAGTCAACTCATCCAATCTATTCTCAAAGGCGGCCTGGTTGGAAGATGAACTATGGACCTCATGCACACCTCTTGTCTCAACTGAATTTATTCTAGTAGTAAACTGCTGGGAATTCAATGACATATTCTCAATGAGTTGCTTGACAGCAGCTGGGGTCTTATCAACTAGTGCTCCCCCACTAGCAGCATCCAAAAGATTCCTATCCATCGGCAGTAATCCTTCATAAAAGTCTTGGATCGGGAGTCTGTTCGGAAATTTGATGCTGGGGGCAACTGGATACCAAATGCTTGAACCTTTCCCAATATTCAGCTAGCGATTCATTCCCTTGCCTGATGCCACATATTTCTTTTCTTATTGAAGCAGCTCTTGAAGCAGGAAAATATCTTTCTAGAAAAACCCTATTCAAATCATTCCAAGTGGTGATAGAGTTGGGCTCAAGATACAATAACCAATCCTTTGCAGCTCCCTGGAGTGAGAACGGAAAAGCCTTCAGCTTGATGCTATCCTCAGTGACTCCCTCTGATCTCGAGGTTGTGGAGCAGACAACTTGGAATTCCTTCAAGTGCTTGTGTGGATCCTCACCTGCAAGACCATTAAACTTTGGCAACAAGTGAATGAAACCAGATTTTAGTTCAAAAGGAGTATCAGCACCAGGATATGAAATACACAATCCATTATAGTTAACATCAGGGGCAGCAACCTGTCTTAATGTCCTTTGTTCTCCCATGTTTTCAAAAACAGTTTTGGAATTACAATCACTACTAGTGCTAGCCCGAAATTCTCTACGGAGTGTGTGCAGTGTTCTTTCAATTTACGGATCAAAATCACACAATTCAGGGCAATTAGACCTAGTAGCCAGACCAATTCAAAACAAAAATGAAAATAAAAGATAAAGAAAAGAAAGAAAAAAATGGAAAAATAACAAATGAGAGTCCCCGGCAACGGCACCAATTTTTGGTCGCGCTGTCGCGCACGCGCCAAAAAGAACGAGCGGGTTTTAAAACTGTAGTTTAGGGCGACAACTCGGATGTCGTCTCACAAGGACTCTTAAAGTGTTATTTTCCACAAAAATCAGTTTGGGGGGGGGGGGGGGGGGTTGGATTGGGATGCAATCAAAGAAAACAAAATAATGAAAACAGAGCAATAAAACAAGGCAGTTCAAAGAGGTTATCAAATAGCTAAAAACCGATTAATCTATTGTTCTCGATTTCCCAACTATCATAGGATTCTAATCCCCTCCCGGTTGTAGCAACAATTTGCAAGCGAAACCACTACTACAGATACATGTCCCTATTCCCGAATTAAGCAAACGGGGTTAAGCCCTTCGTGAACTAAGCGAACACGAAACGTACACACGCGAATTAAGCAAGCGCGATTAATTATAGGAACATGATATCACCGAAAATAAATCAACACAATACAATATACTCCTGAATTACGCAAACAGAAATATAAAGCATGGCATTGAAGAGGGAAAAGCATGCAAAACAGGAAATACAAGAACCTCAAGTATAGTGGAAATCGATTACAATAGATTAATCCTAGAAACTTAGTTCTCCATGATAAAAACGAAAACACACAGAAAAATGTAAACAGAACAATGGAGAAGCAAAAAGTCTTTACAATCTGTTCAGAACAGCCTTTTATACTATTCAGAATTTTAGCCCACTCGCGAGGCGAAGCATATCTCGCGACGCGAATCTTGTGAACAGTCTGCAACTTTTGGTATTCTCGCGAGGCGAACACATCTTCGCGAGGCGAGGAACTGAAGAGTCTTCTTATTACGCCCGTTATGAACATCAGGGGCCAACCGTGATGCTTTCTGACTTCCAGGCTCGCGAGGCGAATGTATGATCGCGAGGTGAGACTCTTCAACTTCAAAACTGCCACAGCTGTGACTTTCAACACGGGCAAGCCGTGATCGTCTCTGACTTTCAGGGTTGGATGACTCGCGGGGCGAAACATTGTTCGTGGGGCGAACCAGAGACCTTGCATTTTCTTTGAACAGTCAGCCTTCGGGGTCGCGAGGCGAGAAGATTAGTCGCGGGGCGAACCAGAGAGGATGACATTTTCACTGTTCTGCTGGCTTTCAGGTTCACGAGGCGAGTAAAACTCTCGCGAGA
This sequence comes from Sophora flavescens, assembly GCA_030762895.1. NCBI lineage: Eukaryota > Viridiplantae > Streptophyta > Magnoliopsida > Fabales > Fabaceae > Sophora > Sophora flavescens. Next base: position 181,410,096 of record CM061067.1, read on the forward strand.
CGAATCCCCTGCTTCTTTATTCTCTCAACTTCTACTTAACCTGAAAACAAAGAAATAGCTATAAGTGCATTATTTGACTCAAAACTGGCTAAATTAACCTAAAACTACTTTAGAGACTCAAAACCTTGCTTGAGGACAATCTAATCTAATTTGGGTGAAAATAGGATATAATTAGCACAAAACCCTGGTCATACTAGCCATAAAACTAGATGAGCCAGAGGCTTATCACTACGCCATCCCGAATTATAGGTGTTAGAGAAATGATCATGCTTGGGCCCTTGGTTTCCCATGTAGTTCACTTCTTCTTGCCCCGCACCTCCAACCACACTAATTTCACAATTGCCATTGCCATGATTACCTCCACAAAAGTCACACACTGAGGTGGCTTGAACTTGGGCCGCTTGTAATTGAGAATTTTGTAGTTGAATGGACCCCAATTGCTTGGTAAGAGCGGCCATATGTGCCTTAAGTTCATTATATTCATCGAGCTCCAAAATGTAACAACCCTGGCTGCTCCATGGATTGACGACTGTCCCCACAGACCAACACGGGTCTTTTCAGCGTGCTTTGTCCTCACTCACACGCTTCTTGGGAAAACGTAACATCCCTGGCTGCTTTATGGATTGACGACTGTCCCCACAGACCAACACGGGTCTTTTCAGCGTGCTTTGTCCTCACTCACACGCTTCCTGGGAAAACTTCCCAGGAGGTCACCCATCCTAGAATTGCTCCAAGTCAAGCACGCTTAACTGTGGAGTTCTTAAGTGATGGGCTACCGAAAAGAAGATGCATCTTGTTTTTATAGGTAGTACCAATCAATTCATATAAGTCTTCCTCAACTGTATAGTCCCATACCTACACAGTCTCAGGATCTCTCTCATTCGGGTGTGTTATCGGTTCATTCATGTGTCCCTCTGCCTAGAAGCCTGTCAGGAGCTGCTCCTTGTCTGTGCCTTCTTGCACCGGCGATCACTCCCCGCCCTCGTTGGCACCCGGGTGTTACATGCCCACCAGCTTCCGCTTGGTTCGTCCCCGAACCACACCGTACTAGGAGAGGTGCTGCTCTGATACCATTTGTAACATCCCTGGCTGCTTTATGGATTGACGACTATCCCCACAGACCAAGATGGGTCTTTTCAGTGTGCTTTGTCCTCACTCACACACTTCCTGAGAAAACTTCCCAGGAGGTCACTCATCCCAGAATTGCTCCAAGTCAAGCACGCTTAACTGTGGAGTTCTTAAGTGATGGGCTCCCGAAAAGAAGATGCATCTTGTTTTTATAGGTAGTACCAATCAATTCATATAAGTCTTCCTCAATTGTATAGTCCCATACCTACACAGTCTCAGACAGAAGAAGTAATCAATCTATCTTTAGCAGGAGTTGAAACACACAAATAATATGACAGTTTAGTAACAGGTAACTCTAAGAATTGAGCACATTTAAATGAAATGAATGAATGTGTTGCTCCCAAATCGAACAATAGAGTAACTTTTCTCCTGTACGAGTTGAAGAAATCCAGCCTCCTTCGGATCTAAGCCGCCTTAGAATGATGGCGGGTTGTTCTTCTTGAATTCGGAAAGTCCCACGCGCTAAGGTCCTAGGTTGCCACCACTCCATTAGTGATTGGCCTCCATTCCCATTCAGTTGACGGAGAGTCTCCGCCTGTGCTTGCATAACTCTGGCTATACAATCCAAAGCTGGTGCAAGTGCAACGTTCGACCTCGCCTATTAATCGCCATAAATCTGCTCACTACCAATGAAATACTAGGTTGATCGGGTCCAATATCCCAAAGAATAGCATGCAGCATTTATAACTCTAACAAGCATCCTATGCGCCCAAATTTTGTTTTTGAAAAAGCCCCACTACCACAGTTCGAGAGTTAGCAGCAGTAGTCTTTGCTCTTAAGATCTGGAGGCACTATTTGTATGGTGCAAAGTTTGAGGTTTTTAGTGATCATAAGAGCCTTAAGTATTTGTTTGGCTAGAAAGAATTGAATATGAGGCAAAGGAGGTGGATGGAATTTCTTAAGGACTATGATTTTGAGTTGAAGTACCATCCCGGAAAAGCCAATGTGGTGGCTGATGCACTCAGTAGGAAGACCTTGCATGTGTCTAGTTTGATGGTCCGAGCAATGAATATGTTAGAGGAGTTCAGAGACATGAATCTAAATGTATCTCTTAGTGCTCTAAGCTTGAAGTTGAATAGGCTGGAAATTTGCAGTGACCTTAGGGAAATGATTAGGTGAGAACGGCTTTTAGACCAGGAGTTACAGTCTCTTTTAGACCAAGAGAATTATGTGTTGTCTAATGATGGTCTAGTGTTGTTTAAGAATAAAATCGTTGTTCCTAAGGAGGGGAGCCTTAGAGAGAAAGTTTTAGAGGAAGCGCATAAGGGGAAGTTCACCATACATCCAGGGATAACCAAGATGTACCAAGATCTAAAGAAGATGTATTGGTGGCCAGGAATGAAACGGGATGTGGCTAGCTTTGTAGCCAAGTGTCTAGTATGTCAAAAGGTTAAGATAGAACATCAGAGACCTTCGGGTTTGTTGCAGCCTTTAGAAATTCCTCAATGGAAATGGGAGAGGATTTCTATGGATTTTGTGATGGGGTTACTGACACGCTGTCGCATACGCGTCAAAACGAACGAGTGGTTTGTAAAAACTGTAGTCAGGGTGCGACAACTCGAGTATCGTCTCACAAGGACTCTTGGATTGTTATTTTCAGAAAAAATCATTTTTTGGGGGGTGGGGGGGGGGGGGGGGGGGGGGGGGTTGAAGGTTTAAAATTCTATTTAGAAAACAGAGCAAGAAGTGATTATCAATGATCAAAACGATTAACCTACTGTTCTCGGTTTCCCACTATCATCGATTCATATAATTCCCATGCCCTAAGCGGATTCTAATCCCTTTTCGATTGTAGCAACAATTAACAAGCGAAATTGGCACTACATGATATATGTTCCCAATTCCCGAATTAAGCAAACGGGTTGAAGTACTCATGAATTAAGCAAACACGATTGAACGCACGCGAATTAAGCAAACGCGATTAGATATGGGAACATAAAATCATCGAAACAAATCAATACCTATTCTATATAATTCTGAATTAAGCAAACAGAACGTACATGATAGTATTCAAAGGAGGAAACAATTTAATCCGGGAGTTACAGAATCTCAAGTGTCGGCGGAACCCGATTACAGCAGATTAACCCAAGGGAATTTGTTCTCCATCACAGAAATGACAACAACCTAAAAGTATAGTGTAAAACAGTGAAAACTGGATAAAATTCTGTGTCTGTTGCGTTCCTATATATAAAGAGGCCGCGCGTCACGGCCGTGATGACCGTCACGGCCAGGTCGTGACCGCTTCTGTCAAGGGCGCGCATTCAAATTCTGATCCGTCACAGCCGTGATGCCTATCACGGCCAGGCCGTGATCGCTTCTAACTCTGGGTGCTGCTCTGTCACGGTCGTGACCTCCATCACGGCTGGGCCGTGATCAACTCTGACTTTCTGGGTCTTCTCATCACGCCTGTGATATGTGTCACGGCTGGGCAGTGATGCTTTTTGATTTTCATGGTTTTCTCATCACGCCCGTGATGTGTATCACGGCTGGGCCGTGATCCTTTCTGTCTTCCATAGGTAGCTCATCACGGTCGTGACCAGTGTCACGGCCTGGGCGTGATGGCCTCTGCTTCAGGTGCTCTTCCCTTCTTGCTTTTCTTATCAACCTGAAAACATGAAATAGCAGTAAGTGCTTTATTTGACTCAAAATCAATGAAAATACCCTAAAACTACTCAAGAGACTCAAAATGTTGCTTGAGGACAATTACATCCAAATTTGGGCGAAAATGAGATTAAGTCGAATAAAACCATGGTCTTACTAGTTAAAAACTAGTCGAGCCAGAGGCTGATCAAAATACCCCAAACTTAAACCTTGCTTGTCCCCAAGCAAACTAAAACTCAAAAAGGACTCAAACTTGGAAAGCTTAAAGGATTCAGTCAATTCCGCACAAATTTCATGCAATCTTAACAAAACGTTTTTTTCTTCAATGTTTTCCCCCTTTGCAAAAATGTAACCCCCACATTCATCTACTTTAAACAATTGAGAACTCTATCATTCGTGCAATCAGTAATCTAAGCAAGGGATCCAAGTTACACACAAAAGGGAGATCACCAAATTCAAACAATCGCCTTCCTCACAAGGGCATTTAGTGTTTCACTCATTCACTTAATTTGTCTAGGCTATCAACATTTCACTCAATTTCACTTTTAAGAGCACTTCCCATGAATTTGCTTTTCATCTCAAACAGAGTTCCCACGAAAACATGCATGCAACATCAGAAGGTCTTTTAAAGGTTGTAATGGGGCCTGACTAAAGGTAGGATATTCAAAGGTACTAGGCTTAAGTCCCTAGGAACTAAGAGAGCATGAGCATTTTGATACATTGAATTTCCACTCAAGTTCCTTTTTCCATTTTTTTGCCTTGGGTGACTATAACCTTTTTCTTTCAATACCCTTTTTTTTTTTTAATATTTTTGTTCTTTTCTTCCTTTCTTTTTTTTTCTTAGGCTCCAACCGTTATTTTTTTTCTTTTTCTCAATCCCAGACAGCACATAATATCCTTGTAGCCACCCCAAACTTAGTTTCTTGCAAACCTTTGTCTTGCTATGCTTCCATGCTCTCCTAATCCTAAGATCGGGTTAACATGGTTTTTCAGATTTTTGGCTTGTAACATAGAGTCATCAAGAAGCAATAGGCTAATTAGGCTCAATGTGGCTAACTAGGGAACATGCATTAGGGATGGTTCTTTTAGGCCAAGTGGTTAACTCAAAGAAAATTGCCTAAATCATTTGATGCAAACATATAGACATGCAAACCAAGAAGAGATTCAAGCAAATTCGGGAAAGTGCAGCTCAAAAGTGATTCACACAGTTAAAAACATGTTGGAGGCTCAAATCCTCACCTGGACAATTTTGCAAATTGTTTGACCGAGATACAATCCCTAGTGTGTGCACCCCTTAACCCCAAACTTATCATAAATCATGCAGTCATAATAGAATATCTCAAAGTTCAGTTTTCAATTTTTCACATGGGGATCAATTTTCAATTTCAAACCTAGGGGGAAATCATCAACAGTCAACAAATATCATGCAATCCGTCTATGCAAATTCAACAAAACCCAATCAAGCTTTCCGACACAAGACTCACACACATACGACTCAAAACACACAAACAAGGAAAAACAAAACAAAAACAAACAAACAATTGGTTCCCTCCCCCACACTTAAAACATGCATTGTCCTCAATGAAAGAACATAAATATAAAATCAGAGTGAGGGAAAGGAGAAGGTGCTCCCTGATCAAGTTGTAGTGTAGGCGGACTCTCCCAAGGAGAGCTCCTCAACAGTAGCATCTTCAGGCACCGAGCTCTCATGGAATAGCTTCAAACACTGCCCGTTAACGTTGAAAACCTTGTTGCTACCTGCACTTTTTATCTCAACTGCATCATGAGGGAAAACAGCAGCGACAACAAATGGGCCAACCCACTTGGATCGAAGTTTCCCAGCCATCACTTTCAAGTGGGAGTTAAATAATAAAACCTGTTGGCCCACAGAGAATTCCTTCCTAGAGATCATCTTGTCGTGGAAGTGCTTAGTTTTCTCTTTGTAAATCCGAGAGCTTTCATAGGCTTCCAACCTAAGATCTTCAAGCTGCTGCAATTGGAGTTTCCTTTCAATGCCCGCTTTTTGCATTTCCAAGTTACAACTTTTGACCGCCCAATAAGCACAGTGCTCAACTTCCACAGGCAGATGACACGCCTTACCGAACACAAGTCTATAGGGGGACATCCCTATTGGTGTCTTAAAAGCTGTTCTCTGAGCCCGAAGTGCGTCTTCTAGACGGCGGATCCAGTCCTTCCTATTTGGCTGCACCACTTTCTCTAAGATCTGTTTGATCTCTCTGTTTGATATCTCAGCCTGCCCATTAGTTTGGGGATGATATGCGGTGGAGACCCTGTGCACAACTCCATACTTCCAGAGTAAAGAAGCTTCCATGGTGCGGTTGCAGAAATGAGTGCCTTGGTCACTTATGATAGCACGAGGTATGCCGAACCTACAAAAAATATTGGACCTGACAAAATTTGCAACAACTCTAGAATCATTAGTCCTAGTGGGGATAGCTTCCACCCACTTTGAAACATAGTCAACAGCCAATAAAATATAGAGAAAGCCAAAAGATGCAGGGAAATGACCCATAAAGTCAATTCCCCACACATCAAATACCTCACAGAAAAGCATAGGCTGCTGAGGCATTTCATTCTTACGAGTGATGGCTGTACCTGCTGTCTGAGACTCTTTACAAGTCCGGTAAATGTTGATGTGTCACCGGCAAGTGTACCGGGTCGTCACAAGTAATAAAAACACGGTAAGAATTTACCGAGGTCGAACATAAGGATTGGGCTACCAATTCTACCAATTCACGAGAAATTTAATAAGTTTGGTTAAGCGAGGAAAGTTATTGTGAGAGAGAGATTAAGATCGCAATTCAAATAACGAATCAACTAAATCTAAGGTATTAAAATCTGAAATTAAAGTATCTAGGGTTTCAAATCCACCTACTCAATCATGCATAGTACCCAAGTGATGATGTATTCCTCCCTAGGTTCAATTACAATGTCAACCGGGACCCCCAATTTCTCCTAAATTCATTGTCGTGCTCAATAGGACGTATTCAATGATTTGGATTAATTACTCACTAAGTCTCATAATCCTAATCCTCGAATTCTGTTAATTCGTGTTCCCTATAAGGTTGCACCGATCTCCTACCCACTGTCGTGCATTATTCGATCGATGATCCCAATTCAAGTTCTAAAACGTGAATCGCCGATCGGCCTCAACACGTTTAACTAGTCGATCACACAAGCATATAATCGACACAATGAAATCAGAATTGGAAAACATTAATTGAGAAAAAGGGAAGAAAAACATACATCACATGAACACTATACCGCCATGGGTGGCTTCATTGATTCCCTAGACGAAGGGATTAGTTCCTCATGCTCGTGACGACACACAAACAATCGGCAATAATCTCCATAATAAAATAAGAAAAGAAAAGAGAAGGGAGACGCAGCTCCAGAATAACAAGGATTCGCACAAAGTCTGATCTAAACAAGTGGAAACAAACTTGGATACTCATTCTGATCTGAAACAGCCTATAAATAAGGATTCTGGTTCTCGGACTCTCGCGGGGCGAACACACTTTCGCGAGGCGAACATTAGTTTTGGCACGCTTTCAATTTTGGATTCTCGCGAGGCGAGAGTGTATTCGTGGGGCGAGTCTTCCAACTTCAATCTATCACAGCCGTGACCTTCATCACGGCTAGGCCGTGATGGTCTCTGTCTTCCAGGGTCTTCAAACTCTCGCGTGGCGAGATGCTTTCGCGGGGCGAGATTAAATTCTAAGCTGTGACCTTCATCACGGCTAAGCCATGATGGTCTCTGACTTCCAGGTCTTCATGATTCGCGAGGCGATTAGACTGTTCGCGGGGTGAACCAGAGTGATGACTGTTGCTGCTTTATCTGATGTTCAGGCTCGCGAGGCGAGAATCCACTCGCGCAGCGAGTCTCTCCCGAAGTGCTTTTTCCACTGCTTCTTGACTTTCCTTGACTCCCGGAGCTTCACTTCTAACCTGAAACAATAAAAAGACACAAAAAGCGTAATTCTATTCAAAATAGACTAAAAACTACTAAAAATGCCTAGAACGAGTAAAAGTCTACTTAGGAATAAAACAATGCCAAATTTGGGCGAAAACGAGATTGAACTCGAATAATTTGCACAAAAACCACAGTCCATCTAGTTATAAAACTAGATAAGCCGAAGGCTTATCAAAACACCCCAAACTTAAACCTTGCTTGTCCCCAAGAAAGCTAAAACTCAAAAAGGACTCAAGACTTGGCAAGCCTAAAGGAATCAATCGATTTCGCACAAATTTCATGCAATCAAAACAGTTTTTCTCCAATGATCTCCCCCCCTTACATCAATGTAATCCCCACATTCATTTACTTTAAACAATTGAGAACTTCATCATTCATGCAATCATTAGTCTAAGTTGAGGATCAGGGTCACACACAACAGGAAGATCACCAATTTCAAACAACTGCCTTCCTCACAAGGGTATGTAAAATTTCACTCATTCGCTCAAATTTGTCTAGGCTATCAACTTTTCCCTCAATTTCACATATCAAGGGCACTTCCCATGAATTTGATTTTCATCTCAAAAATGGTTCCCACGAAAACATGTATGCAACATCAGAAGGTCTTTTAAAGGTTGTAATGGGGCCTGGCTGAGGGTAGGATATTCAAGGATACTCGGCTTAAGTCCCTAGGAACTAAGAGAGCATGAGCATTTGACACATATTCCACTCGAATTCCTTTTTCCATTTTTCCTTTTGCCTCGGGTGACTACAGCCCTTTTCCTTGCTAATCTTTTTGTTTTGCCCCTTTTCTTCTGGCATTTTTTTTTCTCGGGTTTCAACCTTTATTTTTCTTTTTCTCACCCCAATATGACACATCACCTTGTAGCCACCCCAAACTTAGTTTCTCACAACCCTTTTCTTGCTAAGTGTCCATGCTCTCCTAATCCTAAGATTGGGTTAACATGGTTTTTTCAGATTTTGGCTTATAATATAGGGTCATCAAGAAACAATAGGCTAATTAGGCTCAATGGGGCTAACTAGGGAACATGCATTAGGGATGGTTCTCTTTAGGCCAAGAAGTTATTTCAAAGAAAATTGCCTAAATCATTTAATGCAAAACATAAACATGCAAACCATATAGAGATTCAAGCAAATTCGGGAAAGTGCAACTTAAAAGTGATTCACACAATCAAAAACAAAGTTGGAGGCTCAAATCCTCACCTGGACATTTTGCAAATTGTTTGACCGAGATACAATTCCTAGTGTGTGCACCCCCTCACCCCAAACTTATCATAAATCAAGTAATCACAATAGAATTCTCAAAGTTCAATTTTCAATTTTTCACATGGGGATTGATTTTCTATTTTCAGAATCTAGGGGGAAATCATCGATGGTCAATATAATTCATGCAATCAATCTATGCTTAATTTAATCAAAATCCAACAAGCTTGCCGACACACTATTCATACACAAACTCTTGATCTTCTCAAATTATTCAAGAGTGACAAACAAAAACAAAACAAAAAGCAAAAACAAAACAAAACAAAAGTGAGGAGAGGAGGGGATACTCCCTGATCAAGTTTCCATGGTTGCCTCCTCATCCAATTGGTCTCACGGCCTCCCTTCTGTTGCATAGCATCCTGGAAGAACTCCTGCAAATTAAAACCTTAATTGCATATTCGCGAGGCGAGATATCACTCGCGAGGCGAATATGGAATTCCAACAGATGATGATGCCCAGAATCGCGAGGCGAAAGTAGACCTCGCGACGCGAGACAGAAAAGTGAGCAACCCTAGAGATTCAGGGCTTCTGTCTCGCGCGGCCAATGTGGATTCGCGTGGCGAATCAAGCTTTTTTTTTTTTATAAATGAAAATGACAGAATTAAAAATAAAGGATACCTAGCTTGGGTTGCCTCCCAAGTAGCGCTTGTTTAACGTCCCGAGCCTGACTCAAGTCACCACAGATGGTTAATCCAGAAAAAACACTTGCTTGCCAATTGGGACCGATTTCCCATGATAATGCTTTAGCCTTTGCCCGTTCACCTTGAAGTTGCCGGAGGCCCCTTCTAATTCCACTGCTCCGTATGGGAAGACTTGTAGGATCTTGAATGGTCCTGACCACCTCGATTTCAGCTTTCCAGGAAAGAGCCTCAACCTTGAATTATAAAGGAGTACCATTTGTCCGGGCTCAAACCTTCTAGGCAAGATGTGCTTGTCATGCCATGCCTTAGTCCGCTCCTTGTAGATTTTTGCATTTTCATAAGCTTGCATGCGGATCTCGGACAACTCATTCAGATCCAAAAGCCTCTTTTCACCGGCTTTCGTCAAGTCAAAGTTGAGTTCTCGAATTGCCCAATAAGACTTCTCTTCCAACTCCACCGGTAGGTGGCATGCCTTTCCAAACACCAAGTTGTAGGGAGACCTTCCAATTGGAGTCTTGAAAGCGGTCCTATAAACCCATAAAGCATCATCCAATTTTTTTGACCAATCCTTCCGTGAGGAGTTAACGGTTTTTTCAAGGATACGCTTCAACTCACGGTTGGATACTTCCGCTTGCCCATTTGTTTGGGGATGATAAGGAGTAGCGACTCTATGCTTGACCCCATACTTCTCAAGAAGCTTGTGCAATGGATTGTTGCAAAAGTGGGATCCCCCATCACTAATCAACACTCTAGGGACCCCAAACCTCGAGAAGATATTGCGCCTTAGGAATTCCATGACTACTCGCGCATCATCCGTAGTTGTCGGGATTGCCTCTACCCACTTCGACACATAGTCCACAGCCACCAGAATGTATTGGTAAGAGAAAGAGGGTGGGAATGGTCCCATGAAATCTATCCCCTACACATCAAAGAGTTCTACTTCAAGCATGCAATTCAAAGGAAGTTCATGCCGCTTAGAGATATTGCCAACTCTTTGGCACCGATCACAGTTCTCAACAAAGGTATGGGCATCCTTGAAAAGTGTTGGCCAATAAAATCCGCTTTGGAGAATTTTTTCTGCGGTCTTCTTTCCCCCATAGTGCCCACCATAATCCGAGCTATGACAATGCCACAACACGTTTCCGATCTGGTCATTGGGAATGCACCTCCTTAGGATCCCGTCCGAGCATTGCTTGAAAAGATATGGGTCCTCCCACACATAGTACTTTGCATCCGAGAAGAACTTCTTCCTTTGTTGACTAGTCCAACCTTGCGGAACCACATTTGAAGATTTGAAGTTGGCCATGTCCGCGAACCAAGGAGGGGAATTTTCAATAAGTGCTAACAGCTTTTCATCAGGAAATTCTTCCTTGATGTCTAACAACTCCTCCTTGGTGTCGGGATTGACCAACCTAGATAAGTGGTCCGCCACAACATTCTCGGTTCCTTTCCTATCCTTAATCTCTAGGTCAAATTCCTGCAAAAGAAGAATCCACCGCATTAATCTAGGTTTGGCCTCTTGTTTTGCCATCAAGTGTTTTATGGCCGCATGATCGGTGAAAACAACAATCTTAGACCCCACAACGTAGGATCTAAACTTATCTAAAGCAAACACCACAGCAAGTAGTTCTTTCTCAGTGGTGGAATAATTAGCTTGTGCCTCATTCAAAACTTTACTTGCATAGTAAATGACATGAGCTAATTTTTCCACCCTTTGTCCCAAAACAGCTCCCACCGCATAATCACTGGCATCACACATGATTTCAAAAGGCAAATTCCAATTAGGTGCAGTGATTATGGGTGCGGTGACAAGCATATTTTTCAAAACAGTGAAGGCATTTAAACAAGAAGCATTGAAATCAAAGGATACATCCTTCACAAGAAGGTCGCAAAGCGGCCTTGCGATTTTGGAGAAGTCCTTGATGAATCTCCTAGTAGAACCCGGCATGCCCCAAAAAACTCCTCACCCCCTTTACATTGGTTGGTGGGGGAAGCTTTTCAATCAACTCAATCTTCGCCTTATCGACCTCAATCCCCCTTTGGGAGATTTTGTGCCCCAAGACTATACCTTCCTTGACCATGAAGTGGCATTTCTCCCAATTGAGCACAAGGTTAGTCTCTTGGCACCTTTTAAGCACCAAAGTCAAGTTCTTCAAGCAGTTGTCATATGAGGTCCCAAAGACCGAGAAGTCATCCATGAACACCTCAATGCATTTCTCCACCATGTCCGAGAAAATAGAGAGCATGCACCTTTGGAAAGTAGCAGGGGCGTTGCACAATCCAAAGGGCATCCTCCTATAGGCAAAGACTCCATAGGGACAAGTGAAGGCCGTCTTCTCTTGGTCTTGAGGATCCACCACAATTTGATTATAGTCAGAGTAACCATCCAAGAAACAGTAGTACTCATGTCCGGCTAACCTCTCAAGCATTTGATCAATGAAGGGGAGAGGGAAGTGATCCTTTCTTGTTGCTTCATTTAGTCTTATGTAGTCGATACAAACTCTCCACCCCGTGATGGTCCTTGTTGGGATCAATTCATTGTTTTCATTGACCACCACGGTTGTTCCACCTTTCTTTGAGACCACATGAATTGGACTAACCCAATTGCTATATGAAATTGGGTAGATGATCCCGGCATCTAAAAGTTTAATCACCTCCTTACGCACGGCTTCTTTCATGATGGGATTTAGCCGTCTTTGTGGTTGGACCACCGGCTTGTAACCATCCTCCATTAAAATTTTATGCATGCATAAGGAAGGGCTTATACCTTTTAGGTCCGAAATCTTCCACCCAATGGCGGATTTGTGTTCCCTCAGAACTCTCAACAGCTTCTCCTCTTCATCCTTTTTCAAGGCATTGCTAATGATTACCGGATGTTGCCCCTTCTCCCCCAAGAATGCATACCTTAAGTGGGTTGGGAGTTGCTTCATCTTTGGAGCTTTGTTCTCTTCTTCCCTGCCTTCAGTGTTGAGCTTTTCCTTTGCACCTTCATCCCTTGGGAGACTAGGTAAGGCTTCCATGTGCTTCAAGGACTCAAGATAATCCTCATCTCCCAAGGGGTCTTCTTCCTCACTATCATCATCATGGGATTTTACCAACACTTGTGCAAGTGATGAACCATGGGCTTCTCTAGTGGTCTTTTCCTTGACAATTAAGTCCACCATATCCACTTGATAGACCTCCGACCTCTCAGCTGGGTGCTTCATTGCCTTGAAGACATTGAAGACTACATTCTCATCTTGTACACGGAGGGTGAGCTTCCCTTGTTGCACATCAATCAAGGCACGCCCTGTGGCCAAGAAGGGCCTTCCCAATATGAGCGGAATCTCGGCGTCTTCATCCATATCAAGCACCACAAAATCTTCCGGAAATATGAATTTATCCACCTTCACTAGCAAGTCTTCGCCCACCCCATAAGGATATTTAATAGAGCGATCGGCTAGCTGGAGCGACATCCGTGTATCCTTGGCTTCCTTAATCCCCAACTTCTTCATCATAGAGAGAGGCATCAAGTTGATGCTTGCCCCTAGATCACACAACACCTTCCATATATTCATCTCCCCAATAGTGCAAGGTATCGAAAAAGAACCGGGATCCTTCAACTTTGGAGGGAGTTTTCTTTGAAGGTTGGCACTGCACTCCTCGGTCAAAGCAACCGTTTCTTCATCCACTATCTCATCCACTGTTTGCCACTCCCATCAAACTGATTCTCACGGATTTGGAATGTGACACATCCTTCCACTCTGAAGGAGTCTGTATTCAGGTTGCCCCTCACAATAGAAGAATCACAATCACCCAAGCTGGGTAGATCGTACTCGAAGAGAGGCTTGTAACGAGGAGGAGGAGGAGGAGGAGGGTTTTCTTCAGCCATGCCCTCTATTTTAATTGCTTCAAGCCTCTTTCTTTCTCTGACTTCCTTCCTTAAGCGCTTCTCGATCTTGGTGATCTCCGAATCAAATAGCAGGTCCTCTTGTGAAAGGGTACCTCGCATACAAAAACACGGCAAGACCAAGTGGAATCAAAGAAGTAGAGAGAAATAATAAATAAATAACAGAAAAATAAAAATAAAAATCAACTTAACCAATCAATCAAATTTCCTAAAAATTAGGAAAATTGGTTGTGCCAATCCCCGGCAACGGCGCCAAAAACTTGTTGATGTGTCACCGGCAAGTGTACCGGGTCGTCACAAGTAATAAAAACACGGTAAGAATTTACCGAGGTCGAACACAAGGATTGGGCTACCAATTCTACCAATTCACGAGAAATTTAATAAGTTTGGTTAAGCGAGGAAAGTTATTGTGAGAGAGAGATTAAGATCGCAATTCAAATAACGAATCAACTAAATCTAATGTATTAAAATCTGAAATTAAAGTATCTAGGGTTTCAAATCCACCTACTCAATCATGCATAGTACCCAAGTGATGATGTATTCCTCCCTAGGTTCAATTACAATGTCAACCGGGACCCCCAATTTCTCCTAAATTCACTGTCGTGCTTAATAGGACGTATTCAATGATTTGGATTAATTACTCACTAAGTCTCATAATCCTAATCCTCGAATTCTGTTAATTCGTGTTCCCTATAAGGTTGCACCGATCTCCTACCCACTGTCGTGCAATATTCGATCGATGATCCCAATTCAAGTTCTAAAACGTGAATCGCCGATCAGCCTCAACACGTTTAACTAGTTGATCACGCAAGCATATAATCGACACAATGAAATCAGAATTGGAAAACATTAATTGAGAAAAAAGGAAGAAAAACATACATCACATGAACACTATACCGCCATGGGTGGCTTCATTGATTCCCTAAACGAAGGGATTAGTTCCTCATGCTCGTGACGACACACAAACAATCGGCAATAATCTCCATAATAAAATAAGAAAAGAAAAGAGAAGGGAGACGCAGCTCCAGAATAACAAGGATTCGCACAAAGTCTGATCTAAACAAGTGGAAACAAACTTGGATACTCATTCTGATCTGAAACAACCTATAAATAAGGATTCTGGTTCTCGGACTCTCGCGGGGCGAACACACTTTCGCGAGGTGAACATTAGTTTTGGCGCGCTTTCAATTTAGGATTCTCGCGAGGCGAGAGTGTATTCGCGGGGCGAGTCTTCCAACTTCAATCTGTCACAGCCGTGACCTTCATCACGGCTAGGCCGTGATGGTCTCTGTCTTCCAGGGTCTTCAAACTCTCGCGTGGCGAGATGCTTTCGCGGGGCGAGATTCAATTCTAAGCTGTGACCTTCATCACGGCTAAGCCGTGATGGTCTATGACTTCCAGGTCTTCATGATTCGCGAGGCGATCAGACTGTTCGCGGGGCGAACCAGAGTGATGATTGTTGCTGCTTTATCTGATGTTCAGGCTCGCGAGGCGAGAATCCACTCGCGCGGCGAGCCTCTCCCGAAGTGCTTTTTCCACTGCTTCTTGACTTTCCTTGACTCCCGGAGCTTCACTTCTAACCTGAAACAATAAAAAGACACAAAAAGTGTAATTCTATTCAAAATAGACTAAAAACTACTAAAAATGCCTAGAACGAGTAAAAGTCTACTTAGGAATAAAACAAGACCAAATTTAGGCGAAAACGAGATTGAACTCGAATAATTTGCACAAAAACCACAGTCCATTTAGTTATAAAACTAGATAAGCCGAAGGCTTATCAGTAAACCTCATAAGCATCTCTAAAAATGGTGGGCCAATAAAAACCTGAGTCTAGGACTTTCCTCGTAGTCCTTTGTGGCCCAAAGTGTCCCCCTACTTGAGAGGCATGAGAGAAGTGAAAGATAGACTCAATCTCATAGTCGGGGACACATCTCCTAATTACCTGATCACTGCCAAACTTTCAAAGATATGGATCATCCCAAACGTAGTATTTGGCATCACTCCTGAGTTTGTGAATTTGCGCCCTAGTTGCACCTGTTGTAAAAACACCAGCAACAAGATAGTTAACAATATCAGCAAACCAAGGACTTACCCCATGTAACTGTAAAAGCTGCTCATCGGTAAAGTCATCTTGAATGGGAGAAGGGCCCTCATCCCTCTCTATTCTACTTAAGTGATCAGCTACTAAGTTCTCAGCTCCACTCTTATCTTTTATCTCCACATCAAACTCTTGGAGCAACAACATCCACCGAATCAATCTCGGTTTTGCTTCTGGTTTCTTCAGCAAGTACTTTAGAGCTGCATGGTCAGTGAAAACAGCAATATTGGAACCTAGCAAATATGATCTAAATTTATCAAGAGCAAAAACAATGGCTAGAAGTTCCTTTTCAGTAGTGGTGTAATTAGCCTGTGCAGCATCTAAAGTCCTAGAAGCATAGTAAATCACATGGGCAACCTTGCCCACCCTTTGTGCAAGGACCGCCCCCACAGCATAGTTAGAACCATCACACATAAGCTCAAAAGGGAGGGTCCAGTAAGGAGGCTAGATGATGGGAGTGGAGGTCAATGCCTTCTTCAAAAAATCAAATGCCTTCTTGCAGTTGTCATCAAAGTTGAAAGTGGCATCATTCTTCAGCAGGTTGGACAAAGGAAGGGCTATCTTGCTAAAATCCTTTATGAAGCGCCTGTAGAAACCTGCATGACCAAGAAAAGAACGAATCTCGCGAACGCAAGATGGGTAAGGCAGTGTAGAAATCACATCAATCTTAGCAGGATCTACTGAAATACCCCTTTCAGAAATAATATGCCCCAAAACAATCCCCCGTTCAACCATAAAATGGCATTTTTCATAGTTTAAAACAAGGTCAGTTTCAATGCATTTTTCCAAAATCAGGTTCAAACTATGCAAGCATGCATCAAATGAGGACCATAAACAGTGAAATCATCCATGAACACTTCCATGCAATTTTCAATATATTCAGTAAAAATGATAATCTGCATCTCTGGAATGTGCCAGGAGCATTGAAAAGGCCAAATGGCATCCTCCTGTAAGCAAATGTGCCGAAGGGGCACGTGAAAGTAGTCTTTTCCTGATCCTCTGGTGCAATGTGGATCTGGAAGTAACCTGAAAAACCATCAAGAAAACAGTAATGTGATTTACCTGCTAGCCGTTCAAGCATCTGATCGATGAACGGCAAAGGAAAGTGATCCTTTCTAGTAGCCTGGTTCAACCTCCTGTAATCAATGCAATCTCTCCAGTTATTCTGGACTCTAGTGGGAACAAGTTCATCATTTTCATTTTTCACCATTGTGAGTCCAGACTTCTTAGGCACAACTTGCACTGGGCTCACCCAATTACTGTCAGAGATAGGATATATGATACCCGCGTGCAAGAGTTTTGTTACCTCCTTCTTCACAACATCAAGAATCAAGGGATTGAGCCGCCTTTGGGGCTGCCTAACTGTCTTAGCCCCATCCTCCAACAGAATCCTATGCATACACCTGGAGAGGCTAATACCTGGTATGTCAGCCAAGGTCCACCCAATCGCCTTCTTATGCTTCTTCAAAACCTCCAAGAGCTTAGCTTCCTGATCAGCATCAAGGCTAGAGGAAATTATGACCGAAAGTTTTTCATTCCTCTCCAAATAAGCATACTTCAGATTTCCAGGAAGTGGCTTAAGCTCTAGGGAGGGTGGCTGCTCTATGGAGGGTATGTTTGGGGCAGCCGTACTGTCAAGAACTTCAGCTGAACAAACCGTTTCATCCACACTGTCACCCTTCAAAGCAGCATCAATCCCAGAACAAACAGCACAAGGGTCAGTGTGAGTGCAATCAGCACATGAGTAGACATCATCCAAACCAGAAATGGATGGGAAATCAGCAGCTGCAACCCAATCATCATAAGTTTCATCAACAATTTCAGAGAGCATCTCTATTTGAAAAACAGAGTGCTCCTCCAAGGGATGTTTCATAGCATCGAAAATGTTGAATTTTGCCACAATGTCACCAAACTCCGTGGACATGGTTCCATCGTGAACATCAATCTTTGTCTTTGCCGTTTTCATAAACGACCTGCCCAGAATGATTGGTGATCTGCTAGAATTTGTTTCCCCTGCCATGTCTAGGATGTAAAAATCAGCAGGGAAAATCAAGTCATCAACTTGCACCAGCACATCTTCTACCACTCCAATGGGGCGAGCATTGGTCCTGTTTGCCAACTGGATAGTGAGACCTGTATGTTGCAAAGGACCAAGATCAAGATTGTTGAAGATAGAAGTAGGCATGACATTAATAGAAGCTCCTAAATCCAACATGCAATTGTCGAATTTACTGTCCCCAATGGTGCATGGAATAGCAAAAGTCCCCGGATCCTTGCATTTCTGTGGCATTGCCTGAGTGAGGGCAAACAGTAACCATTTCAGATGCAGGCTTAGGTTGAATGAGGGCTGAAACATTTCGCCCCAAATTAACTCTCTCATTACCCTTCAACCTCCTCTTATGTGTGCACAAATCCTTCAGAAACTTTGCATACTTTGGAACCTGCTTAATCACATCAAGAAGCGGGATGTTCACTGCCACTTTTCTGAACACATCCAGAATCTCCCTCTCCTTGTCTTCTCCATCAATCTTCTTATTTTTCAGCACTCTTTGCGGGAAGGGGATCGGTGGCACATACTCTTTCTCAGCTTCAACAACAACAGAAGGTTCAGGAGCTACCTCAACAGTTTCTTTATCCTTTTCAGGGGCTGCCTCTACAACCTTCCCGGATCTCAAAGAAATCGCACTCATATTAGGATTTGGAGCATTAGGATTCACCACTGTTTGTGCAGGTAGTTGGTTCGATCCTTGAGCTCGTTGCATGGCATTCATCGAAGTGGCAAGCTGTCCAATCTGTGTCTGCAAAGTATGAATACTAGCATCCGTCCGCTGCTGAAACTGTCCAATCTGTGTCTGCAAGGTCTAAAACTGGAGATTTTGTGCAGTCATTTGCTTGAACAGGTCCTCTAGTGAAGGTCCAGAAGGTGCAGAGGTGGTCACTTGGGGAGAATTCTGTAGTGGTGCCAGCGGTAACATAGGTTGTTGCTGTTGTGCAGATGAGTTCCCATACCGAAGGTTTGGATGATTCCTCCAGTTGGGGTGGTACTTATTTGTGGAAAGGTCAGGAGTGTCGTACCGGTTCTGATTGTTGCCTTGATTGTAAAGATTGGCTACATAAGCTTG
Organism: Sophora flavescens; assembly: GCA_030762895.1. NCBI lineage: Eukaryota > Viridiplantae > Streptophyta > Magnoliopsida > Fabales > Fabaceae > Sophora > Sophora flavescens. The sequence continues at coordinate 181,428,832 of CM061067.1, forward strand.
AGGCAAATCAGTGACTGACTCATCTTTCAGAACGGGGCATGCATCGGTCAGGTGCTCAGGAGAGGTGCAAATGCCACACAACCTTGCTGGCTGAACCTTGTCCATTGCCAACTGCTTCACCAAAGAAGTGAGCTCATCAATTATGGTCTCAAGGGCCTTGTTGGAGGAAGAACCACGAATCTCATTCACACCCCTTGCTTCGACAGAATTGCCTCTAGTAGTGATCTGCTGGGAGTTGAGTGACATGTTCTCAATCAATTGCTTGGCAGCGGCTGGGGTCTTATCAACAAGTGCTCCCCCACTAGCAGCATCCAAAATGTTTCTATCCATCGGAAGCAACCCCTCATAAAAGTACTGAATAAGGAGCTGCTCGGAAATCTGGTGTTGAGGACAACTGGATACCAACTTCTTGAATCTCTCCCAGTACTCAGTCAATGACTCATAGCCTTGTCTAATGCCACATATTTCCTTCCTGATTGATGCGGCTCTGGAGGCAGGGAAGTACCTCTCTAGGAAGACTTTCTTTAGATCATTCCAGGTTGTAACAGAATTCGGTTCAAGGTAATACAACCAATCTTTCGCAGCACCTTGAAGTGAGAATGGGAAGGCTCTCAGATTGATGTGGTCTTCAGTTACTCCCTCCGATCTCAAAGGTGTAGAGCAGACAACCTGGAATTCCTTCAGATGCTTGTGTGAATCCTCACCTGCAAGACCACCAAACCTTGGCAACAAGTGTATTAAACCGGATTTTAATTCAAAGGGAGCAACCACATCAGCATACTCAATACACAAACCATTATAATTAACATCAGTGGCAGCAAGATGTCTTAATGTTCTTTGATCAGCCATGTTATCAAGTGCAGGTACAGAATTAGAATTACTACTAGTGCTAGCCCGAATTGCTCTACGGCATGTGTGCAAAGTTCTTTCAATTTCAGGATCAAAATCACACAAGTCAGAACAAGTAGACCTAGTAGCCAGACTAATTCAGAAAAAACAAAAACGAAAAAAATGCGAAAATAACAACAAGAGTCCCCGACAACGGCGCCAATTTTGACACGTTGTCGCACGCGCGTCAAAAAGAACGAGTGGTTTGTAAAAACTGTAGTCAGGGTGCGACAACTCGAGTATAGTCTCACAAGGACTCTTGGATTGTTATTTTCAGAAAAAAAAATCAATTTTGGGGGGGTGGGGTTTGAAGGTTTAAAATTCTATTTAGAAAACAGAGTAGAAAACAGAGCAAGAAGTGATTATCAATGATCAAAACGATTAACCTACTGTTCTCGGTTTGCCACTATCATCGATTCATATAATTCCCATGCCCTAAGCGGATTCTAATCCCTTTTCGATTGTAGAAACAATTAACAAGCGAAATTGGCACTACACGATATATGTTCCCAATTCCCGAATTAAGCAAACGGGTTGAAGCACTCGTGAATTAAGCAAACACGATTGAACACACGCGAATTAAGCAAACGCGATTAGATATGGGAACATAAAATCATCGAAACAAATCAATACCTATTATATATAATTCTGAATTAAGCAAACAGAACGTACAGGATATTATTGAAAGGAATAAGCAATTTAATCCGGGAGTTACAGAATCTCAAGTGCTCGGAACCCGACATAAAGAGACAACCCAAGGGAATTAGTTCTCCATCACAGAAATGACAACAACCTAAAAGTATAGTGTAAAACAGTGAAATCTGGATGAAATTTTGTGTCTGCTGCGTTCCTGTATATAAAGAGGCCGCACGTCACGGCCGTGATGGCCGTCACGGCCAGGCCGTGACCGCTTCTGTCAAGGGCGCGCATTCAAATTCTGGTCCGTCACGGCCGTGATGCCTATCATGGCCAGGCTGTGATCGCTTCTGACTCTGGCTGCTGATCTGTCACGGCCGTGACCTCCATCCCGGCTGGGCCGTGATCAACTCTGACTTTCTGGGTCTTCTCATCACGTCCGTGATATGTGTCACGACTGGGCTGTGATGCTTTCTGATTTTCATGGTTTTCTCATCACGCCCGTGATGTGTATCACGACTGGGCCGTGATCCTTTCTGTCTTCCATAGGTAGCTCATCACGGCCATGACCAGTGTCACGGCCTGGGCATGATGGCCTCTGCTTCAGGTGCTCTTCCCTTCTTGCTTTTCTTATCAACCTGAAAACATGAAATAGCAGTAAGTGCTTTATTTGACTCAAAATCAATGAAAATACCCTAAAACTACTCAAGAGACTCAAAATGTTGCTTGAGGACAATTACATCCAAATTTGGGCGAAAACGAGATTAAGCTCGAATAAAACCATGGTCTTACTAGTTAAAAACTAGTCGAGCCAGAGGCTGATCAGTTACCTAGGACTCGTTTGGGTTTAGATGCCATATGGGTGTTGGTGTAAGCCCTAGAGGCCAGTGTATTTCTTAGACTTACATTTGTATCTTGCCATTATATATATGATATGAGGCATTCCAGTTTATTGTGTTACTTGTTTAAACATAATAAAGTCCTTAGAATAGAAATTTCAGTTTAATGGAATATCAAGTACATGACTTGATCGTGAGACACTATTGAACAATGAAATCCTATTCTTAAATATCCGTAGTCAAGTATTTTATTAATAAGGACAATAATAATACATTGAGACTATTATGTGTGCAGACTGATGACCATATCTCACGGGTCATGGATATGAGATATCGAGTCGCCACATAGGTACACATTAGAGTAATGATGTACTGGATTGACCCACCATGAGAACACTACATGGAGCGTTATGTGAGTGTCATAAGTAGTTCTCATAGTGACAATGGTGTATGCAATCCTTCGACCTGAAATCGCTACAATCCCTACATGAGGAGTCGTGTGCTTTAATATCGTCAAACGTCATCTGTAATAGGATGATTATAAAGACGGTCATTGGGCATACCACGAGCCATGCAGAGGGATGTGAGTGACCTAGATGGAATTTGTCCCTCCTACATAACAGAGTAATATCTCGTGGGGCCCCGATAGAGTGAGACCGTAAAATGCATGGCCGTGCTGAAATGAGTCAATATGAGATATTGACCTCATTTGTTGTTAAGTCTACTCGGGTATCAGGGAACATGATATTGAACCATACAAGGGTGACACATTCTATGTCTTGTGTTCAATATAGATATATGGACAAAGGGATAATAATGCACATGAATATTTGTCACAGAAAGGTTTCGGCAAATCACTGACTTTCTCACTACTTAGGTGGCAGTGATGTATTGCTAGATACCGCTCACTGTTTGTAATATTAAATGGGATTTAATATTACTACTAACGTTTTGGGAACCTATAGGGTCACACACATAAGAGCATATCAAAAGAAGCATTAAAAGGAGAGTTGGACTCTTCTATTGGGCCTAGCACATAGTACATGGGGCTTAGGTCAAACGCTGCTTACTAACTCACTTAAGGAGGTTCTACTATAAGTAGACCACTTCGTGTTCGTGACGTTGGACGTTCACGGGATCTGCTCGTGTGGATACCTTAGAGACATCGCTCGTGCGGTGTTCGTGATAGACGATTTCAATCAATTGTCATCGCTTCAAGAGGTAAATCTTCTAACCATGAATCATGACCATTCGCAAGGATCCTTCGATGGGAATTTTTTTCCGCTGCGTTATTTTGTTTTATACGCAAATTCCCAACAATGGGTAATTGTGGATAGGTTGACCAAGTCTTCTCACTTCTTGCCAATTAAGGCAACCTATAGTTTGAGTAAGTTAGCAGACTTATACATTAAGGAGATAGCGAGGCTTCATGGCATACCTACCTCTATAGTGTCAGATAGAGAGACCCACGATTTACCTCTAGATTTTGGAGAGCTTTCCAACAGGCTTTTGGTTCTAAGTTTAGTTTTAGCACAGCCTATCATCCCCAAACGGATGGTCAGTCGGAGAGGACCATACAGACCCTTGAGGACATGCTTAGAGCATGTGTTTTAGATGAAGGCGGGGGTTGGGATAAATTTTTACCTCTTATAGAGTTTGCTTATAACAACAGTTATCACGCTAGCATCGGCATGGCACCCTATGAAGCTCTTTATGGGAGGAAGTGTAGGTCCCCTTTATGTTGGTGTGAGGTGGGTGAGAAGACCCTGCTAGGACCAGAGTTAGTCCAGGAGACCACCGAGAGGATTAAAGTCATTAGGGAAAGGATGCGCACTGCACAGAGTAGGCAAAAGAGTTATGCCGACAAGAGAAGGAAGCCTTTATAATTTCAGGAAGAGGGACCTGTATTCTTGAGAGTCACTCCTAAGACTGGGGTTGGGAGGTCAATGAAAGTCAAAAAGCTCAACCCTCGTTTCATGGGTCCGTTTCAAATCCTAAAAAGAGTCGGGCCTGTTGCTTACCAATTGGCTCTTCCACCACAATTGTCGAATCTCCATGACGTCTTCCATGTGTCTCAACTCCGGAAGTACGTACTAGATAGTTCACACGTGATAGCTCCTGAGTCAATACAATTGAAGGATAATTTAATCTTTAAGCCCAGACCTATTCAGATCATTGACAAGAGCACAAAAACTGAGGAACAAGATGATCCCATTGGTGAAAGTGATTTGGGAAGGGTTGACTACAGAGGAAGCTACCTGGGAACTTGAGGAAGATGTTAGACAACATCATCTAGATCTTTTCGGCACAGGTACATAACTTAGTATTGCATTACCTTTAATGTTGTGTAGTTTGGGTGAGACGTGAGAATTTCGGGGACGGAATTCATTAAGGAGGGGAGAAAATGTAACATCCTAAATTTTAAATATAATTTTTAAAATAGAAACATTAAGCTATTATGAGGTTTAGTGTAGAAATTGGTAGTATGAGAATGTATTAAAATTTTCTTTAATAATTACAAATCAAAAGAGTGTAAGATTGGGAAATAAAATAAAAATAAATAAATAAGAGATTTAGTGTGAGGAAGTGATAGCATAAGAATTTATTGAAATTTATTAACTATTATAAAGAATTTTTAATTATATATATATATATATATGTGGAAAAAAAATAAAAAAAGGGGGAGAGAGACACTTGGGCGTTAAGCCCAAGCAGAATAAAAAGAAAAAAAATAAAAAGAAAGTAAAAGGGGGGGGGGGGGGGGGGGGGCCAAACCTAATATAGGCGCTGACTATATATATATATGAACATAAAGCACACTAACCAAGAAAAAGAAGGAGGAGCGCCGCAGGAGGTTATTTCGTCGGGTACTTCATTTTCTTATTAGTACAATCCTAACAACACAGATCCAAGAACGCCACCAAACGGGAGAGGAATTTTTAGGGAAGCACAAATCCCTATCATACGTGATTTTTAGAGCACATTGGAGGTCTTCGAGAGGTGAGTAAAAATAACTTTTCTCACACTTTCATGGTACAAATAATCTGGGTCCTTAATTTATTTGAGATTTTTAAAAAATATTTTGGGGTTCATTCGAATTCTTAAAATGTTTCATCTTGTTAACAAATTGATTCGGTAAAAATGTTTTCTTGAATCTTCAGAGAAATAGTCTTGTTATTCTTAATTTGTTGGACGACCACAATGATAAATTCTTCTCCTTCTTTTATGCTGCCTGATGCTCAATTGCCATATGCCCTCCCTGTAACTATGCTGCACAGAAATAAACTAGCACCAACGTCAATAGTGACGTGAGAGGTGCTTTTAGTTATATATATATATATATATATAATATAATATATAATTACTGTTAAGAAGAAAGTTTGTATGAGTATGTACTATCATCTTGACTTGGTATGACCAATTAATTATTGTTATTGATGTATGAAGTTTGAGAATTTAATTGGTAGTCATCTGGGATGACATATTGTATGGTATATATGAGTTGGTCATCACCTTCCGGGAAGGGGTGACGGTTGTACATTCTATTCCGAGAATAGGATGAGAGATATCACCATCTGGGATGGGATATCAATTTATTAAAATATTCACATCTGGGATGAAATATTAGATACCTCCATCTGGGATGGAGAAGATAGTGGGACGCCATTGCATGGATATGAGCTCATAGACCTTAGTGGATCTGGGATTCACACCGGTTCTGGGAACCAAAGAGTCAAGTTAAGTGATTCTGGGAATCACCGAGTCATGTTCGTGGAGTTGCATTGTGTAGAGTTTGCGTGGTGAATGTGATTGAATGCAATGAGATGTGACTGTTGCTGAGCTTATGAGTTTCTACTTTAAATTCTTGACATTAATTTTATTTATAAATATTTATTATTTTGGAGATTTGTTATATTCAATATTTTAAAAAATTAGCGGGTACCATGAATGTTTTTCCGTTTACCGCGCCGGCTGAAAACAACACTATTTGCGAGCCTTTTCATCAAATGATTATTTCTATTCACTGTGATTATCTCTCATTAAAAGTGTGGTTTTCAGAGCACGAGGACGACATCACTGGAACTGAAGAGGACTGAAGACTTAGCGGATTTTCTTTAGTTATTATTCTTAGCTTGGTTAGTACTTTCTTAAATAAGGAGCCGTATGTGGCTAGACGGTTTTTTTTATTTGTCGTTGGGCTTATTAGTAGACGCCCGTTTTTTTTAGGCCTTTGGTTTTTATTTAGATTTGTGAATTTATTAATATATTATTACTTTGGATACTTTATCACTATTTTAATTAATATGAGGTATTTTCAGACCCGATTAAGTTGCGAAATTTTTTTATGACATGTATGTTTTTAATTTTAAATTCTTCAAAGGATTTTCATTGATTTTGTTTTGGGTTACTAATGTAACGAAGGGTGTTACATTTATGGTATCAGAGCGGCACCTCTCCCAGTACGGTGTGGTTCGGGGACGAACCAAGCGGAAGCTGGTGGGCATGTAACACCCGGGTGCCGACGAGGGCGGGGAGTGGTCTCCGGTGCAAGAAGGCACAGACAAGGAGCGTCTCCTGGCAGGCTTCTAGGCGGAGGGACACATGAATGAACCGATTACACACCCGAATGAGAGGGATCCCGAGACTGTGTAGGTATGGGACTATGCAGTTGAGGAAGGCTTATATGAATTGATTGGTACTACCTATACTAACAAGATGCATATTCTTTTCGGTAGCCCATCACTTAAGAACTCCACAGTTAAGCGTGCTTGACTTGGAGCAATTCTGGGGTGGGTGACCTCCTGGGAAGTTTTCCCAGGATGCGTGTGAGTGAGGACAAAGCATGCTGAAAAGACCCGTGTTGGTCTGTGGGGACAGTCGTCAATTCGTAGAGCAGCCAGGGATGTTACACAAAACACCTATCTTGGCCAATGATCGAGAACTAGGCATTTGATAATCATTATTAGCCATAATTTCAATCAAGGTTTTTGCTTCATCGGGTGTCTTTTGACTTAATATTCCACCAGCCGCTGCTTCTATCATACTTCGGGAATTCCGGTTGAGACCATTGACAAATGTTGCAACTTGTTGCCATGTTTCTAACTCATGATTTGGACAAGCAGTTAGCAAAGACTTGAACCTCTCCCATGCTTCATAGAGTGATTCACCATCCTTTTGTGCAAAAGCATTGATCTCCGACCTCAACTCGATCATTCTTGATGGCGGGAAGAAACAAGATAAAAACTTGCTCACCAAATCATTCCAAGTAGTAATGCTCCCATGAGGATGGGATTGAAGCCATGACTTAGCTCTATCCCTCAAAGAGAAAGGAAAGAGCCTTAAACGAATAGCCTCGTCGGAAGCTCCATTCATCTTGATAGTATCACACAACTTAACGAATGTGCCAATGTGAGAACGCAGGTCTTCACTCTCTAGTCGTCCAAAATGATTTTGTTGCACAAGATTAAGAAGTGATGCCTTTATCTCAAAATTGTTACAAGCCACTGCAGGTCTAACAATTGGAGTTCCACATCTATCGGCCTTAGGGGAAGTATAGTCCCCCATTGTCCTCCACTGCCTATTGTTTTCAGCCATGATGACAATTGATACTTCAACTTGCGGTTCTTGCACACTAGAAGATGCTCATTCTATATTCTTTCTTCTTTTCTGTTCTTTCTACAAAGCTTCTCGATTCCCAGATTGTATTGAAGTTCACTTGGGTCAATCGTACCTGGCATACATGGAAACAAACCGAGTAGAACAACACCAAATAGAGCAAGTACAAGTTAAGCTTAAAGTAGACAATTATGCAACTTCTAAGAGAAACACAAAGAAAACCAAAACAAAAATAGAAAATAAAAGAAAAGTGTCTAAATTAGAATTTTCCTCTGGTACTCGTGATATTGGCATACCGATCCCCGACAACGGCGTCAAAAACTTGATACGATTTCGGCAAGTATATCTAGTTGCTAACAAGTAATACGGTGGTGAGACCGGATATCATTCTCAAAGATCGCGGACAAGTACCACTTCTCAAATTACTACTATTTAGACGATTGTTTGGAAGGAAGGGACTCAATTAACATGCAACAATGATTCTATGAAGACGAAGATACAATTCATGCCTCTGATGATCGGCACTTGTAATTATGCCCATTCTTTTTGTATAATCATTATCAACAATAAAACATAGAAGAAGCCCAAAAAAAGGGTTTACAGGAAGAATAAAAAAGAAAAACGTAGTCCCCAATTGTTTATATGATCTAGACTCTAGAGCATTCCTTAGGTTGTAATTACTACATTCTTCCTTAACAAAATTTTGATCATCCAATTTATGGAATTCTAAATTTGTCTTGCAATACAATTTTCTGATTTGAACCTTTGGATTTCTTGGAACGTTGCACAGGGTTTTGTTCGGCCGCTGACCTATAGATTTGTAGGTCAGTTGAAAGGGTTTGTTCACTTCTCTTTGGTTCAATGATGAAATTATTTTCAGTTTTCTTGGACTGAGCTGTAGGATATATCCTGTCCAGTTTTCATGGATCTGCAAATTATGTGTTAATACTTAATATATGTAGGTTTATGACCGGTTCTGGTGATTTCTTAAATTGAAACTTAAGATTTAATTCTAATGAACTGTATTGATAATTAATTATATATCGTTACATCATAAAAAATATTTGATTCTTTTAATAATTATAATAAAAATTATATATGAGATGATGGATGATTGGATGATATAATAAAATATTTTATCCCAATTTTCTATCAAAATTAAACTCCCAACAATACAACACAAAATATAGATTTATTTATTTTGTTTTCACATTCCTGTTTTTATTTTTAAAAATAATTATAAAATCTTCACGTTATTTTCTTAGTTAGCAAATATCTGCACTTATGTTTCTTATTTTTAAATATTTGCTGGCACCGAAAAAAAAAATGTTTTAAACACTATATTGTCGGGACTTATGGTTGCAGAGTGATGGACGGACAAAACAGTGGCGTATCTATAACCGACCTACTCCAACTGCCAAAGTGCAGATATAAGAAATGATGGGAAGCTTTATTGTAAACCTCTTCAACTTCAACTTCAACTTCAACTTCACTCAAAATGATTCAGCATTCTCTTTTCAAACCTTGTTCATTCTCATTCTCAACCCCATTTCCCACACCCCCAAAACGTTGCCGTTTCCGTAACCCTTTTCATCCAACTTCAACAATTCGATTTCGATGCGAGGCTGCCGATTCATCGTTGTCTCCGCCGATAGAATCGGAGCAGAAGAACGGAACCTACCCTGGAGGGTTGGGTCCGTACACTGGTAGAGACCCAAATGTGAAGAAACCCGAGTGGTTGAGGCAGAAAGCACCTCAAGGTGAAAGGTTTCAAGAGATTAAGGAATCATTGTCACATTCGAAGCTTAACACTGTTTGCGAGGAGGCACAGTGCCCTAACATTGGAGAGGTTCCATTTTCAATTTTTCTTGTGTTTATTATTATTAATCCGTTCTCTTTCACTGAAATTACTTAACCACTTCGTTGTTATGGACAGTGTTGGAATGGAGGTGGGGATGGTATTGCAACTGCAACGATCATGCTTCTTGGGGATACTTGCACCCGTGGATGCAGATTTTGTGCTGTCAAGACAAGCCGAAACCCACCACCTCCTGATCCAATGGAACCTCTGAATACTGCTATGGCCATTGCAAGTTGGGGGTGTGTATATGCTGTGTTACTGTGTCTGCTTTTTATGCCAAATTGCTAATAATTCCAACCTTTATGTTGGCCTGCTTTCTATGGTTTTGGTGTATATGCCTTATTATGCATTATGATGAGAATCAGATAAGTACTTGAGAAATCATCTTGGGGGTTTATGCATTATGATGAGAACCAGATAAGTACTTGAGAAATAATCATCTTGGGGGTTGTTGCTTCTTTCAGCACAGATGTGATATATATTAGGTTTAATTAATCCGTAGGTCCCTGAACTATTTGAAAATTATCAAATAGGTTCCTATACTTTAAAGTTTGTAATTGGGTCCCTGAACACACAAAAATTGTAATTGGTATCTCATATACTTTTCCGTTAGGGTTTTGTACTTTCGTTAAACTTACAAAAAGTACAACTTACTTGAATTTTTCCAAAAAGTTCCAGGACCACAAATGACGAGTGGATGTATTACTAAATGTTCTCCTAACGGATACTTAACGAAACCCTAATGGGAAAGTATATGAGGAACCCCCAATTACAAATTTTTTGTGTTAGGGACCCAATGACAAACTTTTAAAGTCTCACAAACTTTTAAAGTATGAAGACGTACTTGAAAATTCTCAAATAGTTCAAGTAGATACAGATTAATTTAAACGATATATTACTCTAGTTAACTTCATACAGACTTTTGTAATTTATGGAAGGTTATTAAGTGCCCATTCGTCTTTGTATTAGACGTTACAATGCCTAGATTGACCATTGGCATATCATGTGTGTCTCTTTGGTGTATGATATAATTTATGCAAAGTTATATTATATCTCATTCCATGTTAATTACTAGTTACCAATTTTTGCAGTGTGGATTATATTGTCTTGACAAGTGTGGATCGAGATGATCTACCTGATGGAGGAAGCGGGCATTTTGCTCAGACTGTTAAAGCTATGAAGGTGCGTAGACATATTGTACTGTTGTTTCATAGTTCTATTTACTAGGTATGCAATGCAAATTGCAAATACATTGAGTGTTACCTTTATGATTGCTTTTGCAGAGTCTCAAACCTGAGATCATGGTTGAGTGTTTAACCTCTGATTTCCGGGGTGACCTGAAGGCTGTAGAAATTCTGGTTCACTCAGGTTTAGATGTTTTTGCTCACAATGTTGAGACAGTCAAACGACTCCAAAGAATTGTTAGAGATCCTAGGGCTGGGTAAGTTGCATTGCTGATCCATCTGCTTTGTCATAATATCAACCATTGTTTCTTCAAAGGTAAAATAAAAGCTAAATAGATATAATTTTTTTAATGGAAGAATACATTCTTGGGAAAAAAAATAGTTGTGCAATTTTTTACCTGGAAATATAGAAGCATATAATGTTCAATTATATTATTTCAAGTAGATATGAATAAGAAGAGCCTTTTCAGAAAGGAACTTTGCATATGATAACATGTTCATATAGAATGATAATAACTTCAAATATAAGAAGAATAAAGAATAAGAATATATCTGTTAGCTCAAGACCCCCTATATACAAGACCTACTTCAGAAAGAAGAAACAAACCAAGGCCACGGAACCCATAACTAGTTAGCTGAACATTGTATTAGTAACTAGTTAGTATAAATATAATAAAGGGGAGGGAAGTGGGGATCATTCTGTTAGTTGGTTAGAAATTGGTTGGGAGAGACTAGGCTCTCAAACTCCTAGCTATTCTCTCTCTCTCTCTCTCTCTCTCTCTCTTTCTTGTATCTTCTTGATTCTTTCTCTGGTTTAGGGAATATTTTCCTTAGAGATTTCTGCAATAAACAAAACAGTGAAGGATAGTTCAGTGATTCACTAGCCAGTTCTATCAACTGGTATCAAAGCTCTTTTCTGGGTGTGGTACATGGTCCATACGCGAAGGATGGACGCAAGAATTGAGGCTCTTGAGCGCGGCTTTGATGACTTGAGGAGGAGTCGTGACGATGACCGGCGAGAACGCCAAGAACTGAGACGAATCTTGGAAGAAGAAAAGGCGGAGACTAGGAAGCAGTTTGATACAATTGTGGCGATGCTCCAAAGAAACTCGAATGACCACAAAGAATAATGGCAGCGACGGTCATAGAAGCAATGAAGAAGAAACGAGGGCCGGGGGCGAAGTTAACTGGAACGAAGACAAGTGGAGGAAACTCGAAATTCCACTGTTCTCGGGCGATGACGCGTATGGATGGGTGAATAAGATCGAACGCTATTTTGCGATGAAGGGAGTTTCTGATCGTGAGAGATTGCAAGCTTCGATGGTCGCCATGGAAGGTAAAGCCCTAAACTGGTACCAATGGTGGGAGTTCTCGTGTGGTAGACCCATCGTGGGAGGAGTTTCAACGGCCCCGCCGAGAGATTCCAACCATCAATTACTCGAACCCCTTTGAGTTGTTGATGAGTCTCAGCTGCACGGACGGAGCGAGTACAGGAAAGATTCGAACTTTACTCGGACCACCGAAAGGGGCCGATCCGGAGTATGTAAAAGGGATTTTCTTGAATGGGCTTAACGATCTTGTGAAGGCAGAATCCGAAATCGCACTCGTTGAAAACCCTCCCCGAAATGATGAAGTTTGCCCAACAGTCGATGAGAGGAACGAGTTATTGAGTAAGGGAGTGATCGGAGGAAATCGTGGGGAGGACCCACTCGGAACTATGCCCAAAACCGAACAAGTGACATGGGAGTCGGGGAAATGTAAGCAACACACGTAACCCGGTGGGCAATAGAAGCACGAACTCTGGCCAATGATTCCAACAATTCAAGACAATGGGGTCAATTAGGGGAAGGGGAGTTCAAGATCTTGACCCAAGCCGAGAAGCAAGACAAAAGGGAGAAGGGGTTGTGCTTTAGGTGTGATGGGAAATTTGGCCCCGGGCACGTTTGTGCCAACAAACAATTACAACTTTTCGGTTTTAGAGGAGGAAGATAAAGGAAACGAGGAGGAAGAGGAAGTAACACCCCATGAGATAGAACTCAAGAACTTGCAGCTATCATTGTACAGCATTACAGGAATCACTTCAAAAAAATCAATCAAGTTGTGGGGAGAAATAGCAGGAAGGAAGGTGGTGGTACTTATTGATTGTGGGGCTTCCCACAACTTCATCTCCTCAGTGTTAGTAGAAGAGGAATCAATACAGGTGGCTGAAACTGTTCCTTATACAGTAGAGGTGGGGGATGGTAGGAAGATTCGATGTAAAGGAGTTTGTCCTAAACTCATGCTGAAGATTCAAGGGTTAGAAGTGCAACAAGACTTCTACATCTTTGAACTAGGAGGGGTGGATATTGTTTTGGGGATGAAATGGTTGGCTGGTCTGGGAGAGATTAGGGCGAATTTTCAGGAGCTAACACTTAAGGTGCCTACCACTAAGGGTACCCAGGTGTTAAGAGGTGAGCCAGCATTGGCTAGGGCAGCAGCTTCTTTCAAATCAGTGATGAAAGCTATTCAAGCAGAAGGGCAAGGATTTATCCTGGATTGTCAAGGCATGCAAGCCAGTTTGGGCGAAGAAGCAGTAGAAATACAATGGTTAGAGGAGGTACTGAACAAATTCGTAGAGGTTTTTAAGGAGCCCAAGGGATTACCACCACCCAGGAGACAGGATCATGCAATCACTCTCAAGGAAGGAGCCGATATCCCCAACCTACGGCCCTACAGGTACCCTCATTACCAAAAAAATGAAATAGAAAGACTTGTCAATGACATGCTGAGATCAGGAGTCATAAGGCCTAGTGTTAGTCCATATTCTAGCCCTATTATCCTAGTGAAAAAAGAAGGACGGGAGTTGGCGATTTTGTGTGGACTATAGAGCCCTAAACAAGGTGACAGTCCCTAACAAATTCCCTATACCGATTATTGATGAGTTGTTGGATGAGTTGGGAGGAGCAAAAATCTTTTCTAAACTAGACTTACGATCCGGATATCATCAAATTAGAATGAAGGAGGGAGATATTGCCAAAACTGCATTTAGGACTCACGAAGGTCATTACGAGTTTGTTGTAATGCCCTTCGGTCTCACAAATGCACCCTCTACATTTCAGTCCCTCATGAACGAAGTCCTTAAACCATATCTCGGAAATTTGCTCTTGTATTCTTTGATGACATTTTAGTGTACAAAGAAGAGCAGGGGAAGATCATATTGAACACTTGCAAGTCTGTCCTATTGCTGTCGCAGCAGAACCCAGCTATATGCCAATCAAAAAAAAGTGTACATTTGGGCGTAAATAGATTGAATATCTAGGCCACATCATATCGGGAAGGCGTAGTCTGCGACTCCAAGGAAAATAGAAGTCATGAAGCAATGGCCTACTCCCAAAGATGTTAAGGCTTTGAGAGGGTTCCTAGGCCTCACAGGGTATTACAGGAGATTTGTGCAGAATTATGGTAAGATTGCCCGACCCCTAACCATGCTGCTAAGGAAGGATGGGTTCCTCTGGAGTGAAGAAGCTCGGGCAGCCTTCGAGTCACTGAAGAATGCCATTGTCAGACCGGTAGCATTCCTAAGCCAAACTTTGTCTGATAGAGCACAAAAGAAATCTGTGTATGAGCGGGAATTGATGGCCATTGTCATGGCAGTGCAAAAGTGGAGGCATTACTTAATGGGCAGGCATTTCATCATTCATACCGACCAACAAAGTCTGAAGTTTTTAACGTAATGCAGGGGGTATTAGGTGAGGAACAATTTAAATGGACTTCTAAGCTAATAGGGTTCGATTTCAAATAAAATACAAGCCCTGGATGTGATAATAGAGCGTAGATGCTCTCTCTCCCGAAGAATGACTTATGCTGCCATATCAGTAGTTCAATTCTCAGAACTGGAAGAATGGGAGGAAGAAGCTCACAAAGACAGCAAGCTGCAGAGTATTATTCATGACATCATTAGAGACCCTAAATCTCACCCGGGATACTCATTTGTGAGTAAGAAATTATTGTATAAAGGGAAATTGGTGCTGCCCAAAACGTCCTCAAAAATCCCTGTACTAAATGAGTTTCACAGCTCTGCCATTGGGGGTCACTCAGGATTTTTCAGATCCTATAAAAGGATAGCTGCCTTAGTGTATTGGGAAGGAATGCGAAAAGATATTCACCAGTATGTGGCTAATTGTGAGAAGTGCCAACTCAATAAGTATCAAACCTTGTCCCCTGCGGGTCTCTTGCAACCTCTTCCAATTCCAACTCAGGTTTGGGCTGATGTCTCAATGGATTTTATAGAAGGATTACCCAAGGCACAAGGAAAAGATGTGATATTAGTGGTGGTGGATCGGCTTACAAAATATGCTCACTTTATCTCACTTAGCCACCCATTCACTGCAAAGGATGTGGCAGAAATATTCATTCGAGAAGTGGTCAAATTACATGGTTTCCCATCTACCATTGTCTCGGATAGAGATAAGGTATTTCTTAGCAATTTCTGGACCGAACTTTTCAGGTTAGCAGGGACAAGATTAAAGTTCAGTTCTGCCTATCATCCACAATCGGATGGGCAAAAGAAAGTGTAAATAGGTGTTTAGAAACCTATTTGAGATGTTTGACAGATCCAAACCCAAGCAAAGGGGTCAAATGGCTTAGTTGGGCTGAGTTTTGGTTCAACACCAATTACAATAGCTCAACCAAACTAACTCCATTCAAGGCCCTTTATGGTCGAGACCCACCTCACCTCCTTAGAGGAACTACTATACCCTCTGCTGTAGAAGAAGTTACTCTAATGACTCAAGAAAGAGATTTAATTCTACATGACCTCAAGAGCAACCTTCTCAAGGCTCAAGGACAAATGAAGGCTACAGCTGATAAATCCAGAAGGGATGTTACATATGCGGTGGGAGATTGGGTCTACTTGAAATTACAGCCATATCGATTGCGGTCCTTAGCTAAGAAGATGAATGAGAAGTTGCGGCCTAGGTTCTATGGACCTTACCAGATTTGTAAGCAAGTGGGGCAGGTTGCATATCAGTTAGAACTTCCCACAGGAAGTCGTATCCACCCTGTTTTCCACGTTTCACTGCTCAAGAAGGCATTGGGGCCATCAGTAGTACCACAGCCGCTTCCTCAAGCACTCAGTGAAGACCTTGAGCTGCTGGTTGAGCCAGAACAAGTGGTGAAAGTCAGGACAGGAGATGCAGGGCATGCAGAGGTGTTAATCCAATGGAAGAACCTACCCGAGTTTGAAGCCACATGGGAGTCTTATGATGTGATTAATGAGCAGTTCCCTCTTTTCCACCTTGAGGACAAGGTGAAACTTCTGGGGGGGAGTATTGTTAGCTCAAGACCCCCTATATACAAGACCTACTTCAGAAAGAAGAAACAAACCAAGGCCACGGAACCCATAACTAGTTAGCTGAACATTGTATTAGTAACTAGTTAGTATAAATATAATAAAGGGGAGGGAAGTGGGGATCATTCTGTTAGTTGGTTAGAAATTGGTTGGGAGAGACTAGGCTCTCAAACTCCTAGCTATTCTCTCTCTCTCTCTCTCTCTCTCTTTCTTGTATCTTCTTGATTCTTTCTCTGGTTTAGGGAATATTTTCCTCAGAGATTTCTGCAATAAACAAAACAGTGAAGGATAGTTCAGTGATTCACTAGCCAGTTCTATCAATATCCTGTCAAGATTATTGTGGCTCATTATATGGTTTTAATTTCGTTAAATGTTTTGCAGGTCATTTTTTTACTATCCTATTATGTGTTTTGTATTTCGCTTCTTCAATTGTCTGGCTAATTGAATTTTGAATTCATAATAGAAATTACTGACATAGTTTGATTGAATACTTTACTGTGAGCGTGAGGGATACATGACTCACAATCTGTTTTCTTCGGCTGGTTTCTTTCCATTATGGATCACCATTTTCTCAGTTTCTATTTCTTATATGTAGTATGGTTGCAGGTATGAGCAAAGCTTGTCAGTTCTAAACCATGCAAAACGTAGCATTGAGGGTATGATAACAAAAACTTCTATAATGCTGGGCCTTGGAGAATCTGATGATGAGGTGAAGGAAGCAATGGCTGATTTAAGGGCCATAGATGTTGATATTCTGACATTTGGTCAGTATTTGCAGGTTAGTTAATGTAAAATGCTTTGGTGCTGTCCAGACCTGCTTCTCATATATTAGAAACTGAATCTGGAGATTCTGTCCATGCTTACAGATGGTGCTAATCTTTCTCATGATCTCATGATTTTTAGTTTCTATAACATGTTTTATTGAATCTATGAGGTTACTGTATTGTTGGCTCAGCTGACAGTACACCTTGCTCTCTTATATTTTATTGGTTGTTGACTTGTAGTGGCTTATAGTTAATTCAAAAGATGTTATTGTTGCAGCCAACTCCCTTGCACTTGACTGTCAAAGAGTATGTTACTCCTGAGAAGTTTGCTTTCTGGAAAGAATATGGGGAGTCTATTGGTTTTCGTTATGTAGCCAGTGGGCCACTGGTAAGCTCGTAGCAGATTCATTAGAATTTGATTGTACCCTTCTTTTGGTATGACTTAACATATACATGTTGATCTAAGAAGTGACAAAAATGATGAATATAAGTTGTACAAATATCTAATCTTCATCATTGAACTTACGATATCCTTTCTGAAAGCCCTTTGTGTATTACAGGTGCGGTCTTCTTACAGGGCTGGGGAGCTATTTGTCAAGACAATGGTACAAGAAAAGGCCAAGAATGCTGGCGACTCACTATTGTAACTTTTTGGCTCTGCGGATTATGTATACTAAGCAACCAAAGATGACGAAATTTTTGTACGTGCAATTGCTGCGGAGGAAAATGGTTAGCAGGGAAGAGAACAAAGTTTTCAGAAGCATTATAATTGATTTAATTGGAGGGTGTTTTTTCAAGTTGTATTTGGTTGGTATTGCTGTTTTGGGGTTACATTGGATATTCCTGTTTCTCTTCGATTGTTTGCTAAAGTTACGTGTATCACTGTATCTCTTAAATACTCTATTTATCAAAAGTGCTAGCTAACTCAACCGATAAAGTTTTAGAGTTTGTTGTGAGGATTTGTGCTCTCAAGTAATATTAAAGAGTGCTTGTAACTGAAGCATTGCCTTGCACTTTTTCGAAGGTGTTTTCAATACTTAGGTGGCGTTTGGTATCTGCAATGTTTTATTTTCAGGATAACTATATTTCTGGGAATGTGATTTTCGGGAATAAAGTTTTCCTATCTTCACACATGGGAATACTCAGATTACAAATTATCTAAATCAAGGTATTACTATTTACATTTTTAAGTATCCAATGGGCATGCGTGTCGTTCAAAAGAAATCTTAGGTTAGAATTGACTCTGTTATGAGAGATTCTTGGGTCGTTTACTCAAGTCAATAGAAGAAAGAATTTATGCTCTCAAACAAAGGAGTGTAGGAAAAATGAGATGAGGGACTGAGTCTGAGACACCAACGTTGACCAAGGACTGTAGACAAATAAATCCCAAGGAAACTAGATTTTTAAGAAACTTCCTTCGAAGTCTTAATTTTCTAAGTGAGGTTTCAAGAAAATAATGAGAAACCTTTGTGCCCCTACTATCTCTTAAAACTTGCAAGTTTTTAAAGATTAATATTTTAATAGAATATTCCATAAAAAAATCCCCAACCATATAGCTTTAACCCAATTTGTGTCGGGATGCATACAAAAAACAAAGTGGATTCCAGTATTCCAATAATGACAGTCCCTAGTCTCTTGTGATTTTCTCAAATGTTTCAGCTTTTCTTTTCCAAGTAAACTTAAAACTTATTCAAATGTTCTGAAATCAATTTTCTCTCAATTTGGATCGTTAGCGTTTCTATTATTTGATCGAATTAATGGGTAGCGTTCAATCTCTTTTATATAGATTTTCTTTAAGCAATAATCAGATCAATGGAAATGGAAACATCTACAAGCAATTTCGCTTATAAAACAGATCAAATGCAATGAATGAATAAAGCAAAAGATGAGTTGGTGGGTGCTGTCATTTTGTGCCCCAACTATAACTAAACCTCCCTTTATTGTAAAGCAAAGTTGGCAAAGAAAATTATGATAGCCTATAAATACTACTGGTGTTCAATAATTGATGCAGCAATTTGTGAAGCAAAATCTTTTTACTCCACAACCCAGTCAACCCAACTTAATCTCAATGATTTTAGATATCACTGTGTAGAAATTTTCAGCCAAAACATCCAATCCCTTTTAATATCATCTTCTAAATATTGATACTGCAACAGAAAGTTAGATTCCACAACAATGTTGAAGAAAGTAACAATCCTTTTAGTTCTTTTGTCTTTTATCATTGCAGCTATTGCTTCTGACCCAGATCCAATCATGGACTTCTGCATAGCCAAATCAGTAGGCAACAGCTTCACTTGCAAGAATTCTTCCACAGCAACAGTGGAAGATTTCACCTTCTCTGGGATAAAGTTTCCTGGGAACTTCAAAGAAACTGGCTTTTCTTCTAAGGCAGTGAATTCCAATGTCTTTCCAGGTTTGAACACTCTTGGGGTTTCACTAGTAAGAGCAGATTTTGATGTTGGTGGTGTCAATGTGCCCCACTTCCATCCAAGGGCAACAGAGGTTGCTTTTGTGCTGGAGGGAAAAATTTACTCAGGATTTGTTGACACAAAGAACAAGGTTTTTGCCAAAGTTTTGGAAAAAGGAGAGGTCATGGTGTTCCCAAGAGGCTTGGTGCACTTTCAGATGAATGTTGGAGATGGGCCTGCTGCTATTTTGGGCAGTTTTGACAGCCAAAATCCTGGCTTGATGAGAATTCCAAATGCAATTTTTGGTTCTGAAATAAAGGAAGAGCTTTTGGAGAAGGCTTTTGGACTAAGTTCTAAGGAGCTCTCCAAGTTAAAGAAGAGGTTTTCTCCTAGCTAAAATGCTTTTTCTGTTTATGGAGACATTGGAATAAAATCATTGAGGATTAATGAGCCACATCATGCATAGTATAATATTCTACATGATATTTATAGCATAACATTACTGAAGAATGATGATTAGTTGAAAATATCCATCCATTGGAAAGTTATTCGATTGATTTGTAGTTGATTATTTTAATACTTCGGCCCTGCTTATTCTAATGTTCATGTGGTTTAATTATAGAGCCACCATAATTTAGTAGAAGTGCTTCCTTTTTCAAACTTCAGTTTCCTTCGATTAAGGAAGGAGCTGAAGATTAGATAGTGACGACGATCTAAAAAAGAAGATAAGGACTTTGAACTGTTTTGAAGTTTATTTATTTCCAAGTTCTTGCTTTTTGCCTTCTGTTCATATTTTAAGTCATTAACATTTGGTTCAATAATCCAAGTTAGGCACAAAAGCTCCACATCAAAGGAGTGGTTGGGGAAAATTTCATATGATAACGCGTACTGAATAATTAATGGAACGTTAGTTAATTACTTAAGAAGTTATTAACCAACCATGAAATTATACATTAAAAAGTGACACAGAAAAATGGCAGATGGTTATTTATTTTCCTTTCTTATGTGTCCCTTTATCCTTTCATTAGACCCCGCTTTTCTCCCTCCAGGGTGCTCTTATCCAACAGCATCATTTCAAAGAGGTTGTAACTGCTCCAAAAGCTACTTTGTTTCCCCCCATTTGGTTGCACTCATTTTACTAGCTTTTTGTTTCTCCACGCGGGTCTAAGTGTCATGTTTTTATTGGAGAACCAAACAAGCCGTGATTATTGGAGGACATTGCGTTTTCCTGACGCCTAATATACTCTTTGTAGTTGTGTTCCTATTCTTAAGGTTGTTTGGTTACTAACAAAGGTGGGTTTTACATTACCATGCTTCTACTAATATATAAACCTTTCCCCCCCCATTTCTTAATCTTCACTGTAAAATTACAAAAGAAAGGTGCTTTGGATGCTTTTGGAAATCAAAATGACAAATCCAAGTGTAGTGTTATAGATAAGATAACACTTAGCTTAATAAATAAACACCCAAAAAACCATGATCTTGCAGTAATAACAATAAAAGGCTCTAGATGATTAAAACAAATCATGATCTAAGATCTAGAGCAGTTGTTCTACACTGTTTACATCTTGCACACACATTCCCTATTTCCATCATAGTTATATAGTTAAAGCAATGCACTGAGCATCTCATTCCAAATGTCAGGCACCCCAGGGAGGCACCAATGGCTGCAATCAGAGGAAAGGCCTGTACCTGGTTTCTGCCTCTCTTCTTCACTTATTGCCCTTCTGTACACTGAAGGATGTCCATCTCTTCGAAAAGCCGTCATTGTTGTAATATCTTGCAGATACACTGGAAATCTCATTCTCTTCAGCACTCCTTGTAGCACTACCAGTGGTTCAGGAACATGCATGTGGCTGAAAGATTGTAGAGGCTGCCTCTGATTGTAGCATTTCCAACCATTTTGCCTGCATATAAAAATCAAACAACCAGAGAAGCTGAGTAAAGCAAAGAATGATAATTTCAGTCCATCTTAATTAGGCAATAAAAATAGATAGTACCTGTTATGCCTAGGTGACATGCTTCGAAAAATGATTCGGGTTTTTCGAGGGTCAAGATTTAGATCCACCCACCTTGCCCATGTACTAAGTCCTTTCTGATAAGCAACCATAGGATTCATGTTTCTGATGATACTATTTCCCTCCATGTAATAATCCCACCTGGTATAAATCAAAGACTGAACACATTAGGATGTGAATCTGGCAAACTGGTACCTATTGATATATGTTGAAGGACTTAAAAAAGTATAGAAATGCCAATATTTACTGAAAACTGAATTGTGGAGGAAAAGAAATGATACTGAATTCCAGTGGAAGAGTAGAGAATGAGAAAGCTTTCTTACGAGCTTGATTCACCAGAGTGAGTCCACCAATGGGCTGAATCAAATACAAGAATATCAGCTCCTTTCCAATACCTTGCATTTTCTTCAATCAAATCCAAATGTAAAATTCTCTTATTTTCAGGCCCTTTCTTCAGTTCCACTAATAGTGGTGCCCAGAAGAACTCAATTGATGTCTCAAAATCCTGCAGGTGAACAATATGAGGTCAAACATTTTTAGAAGGAAAAAGAGAATAAGATTGATAAATGTCTTACCATAGCATGGAAAGCCATTAAAGGACCATTATAGGTCACTGTTTTCCTCCCAGTTGGAATAACTCCTTGAACTAAGCAAACAAGAGATTCCCATTGGTTTCTCATTATAGAATCACCCACTAGCAGTATTCTCTTTTTTCTCATATTTCCTAGAAACCTCAGTGCATCAAACCTGTAGGTGTGTCACATCAAGAAGCTAAATTTATAAGCAGTAGTTTGCCAAGTATGGAAATGATTTAAACTAATAACTGCCTAAGCTTCCTAGTTACAGGCAAATAAAGTTTGACTCTTTTGCAACTGAAGCTTGAGATTTAAATATATTTTGATCTATCCAGCCAACCAAGAACAAAATATTGATCATGCAAGCATATAAGAAAACGGGGTGGAAATGTGAAAACTTCTCTAAGTTTTGATAATATAAAGAAACACCTTGGGATGGAACAACTGTATGGCTTCCACTTCCACTTCTCATAGTCTGAATCCGGCCGCCCATTCTTTTGACAAGTAACTGCATTGCTGAGATAGGGACAGTTAGAATCATAGAGAGGATAAGTTTGATCAAAAACCCATTTTCCAACTGAAAAGTCACATTTCTTCCAAGAATCTCTCCTGGTTTGCACCATGTCAACATCATCAGCTTCCACGGCTAGCCAGCTGGGCACATCTTCTGGGTTGAGCAGTGATAATGTGCAGTTGAAGAAGCTTAGCAAGATGCTGAAGACCAAAATGGGCAGCAAGTGATGCTTTGGTTTAGCCATGGAAGACCAAGGTGAGAGCATAGTGTGAAGGGTCCTAAAGGAAGAAAGACTTTTGTAGTTTAGAAGGGGCTTTTGTTGAGGAAAAATGTTTCATCAAGGCATGATTTCCGGTGTGTGGACCTTGGATATGTTGCTTTTTACTTATTGTCATTGCTGTAGACCGTAGTAATTGATATCTGTGCCACTTTTCTTCCTTTTGCCTATTTCTGTTAGATACCTTTTATTTCCCTAATGAGTAAATAGATCAATAAGTTGTGTGTTTAGCTGATATGGGTAGCATGTGCATTTGTTTGATAGACTAATACAATTCGGTAGGTACAGTTGAAAACGGTTTCAGTAGAAATCTTAAACTTACTGGTCAATGTCTGAATGAAAAGATATAAATAAATAATATAAAAAAAAAACTTAGCTTTCTATACCAAATAATAATCATTAAAAAAAAAGGAAAAAAAAAAATAACTCCCATTAAGAGAATTAATAATTGCACTATAAAATCCTTCATACTAATAATTTGAATAGAAACACACACGCACAAAAAAAAGGAGGTTAACACGCGTCTAGTTGTCTTTTATTTCTCATGATATTCTCACATCATTTTCGTGTGAACTAATTCTTTTGTGTATGGACTAATAACTCGCTGGATTCACGTTCATGAATCACATTCGCTTGCAAACCACGACCAAAATGACAAACTTATAATTTTGTCTTTGTCAAACGTGAAAGCTAGTGAGAACAGTTTCTGCGTCACATCCAAACTTGACGTGATTTCAAACACATGCTAATACGATTATACTTGGTGTAGCATCTAGGGTAGCACAACAAGAATGTGAGAGAGGAAGCTGCATACTTACTCTGGTAACATACCAGTAAGGACAATGTACTACAATAGTGTAGTTTGGTTTAGAATTTACCAATCTGGTGCAACTTAAGAAGTATTTACCAGCAGGAGGTAAGTTATACCCTACATATACGACTTTGAAGTCGTATATCCAATGTACGATTTCACTTTTTATTTTTTTAATAAAATAATGAAAGTCGTACATCTAATTGGTGACTTCCTCATTTTATTATTTTGTATTTTAGATTTGTGAAAGTGGTGAAATGTGTGACTTTGAATGGAGGAAATTTTTTTTATACCTAAATTAGACTAGTCATAAGTTGTGTATACGACTTTTGTTTTGTTTTTTTTATAATTGTGTCGTGCACCACATGTACGACTATACATTTCTTTATTTATTTTTATTTTTACATAAACTAGGGTTTAAGCTTAACTTGTCACAAAAAAGACACACAACCCATGGGATATTGACTAACATCACAGAAGGCTTATGTTCTTGGAACTTTACCCATAGTTTCTATCCCTGGCTGTATTGATTGTATTAGTATCTTTTCAAATAAGATCGATATCTACACAAACAAACATCTTTTACTTATATATCTATATCTATCTTAAGTGAGTCACAGTAGAAGAAGTCGGTCAATATATATGTGCCTTTTTTATGTGACAAGCTAGTTTAAACCCTAATTTAATTAAAAAAGAAAAAAACAACACCATGCAAAGTCGTACATGTAGTGTATGACCTTCACAATTCGTATCTTCAGCTTGCGATTCATCTACTTTACATAAAACAAAATCCCCATGCAACGTCATACATGTGGTATACGACATTCACAATTCTAAAAATAAAATAAAATAAGTCATCAATTGGGTGTACGACTTTCATTATTTTATTATAAAAATTTGATGTCGTCCATTGGATATACGACTTCAAAGTTGTATATATAGGGTATGACACTAGGACTTACCCATTGGTAAATTCTAAACCAAATTACACTATGTAGGTAGGGAAGCCGGTTGGGTTTCCAGCACCGCCTCCGGTTGACAATGTACTCAATAACTAGTGTAGTATCACATACTACTTGGAACAGAAAAACTCACAAAAAAAGAAAGAAAGGGGGTCAACCCACATCTAGTTGTCTTTTGTTTCTCATGAACCCATGATATCTCACATCCTTTTGGTGTGAGCTGCTGGAAAAACTATTAACATAGAATTAACACAACAATAAATAAAAAATAAGCATCAATTAAGTATGCATCTAAATAAAGGTGGCTTCTACCATGAGAATGCAAATAAGTCCCTTATGGTGAAGGAGCAAAAATGACCTGTTAGAGTAGGTTATTTTTGGGGTATATTTAAAGTTTTAACTTTATATGGGTTGTTCTTTTAGATTTGTTATTTTCAACAAAGTCCCTATTCCTTTTTCTCCTTAAGCTCATATCCGCTTCCTTCTTCTCACTTCCATCCTCCTTCTCACTGCCGCCATGTAAATGAAACGAAATGGGACCCAAAAATCACAAAATCATCCATCGTTTAAGATCGAAGTTTTACTGTGGTTGGCGAACAAGGTGTGGTACTCTGCGATTGGGTCGTATTCAGCGGTGGTGACGGAGTCGCACGCAGCGGCTGGATCTGATGGTTCTTTACTGTGCTTCTTTTGTGTATTTAACGATAAAATTGTTCTGTAAAAAACGGGTCGACCTGGCTGGAGGTAGAAGATGAGATTTCAAAACGTGTTGCTCTCTTTTATTTAACTTCAAAAATAAATTAGTGTGGACCCGTGACAATAATTTAAGAATAGCACAGTGGTGAGCGGGTGTTCCTATTATTAGGACGTCATGGGTTCGATCCGCATTACTCATCCTATAAATTTTTAGCTACTACATTTTTTATTTAAAAAAATAAAGAAAAGAAATGAAACAAAAAAGGTGTGGTGAGAATCGAACCCACATTCTAGAAGTTAATGAAGCAATACCTGACCACCAGACCGCTTTTTAATTTGATAGCTCAGCATCTCTTTATTATTGTTAACCTATATTTAGTTATTTTTAACTTTAATTCAAATTAACATGACCACCAAAACCATCAAAGTTGGGTTTCGAACAGGCGACGAGGGGCATGAAAACTAAAACGCTTACCATTCTTGCCAGTTAGCAAAATCATGCTAACATCGAAACCAAATTGCAATTTATAGTTTAAAAAATAAAGTCACATCCGAATGTCTTCTCCTACCTCCAGACGGGTCAAAAGTACCCATTTTTTCAGCTTTAGCATACCAGATCCGACTCCCCTTCCTTGCGTCCAGATCCGCCGCGCGAACTACCCTATACCGCGTAGTGCCGCTTGAACGCAGAGTCGCATCCTTGCCGCGAACCACCGGGGCTTGCTCACCGCCGCTCCCAATAAAATGGCTTCAAAGAGTATGCAAACCTCCGCATGGCTCTGTCCAGCTCGAGCCCATCTGTTTCATGACACATCATTGTTTTTAAGGATGTTCAAATGAAAAGTTAGTGATAGTGGTGGCCAGATTACATAGCAGTTGATGGATCTCTTCTGGGATTAGGAAAGGAAAGAGAAAGCAATGGGAAATGATTGATTTGAAAATTAGAAAACTTTGAAGAAAAAAAGATAGGACCATTTTGCAAAGTTATAAGTAACATGTATAACTTGTTGACATTATCAAATCCTGACCATTCCATTATTTTATATTATATATAACGGTTGATTTTGCTCCCTCATGAGGTGAGGGACTTAGTTGTCCCCTCACCTTAGAAGCCACACTAAATAAAACTCAAGTAAATGTAAATCAACTTATCGGTTTTGGCTGAGGTGTGCAAAGCACTGGGCTTAAGAGTATTTCGCCACCATGAGTAAATTACCCGGTGCGGTTGGTCTCAAGGCTAGTACTCTTCACAACACTTCTTGCCAGCACTGCATGTGAAATAACAAGGACACAAACAACTGTTTGGATGCTAAGGAACCGACAAGGCCATTACTGCTTAAAGAAGCATTGGAATAGAAAGGAGAATTACAGAAGCCAAGGTTGAGGGCTCTTCCTCTGATTGAAAACTGATTTAGGCTTATGTTCTCGCAACTATATTGAACCAGGGAGTAAAAGATTAGGAGAGATAAAAGCCAAGTCATTTTTCTTTTAAGAACCATAATAAAACGGAAAGCCTAAAAAATAGGAGAAAATGGATAAGGCCTTCAACAAAATTTGCTACATGACCAAGTCAATAAAATTAATATTTTAATGTTTGGCTTTAAAATAAATAATTAGAAAATAAAAATATAACAATCCCCCACAATTTATTTTAAAGTCAAATAAAAGAGTGTTCCCAAGAGCTTGAGAAATCAATGCATAAGCACTAGTGTCTTTTGGGCTATGAACTAGCACATAGAGCAAATGAGCTATGACCCACTAGAATGTTGGTGAGATTAGAACCTCTATGAACCTCATTCCGTTTGTGAATCAATGAACTCACCACTCTCACTGATCTCTCATCCAAAGTTGTTCAACACAAAGGTGGGTGCTTTTTGACCTTGCACCGCTACTCCGGATTTCACAAGTGACTCTAGAAAGTCTGCCCAAGCTTTCATAGAGGCGGTCCCACCTCAACACTCATATAGGTGAATCTATCAAGTGTACACCACAGTCAAGCACACCACTCGTTCATGAGCTATAGATTCATTAAGAGTATATACTCAACCTCCAACGCTGTAGTATTACACTATCCTACACCATAGGGATGAACTATCATAAATAATGGATAATGTCTCATCAAATTGACAAATGACTTGTTCTTACCCATATGAACATAGACTTATGAATTTTCACAAACTATGTTGGGATACCATCACTCTCAATTTTTGTATTAGGCATAAGATTCATCCCCCTCAATGTATTACTCACTAGCTTTATGCTTAGTGATTTTATCAAAGGATCCTCTAGATTTATTTCTGGCCTCACATAGTTTAGGGATGTAAACCATTATTCAGCAGCTACTTTACACAATTATAACATATATGCACATATATCTCTATTTTCCATTATAAACTTTATTATTTTCTCTCTATTGCCGCTTGGAAATCACAATATAATAATAAGGAAGACACAAATTTCTTCCATCAAAGAATATTGGCTAAAAGATTTCTTAGTCAACCAATCTCAAATCTTACCGAGTCAAAAAAAAAAAAAACTCGACCTCTATATTAGATCGGGCAACACAGGTCAGCTTGGACGATTTCCAAACGACAACACCCCCACAAGGGATAATTAAATCCACTTTTAGATTTACTCTCTTGTATTGATTGTATTAGTATCTTTCCAAATAAGATCGATATCTACACAAACAAACATCTTTTACTTATATATCTATATCTATACTGAAGTGGGTCACAGTAGAAGAAGTCGGTCAATATATATGTGCCTTTTTTATGTGACAAGCTAGGTTTAAACCCTAATTTACGTAAAAAAGAAAAAAACAAAACCATGAAAAGTCGTACATGTAGTGTATGACCTTCACAATTTGTATCTTCAGCTTGCGATTCATCTACTTTACATAAAAAGAAATCCACATGCAACGTCATACATGTGGTATACGACATTCACAATTCTAAAAATAAAATAAAATAAGGAAGTCGTCAATTGGATGTACGACTTTCATTATTTTATTATAAAAATTTGATGTCGTACATTGGATATACGACTTCAAAGTTGTATATAGGGTATGACACTAGGACTTACCTGTATTGGCCGAAGAGTAAACCCGGCCACCGAGCTCGAATACCCGGCCCAGTCCGGAAATTAAAGATAATAAGTTAAAGATCACTTAAATAAGGGATAAGATATTAATATTAAATCCTGATATTATCTGAAATAACCTTATCTGGTTAAAAGAGATAATATCCCTTAAATTAAGGAATCACATCTCAAAAGAGATTTAAGAGATAAATCAAATCTCAAAAAGATATTTAAGAGATAAATCAGATCTCTAAAAGATATTTAAGAGATAAATCATATCTCTAAAAGATATTTAAGAGATAAATTAGGTCTCTAAGAGATAGGGGAATCCTATTATAAAAGGAGGAGTACCCATGATAGAAACTCGCTTTTCACTGAACTCCGGTGACTCTCTCTTAAGCGTATTAGAGAAACTAGCGTCGACCAAGAGACTATCAGAGAGTCCTTGTTCCCTAGCATTCATCAGATACAAAATTAAGAGATTGAGATCACCACGGCCAAGGGTTGAATCGAGAACTACGTCTGGCTTTGATTCCCATTGGGATACGTAGGACCGGAATATCACATTCTGTCAAGCCATAGCTTAAAACAACCCTAATTATTCATCCCTGGTTTGACGTTCATGGCGAGGTTCCGGTAAACCGGATCTCAGTAGGAACATTTGGCGCCCACTGTGGGGCCGAGGTGAAACTTTCCCCGGTTCCACAAGAAAAGCTTGATGGTGACCACACGGAATGGTCTGCGGGGAGGGGCGAGCAGCATGAACCATGAGGACCATGAGGCTTCGAACGCCCAGAACCACGACAATCATCTTTCCTCCCCCCTCCATGAAGACAACCCTCGGTTGGAAGAAGTTATTGAACAGCTTAATCAGTTGCGGAAAGAAAACGAGGAGATACGCGCGCAGAATCAGAAGCTCCTAAGAGCGCGAAAAAGAGAGAGGTCCCTGACACCTTCCGAAGAAGAGCAATCCTCACCTGAGGCTAGCCAGAAGGACCCTCCGATGCACTCTCCTCGATGAACTAACCGAGCATCCAAAACTAAACCTCCCCTGGGGGATTCAGAAGTCAAATCTCACGCAGAAAGGACTAGCCAGAAAGGAAGGACATCAGACCGGCGTCCGAGGTTGCCCTTCACTGATGACATTAATGAGGTAATCGTGCAAACCTATTTTAAGCCCCTTAACATCGACAAATTCAATGGCACCACAGACCCAACCGAGCATGTGGAGTCCTTTATTTCCTCTATTTACTTGGTGACTGATTCGGAGGCCGTTATGTGCAAAGTTTTTCCAACTACTTTGCAAGGCCCAGCTCTGACCTGGATGACAAATCTACCACCTCGGTCGATTGATTCCTTTGATGTTCTTATAACCAAGTTCACTGCACAATTTGCGGCAAGCCGAAGGCATAGAAGGCACTCAGCCTCACTGGTAAATTTCAAGCAGGAAAGGAATGAATCGCTCAGGGATTATATGGCTCGCTTCAATGCTAAGCAGATCCTAATTCCCAACATGAGCTCTGAACTTTGCCTCCACACCGTCATGGCCGGTCTTAAGCCAGGACCATTCTTCGAGTACCTATCTCGGAATCCACCAAGAGATTTTGAAGAGCTGCAGGAAAAGGCCACATGTTTCATGAACTCGGAAGAGATGCTGGAATTTAAAAGGAGAGAAAGAGGTTTCGAGGACAAGAGCTCAGCCTCGAACAAAGACAGAAACAGGGGGTCTGACTCACAAAGGACCCAAAAAACCAATGAAAGAGAATTCCCGCAGAGGCATCCCAGGTATCCATCTTATACTCCGTTGAACCGATCTCGGGCAGCCATCCTTCAGGAGGTGTGCAACACCGAGTTGCTTACCTTACCTGGACCATCCAAAACATCGGACAATGCTGACCGAAGCAAAGAATGCATGTGGCATCAAAACTATGGACACTCCACTGAAGAGTGCAGAACACTCCAGAGAAAGATTGAGGAGTTAGTACAAGCAGGTCGTCTTGATCATTTCAACCGTCGAGATGACAACAGAGGCAGATGACCCGGTCGAAGACAACGGAGACACGATCATGATAACCGAGACCGAGATGCAAACTTGCGGAGAAACCATCAGGGCAAAGATCGACTGAATAACCAAAGGACCCCTATCGAAGAATCAGAGGGAGGAATCTAGGGGGTCATCAATACAATCTCGGGGGCGTCATGTGAAAGCCCTCCGATCTGTTAACTTGGTGTCTGGAAGGCTTCCAAGAGCAAGACCCCCCATAACATTCACAGATGATGATTTCCAAGGGGTAGATCCTAATCAAGATGACCCAATGGTGATAACGGTCGAGCTGGCCAACTTCTTGGTCAGACGAACACTTATTGACCAGGGGAGCTCGGCCGATATTCTCTACCTGGCAACCTTCAAGAAGCTCGGATCCCATAAAAACTGATAAAAGAGCGGGAGGACAAGCTAGTAGGGTTTGCCGGGGAACAAGTCAAGACCCGAGGTTATATAGACCTCTTAACAACGTTCGGAGAAGGCAGACTCTCCAAGTCCGTATCAGTCAGGTACGTTATTGTAGATGCCAGCACGTCGTACAATATCCTTATCTAAGACCGACGCTTGAATGAGCTCGGGGCAATTATCTCTACCCCACACCGACAATGAAATTCCCAACCGACTCTGGGGAGATAATTACAGTCCGGGCTGACCAAAAGCTAGCAAGGCAGTGCTATGTGGACAGCCTGAAGGTTACCCGTCACCAGGACGGATCAAAGAATACCGAGGATGGTAAAGCAGAGGTGGTAAGCTCGGTCATCTTAGTAACTTCAGCCAGTTCGGTCAGCATGTTTGAGCTGGACCCAAGGACGGAGATGTACGAGTCCAGGGCTGAACCAACAGAGTCTTTAGAAAGGTTCCAGTTGAGATCCCATCCTGAACAGTGCACCCACGTCAGTAGTCAACTGGACCCCTCACTCAGAGAGAGGCTTCACACGGTCCTAAGAAAGAATGCTGACCTGTTTGTCTGGAAGACATCGGATATGCCGGGCATAGACCCCAACTTTATGTGTCATAAGCTGTCTATATGTCCCGAAGCTAAACCTGTAACTCAGATAAAAAGGAAACTTGGCGAAGAAAGGCGTCGAGCAATGGCCGAGGAGACTTCTAAACTGCTCAAAGCAAATTTCATCCGAGCGGTGAAATACACCACTTGGCTAGCCAACGTGGTATTAGTCAGAAAGGCCAATGGTAAATGGCGGATGTGCACCGACTATACCGACCTCAACAAGGCATGCCCAAAGGATTCCTATCCCTTACCCAACATCGACAGACTGGTGGATGGGGCCTCAGGTTACAAGGTTTTGTCCTTTTTGGACACATATTCAGGTTACAACCAGATCAGGATGTATCCTCCCGACGAGGAAAAAATAACATTTATGACTGATGGGGCAAATTACTGCTACCGAGTAATGCCCTTCGGCCTAAAAAATGCCGGGGCAACATATCAAAGGCTTATGGACAAGGTTTTCGCCAGTCAAATCGGAAAAAACTTGGAAGTATATGTTGATGACATGGTAGTAAAATCCGAAGATCCGAGCCAGCACCCTGCCGACCTCGAAGAAATATTCAGCCAGCTCAGAAAGTACGACATGAGGTTAAATCCAGAGAAGTGCTCTTTTGGTGTACAAGGAGGAAAATTCTTGGGATATATGTTAATACACCGAGGAATCGAAGCTAATCCAGATAAATGCAAAGCCGTCATGGAAATGCGAAGTCCTCGAAATGTGAAGGAAATTCAGAGGCTAGCCGGCCGATTAGCCTCCCTATCCCGCTTTCTCCCGAAGTCTGCAGAGAAGGCAAGACCTTTTTTCCAGCTCTTGAAAAAGACAAAGGATTTCATTTGGACTGAGGAATGTGAGAAGGCCTTCGAAGATCTGAAACTCTTTTTAACATCTCCCCCAATCCTCACTCGGCCTCAGCTCGGCAAATATCTGTACCTGTACCTCTCCGTCAATGATTATGCAATCAGTGCAGTGATCATCCAGGAAGAGGAGGAGCAACAGATGCCGGTGTACTATGTCAGTAGGATCCTGAAAGACGCGGAAACACGATACCAAATAATTGAAAAACTGGCTCTCGCCTTAGTTATGGAAGCTCGGAGGTTACGACCCTATTTCCAATCTCACCAGGTCATCGTCAAAATTGATCATCCGATAAAGCAAGTACTCAGGAAACCTGATCTACTCGGACGAATGATAGCTTGGTCAGTGGAATTGTTAGAGTTCGGTCTAAGATATGAACCGAGGGGGCCAATGAAAGCCCAATGCCTCTTTGATTTTATTGCCGAGCTTTCCTCCAAACCGAGGCCAGAATCCTTCATCTGGCTCCTATATGTTGATGGATCATCTAACTTTAAAGGAAGCGGGGCTGGAATAATTCTTGAGGGACCTGATGATCTAATCCTCGAGCAATCTTTGAAGTTTGGGTTCACTGCTTCAAACAACCAAGCAGAATATGAAGCCCTTATTGCTGGGCTATTGTTAGCTAAAGAAATCGGGGTCCGGGAGCTAAAATGTAGAAGTGACTCATAGCTCGTAACGGGACAAGTCTCGGGCAATTATCAGACAAAAGATCCCCAACTAACCAGATATCTCTGCAAGGTTAATAGCCTCATTTCTGAATTTGAGCATTTCTCCATTGAGCACATACCTCGAGAAGAAAATTCCAGAGCAGATCTGTTGTCCAAATTGGCAAGCACCAAGAGGGCTGGCCAACTAAGAACTTTCATTCAAGAAAACCTCCTCGAGCCGAGCATAAAGAGTGTCGAAGTGACAGTGACCGAGCACTATGACCGGGGCTGGATGACTCCAATCTGGGAGTATCTAACCTCGGACAAACTACCTGATGATCAAAAGGAGGCGAGGCGAATCCGTCTGAAATCTTGTCACTACACCATCTTAGACGGTGAGCTGTACAAGAGGGGATTCTCCAGGCCGTTACTGAAGTGCCTCACAAAGGAGCAGTCCGAGTATGTAATGGATGAGATGCACCGAGGAATCTGCGGAATGCATTCAGGTGACCGATCTCTGGCAGCTCGGATCCTAGGAGCAGGGTTTTACTGGCCAACCATGAGACTCGATTGTTCTACCTGGACTAATAGGTGTGACCCTTGTCAGAAATTCACCAACATAGCTCGTGCCCCAGGAGAAGAGCTCCACTCCATGTTCTCACCATGGCCCTTTACCATGTGGGGGATGGACATAGTCGGTCCTTTCCCAGTGGCCAAGGGTCAAGTCAAGTTCCTCCTGGTAGGAGTAGACTACTTCACCAAGTGGATTGAAGCAGAGCCATTGGCTACGATAACTGCCAAAAAGGTCCAGAATTTTGTATGGAAAAACATCATATGCAGGCATGGCCTTCCTTATGCAGTTGTTACAGACAATGGAAAGCAATTCACTGATAAGGAGCTCGGAGAGTTTTACTCCAAACTCGGAATTGAACACAAAGTGACCTCGGTTGAAGAAGAAGAACTCCGAGTTGAGCTTGACATGGTCGAGGAAGTCTGAGATACAGCAAAAATCAGGGACGAGCTGTGCAAGCAAAAAGCAACTCGGAAGTACAACTCAAGGCTGCGCCCAAGGGAATTTGTGCAGGGTGACTTAGTGCTGAGACTGCAAAGCGACGCGAGAAAAGACTCCAGAGAGGGTAAGCTCACGGCAAACTTGTCAGGCCTATTCAGGATAGCAGAAAATCTAGGAAATGGTGCCTACAGGCTAGAAGAATTGTCAGGAAAGTCGGTTCCAAGAACATGGAACACTTCTCACCTTAAGTTTTATTTTAGCTAAGGTTAGAAGTGATGCACTCTTTTTCCTATCTCGATCTTTTTCCCATGAGGTTTTGGCCGAGAAGGTTTTAACGAGGCACACTAGGAAAAATAAATAAATAAAATTTTCTTCAGTTGAGCTATTATGCAAAAAATACGGCGTTAAAACTGCTAAATCCTAAAGAGGTCGTCCCGAGCCTATAAAGGTGCTTAAATCCTAAAGAGGCCATCCCGAGCCTATAAAGGTTCTTAAATCCTAAAGAGGCCATCCCGAGCCTATAAATGTGCTTAAATCCTAAAGAGGCTGACCGAGCCAAAATCGACCGACCAGGGTCGAAGTGCCGAGTCTATAAAGGTGCTTAAATCCTAAAGAGGCCGTCCCGAGACTATAAAGGTGCTTAAATCCTAAAGAGGCCATCCCGAGCCTATAAAGGTGCTTAAATCCTAAAGAGGCTGACCGAGCCAAAATCGACCGATCAGGGTCAAAGTGCCGAGCCTATAAAGGTGCATAAATCCTAAAGAGGTTGTCCCGAGCCTATAAAGGTGCATAAATCCTAAAGAGGCTATGCCAAGCCAATAAAGGTGCATAAATCCTAAAGAGGTTGACTGAGCCAAAATCGACCCACCAAGGTCGAAGTGCCGAGCCCATAAAGGTGAATAAAACATAAAGAGCCTGACGAAGTTAAAATTGACCAATCAGGGTCAACGTGCCGAGCCTATAAAAACATCAGAAAATTTTCCAAGTGCAACTAGATTCACAAGTAAATAAGAAATTTCATTAAAATAAAGGGGCAAGGCCCCGAATACATAAAGGTTCAAAAAGAGGACTGCACAAAAACAACGTGTTTCCTAAACTACTTATACAATTTCAGGGATCAAGGTCCTCCTCGGCATTGGGAGGGATGATAGCAAATTGACCCAGTTGGCCCACTTCAACTTCGGGTCCCTCCTCGGCCCCTTGACCCTTGTCTTCCTCCCCGTGAGTTACGGCGTCCTCATCCTCATCCTCCATCTCGGCCAATGGAACAAGGATTCCATCTCGGTTGAAATTCTTGTCCACATTGGCACTGGAGAAGTCAGCAGTTGGGTTGAAGTGTTGAAGTTGCTTCACGGCTTGGGAGAAACCGTTAACATGCTCCCTCATGAATGAAGCCTCAGCTTCAGCTAGATCAGCACGGAGCCTCAGGTTCTCCTCCTTCTCGGTCTCCAGCAACTTCTGCAGCTCCTGACTGGCTTCCTTCTTGGCTTGCAGCCCTTTCACAACGTTCTGAAGGTTGAGTCGGTCGGCTCTTACCGTTTCTAGCTCGGCCGTAAGGGTGGCATGGCCTTCTTCCAGCTGCGTCTTCTGAGCCTTCAGCTGACCGATAACCCGGCCTTGCTCCTCACACTTGGCCAGGGCCTGAGAAAGCTCGTCTCTCACCCTCAAAGCTCGGGCCGCATCCGCCCTCATCACCTCCATCTTCTTCACGTTATCAATTAGATGCTGGCTCCAGAAGCGGGTGATTGAGGCAATGCGGAGAGCATAGGCAGCAGCCGCCTCCATACTTTCCTCAGGGCCCTGCTCAAACAACAGCCGGGCATCAGACGGTTTCAACACTTGGCCATCGATCAGGCCTGCAGGGTCAAACTCATTTCCCCAGAGCGAGCTGATCCCTGGATTACAGTTACCATTATACCATTTGGTGTCCAAGGTGAGATCGGTCACCATGGGAGCGCCGCTCGGTCGGCTAGCGTAAGGAGGAGTCTCTCCAATCATCGCAAGGGAGGAGAGCTTCAAATCGGCACCTCTGGTTCCAGATCTGCTCGGGTCCTCTTCGGAGGACGAATATTCAGGTCAGAAGCTTCAGCAAACTTCGTCTTCTTCCCCTTAACATTTGAAGCGACAGCTGATCCGGCCAAAGATCGACTTCTTCATCAGAGCCTTGTAATTAAATTTTCCCATTATCACTGAAAAAAGAGGAAAATCAGTTAAATACAAGTACGTGACTGGGTAAGGAAAACACCCATTAGAAAACTACTTACAATCAAAATCGGCTTGCCGAGTTGATGACTTGGGGAGCAATAAAAGTCTACCACAGGGCAATGGCCGAGGATAGAGTTTTAAGAGCTCGACGTCGGTTTTCTCTTGGGTTGTCATGCAGCCGACGTCATAGCTGTGGAACTTAGTGGGGTGGGGTTGCCAGTTGAGGGGAAATCTGGAGACTCCATCCGAGTCATAAAATAAAGACTCGTTCCCTGCAGTGGGTCGGACTTTGAAAAAGTCCGACTTGAAGAATTTATATGAGCTCTTATAGAGCCCAATAATGCCCCCGGACTCAGCCCCACTAAGGGAAATCCAACCGACCCGGTCCCCAAACCTGACCTTATAAAAATGAAGGAAGATAGGAGCAGTGGCCACCACTCCTATCTGTTCACAAAAGATTTGGAACGCCTTTAAAAAAGCCCAACTGTTTGGATGGAGCTGGGTTGGGGCAACATTCATGATTTTTAGCACATCACACTCAAACTGGGTAAAAGGCAGACTGACTCCAATATGTTCAAATAGGGTTTTATATACATATGTGAAGGAGGGTTGACCTGGAGCTGAATGCAGAAAGACATGTTCATCCCTAGAACACGGTAGACACTCCACACTGCCCCCAAAGGAGGAAACTTTGTTTTTTATGGAGGAGAGGGATTCAAAATTCCTAAAGTTGGAATGAAAAGCTCCCACGTCTGGCCTCACCCAGAAATACCCAGGTATAGTAATGTCAGGGTAAGGAACTCTGGGCATCCTAGTGGTATGCTTACGACGCCTGGAAATGGGTACGACAACCTGAATAGCCGAGCTATTCCCATCGGTGGAGGAAGAGGCACCATTGCCACCACCGCCGCCGCGAAGAAGAAGAGGGAGAAGAGTGGGGGGAGCCCCCAATCGGGTTAAGTTCAGGCTCCACAATCGAACCCCGAAGAAGCGTTCGAGACACTTCAAATGAAGTCTCCATGGATTCACAATCAGAAAGCAAACCTAAGGGAGTTTGAAAGAGCATGACGTACCTTGAAGGACGTATGAATGCTTGGACCAGAAAGGAACTTGAGGATAAGAAGAGTCTAGGGCTTAAAGAAGGATGAAGTCCCGCGCCAGAGGCTCGCCCAAATTTATAGGAAAAAGTATAACGTCCTCTCCTCGCATTAATGACGGTTGTTGGGCGAGAGCAGGGAAACGTCCCCTCGAGTCTGACCGAAGTCACCAGCTAATGGAGAAGCCACACGTGGCAAAGATGTCAGAATATAAACCGCCATCACGGGAAACTAAGAGCACGCCACAATCCGCAAATCTCGGGAACAATGCCACGAAGGCCACGCATCACACAGAGTGACGTTTCTTTTCCATTTCAAGGCCCGAGAAAGTACGGCGTCAGCACAGAACAAGTAACTACCTCCACCTCGGCTCGCCTCGGCTCCCACGAAAAAGCTTCCTCGCCATTGGCTCAAAGATTGGGGGGCTTGTGTATGAGCCGAGATACAGAGTCCGACATCCATAAAGTGTATGAGCCGAGATAGAGTCTGGCATCCAGAAAGCATCAGGCTCGGTCACCCAGCATCAAGCTCGGTCACCCGAGCTACTCACCGAGTTGGAGGATGTATATATATGCATAGAGTATGAAGCTCGGTCAATCACCTCGGCTGGCCTAAAGACAGAAAGATGAAACCGAGTTCCTGAGCTCGGCTGACATCATGAAAGCTTTTACGCCTAATCAGCTCAAAGCTTGGGGGGCTTGTGTACTGGCCGAAGAGTAAACCCGGCCACCGAGATCGAATACCCGTCCCAGTCCGGAAATTAAAGATAATAAGTTGAAGATCACTTAATTAAGGGATAAGATATTAATATTAAATCCTGATATTATCTGAAATAACCTTATCTGGTTAAAAGAGATAATATCCCTTAAATTAAGGAATCACATCTCAAAAGAGATTTAAGAGATAAATCATATCTCTAAAAGATATTTAAGAGATAAATCAGGTCTCTAAGAGATAGAGGAATCCTATTATAAAAGGAGGAGTACCCATGATAGAAACTCACTTTTCACTGAACTCCGGTGACTCTCTCTTAAGCGTATTAGAGAAACTAGCGTCGACCAAGAGACTATCAGAGAGTCCTTGCTCCCTAGTATTCATCAGATACAAAATTAAGAGATTGATATCACCACGGCCAAGGGTTGAATCGAGAACTACGTCTGGCTTTGATTCCCATTGGGATACGTAGGACCAGAATATCACATTCTGTCAAGCCAGAGTCTAAAACAACCCCAATTATTCATCCCTGGTTTGACGTTCACGGCGAGGTTCCGATAAACCGGATCTCGGCAGGAACATTACCCATTGGTCAATTTTAAACCAAATTACACTATGTAGGTAGGGAAGCCGGTTGGGTTTCCAACGCCGTCTTCGGTCGACAATGTACTCAATAACTAGTGTAGTATCACTTACTACTTTGAACAGAAAAACTCACAAAAAAGAAAGAAAGGAGGTCAACCCACATCTAGTTGTCTTTTGTTTCTCATGAACCCATGATATCTCACATCCTTTTGGTGTGAGCTGTTAGAAAAATTATTAATATAGATTAACACAACAATAAATAAAAAATAAGTATCAATTAAATATGCATCTAAATAAAGGTGGCTTCTACCATGAGGATGCAAATAAGTCCCTTATTGTAATATCCCAACTTTCATAAGGATACTACTGAGTAATAATATATAAACATGGTTATAACATCAGGAATAATAGTTGAACATAGGAAATTTTGAAAATAAGTGAAACAAATTTCTACAAGATATTTTTTTAGAGTTGAACATATAATTGGAATTAATTTAATACAAATAACCATTTAGCCCCTAATCAACAATTCAATTTCACGTAAACATTGACTCCTAGTAAGACTTCAACTTTGATCCGACTGTGAAAACTAACGTATCTTGGGACACTATTGGGTGACTGTCAAGCAATCTCCAGAACTTGCTTATCAGTTTCCAATGTGTACCTGTTATCTGAAACAAATAGGAGCCTAGTGAGAAATGAATCTCAATGAGTTCTTGCTTCAAGCAAAGCATATTAGTAGCAATATATTATGTTTAATTGTCCTCGTTGAGTTATACATACTTAATCATATGCACACATATCATAATTAACCTCACGTAGTGGTAAAGTTTCTCATAGCCAACTTACCTCTCCATTTTGCCAGGTGTGTACTCCGTGAACTAAAGCAGACTAAAGTAGGACTATTCAACTTTCTACCACTACGGAATTATTCTCTTATAACTCACCCTTTCATCACCAGCTCTTTCTACTGGGTCCTTACTTGGATTGAGTTATTTACTGAATGTGAATCTAAGAATAGACATTTTAAGGAAAGAAACCTTTACTAGGTACCTCAAGTGTGAGCGAAAATAAGGCACGCGTAGTTTAAACTGGTTGATATGGCAGTCAGAGCTCTATGACTACAATTAGGCGTACCTTAATTGCTAGTACCATATCCTAGCCTCCAAAAAAATGAAGGACTTAACATCTCACCCACAAGAATATTGTGGCCTTAAATAATGGCTAGAATAGTTTCGAAACCTTAAGTTTCACTAAACATAGACCATTTTAAGTTTTTAATGTCATGCTATGATTCATTTCCTCATACTCTTCTCTAATGGAAGTCAAATGCATTAAATATTCATCAACCATACCATACCAAGATGATAACTTCATTAAACATGCATAAAAATGCAAAGAGTGAAGACATAACACAAATGGAAATGTCACACCTTCATATTGCAATTCATACCAACCAAATCATCATGCAACAACCACTAAGTTAGATTATACAGCCACGAAGAACACCATACCAATTGGACATATACATTTTATTTATGGTTGGACAGAATTAAAACACAGAGAAATCTATTCCACACAATTCAAGTACCATATACTCAAAGTTATGTAAACAGAATTTTTACAGCAAAATGGAACTGGGTTTTCTCCATAAAAACTTCATCAAAATCAGAACTTCCAGAGCCTAAATTGTAACA
Organism: Sophora flavescens; assembly: GCA_030762895.1. Lineage (NCBI taxonomy): Eukaryota > Viridiplantae > Streptophyta > Magnoliopsida > Fabales > Fabaceae > Sophora > Sophora flavescens. The sequence continues at coordinate 181,469,157 of CM061067.1, forward strand.
CCATAAGTCTATTTTCTATTAAAACCGGAATTAACACACTCCAATATTAGTACAATTTAATACAATTTAAATACTAAAACAATGTCAGTTTAGAGTTTTCAGTACCAACAATAACTTGAATGCCATTTTTCGCCTTTTATACTTAATGAAATCGAACCATTCCAGAGCCCATTTCGAAGGAAAACGAGTCTACTTTCTAATGGTACAAAATTTACTTCGAAATAAGCCCTGTAGAGGAAGTTATGGATGAAACACTAACAGGGGTACATTACGGGTTTGAAGGATTGACAGCCCCTTGAAAATTTTTCATCCACAACCACCCCTAATCAACATGAAATCAAAACCCTATTGTTACAAAGCATATATCAGTTCAGAACAAACATTCTACCAAAGCAATTTAAACAACCTAACAAGTAATTGGGATTTATGGTTACCCAATGTTACAAACAACAAGAACTCACATAACCAAGTAGCGAATTGAAGGTGGTGAGTGTTGATCTCCCCGTGCTTCCTAATCTGACTTGTTCTTCAGTTTTCAAAATTTTATTTGAAGGAAGCTAGAGGTCTTGCATGTTGTCCTTCTTGTTTGATTTAGGGTTTCAAAATTGATTTGGGGATTTTCTTGAATCTAGAAGAAACCAGGGATAAAGACTTACCCAACAAGGATAGGAAGAGATGGTGGCGACTGGGGTGGTGAGTTGATGGAGGAAGAAGAAGAAGAATGGAGTTTTTCAGAAAATGGAATGTGAGGGTGAGGGAGAATCTTCGTGATTTATTTAAGAGAGGAGAGGGGTATGCATAGTAAAATAGGGGGTGTAACTAGCAAATTAATAAAATCAGCTTTTTTGAAATAAATAAAATATTTGTGATATCTTAGAGTTAGGTACTTTCATAAAACAAATTCTACTCTTTATAAATCTCAAAATAATTATATTTTCTTACTAAAATGTCTCTTAGCCAAATAATATAATTTGAAACTAAATTATAAAATATCATTTTATAATTATCAAACACAAATAATTATCACTGTACAAAATAAATTGAACAGTTTAATAATAATTATCCCGCTTCTAAAACTGGTATATGACACTTATGGCGAGGGAGCAAAAATGTCCTGTTAGAGTAGGTTATTTTTGGGGTATAGTTAAAGTTTTAACTTTATATGGGTTGTTCTTTTAAATTTGTTATTTACAACAAAGTCCCGCTTCCTTCTTCTCCTTAAGCTCATAACCGCTTCCTTCTTCTCACTTTCATCCTCCTTCTCACTGCCGCCATGTAAAGGAAATGAAATGGGACCCAAAAAATCACAAAATCATCCATCGTTAATAAGATCGAAGTTTTACTGTGGTTGGCGAACAAGGTGTGGTACTCTGCTATTGGGTCGTATTCAACGGTGGTGACGGAGTCGCACGCAGCGGCCGGATCTGATGGTTCTTTACTGTGTTTCTTTTGTGCATTTAACGATAAAGTTGTGCCATTGGTTTCTATAAAAAACGGGTCGACCCGGCTGGAGGTAGAAGATGAGATTTCAAAACGTGTTGCTCTCTTTTATTTAACTTCAAAAATAAATTAGTATGGACCTGTGACAATAATTTATGAATAGCACAGCGGTGAGCGGGCGTTCCCATTATTAGGACGTCACGGGTTCGATCCGAATTACTCGTCCTATAAATTTTTAGCTACTACGTTTTTTATTTAAAAAATTAAAGAAAAGAAATGAAACAAAAAAGGTGTGGTGAGAATCAAACCCACATTCTAGAAGTTAATGAAGCAATACCTGACCACACCAGACCGCTTTTTAATTTGATAGCTCAGCAGCTCTTTATTATTATTAACCTATATTTAGTTATTTTTAACTTTAATTCAAATTAACATGACAACCAAAACCATCAGAGTTGGGTTTCGAACAGGCGACGAGGGGCATGAAAACTAAAATGCTTACCATTCTTGGCAGTTAGCGAAATCATGCTAACATCGAAACCAAATTGCAATTTGTAGTTTAAAACTAAAGCCACATCCGAATGTCTTCTCCTACCTCCAGACGGGTCAAAAGTACCCATTTTTTCAGCTTTAGCATACCAGATCTGACTCCCCCTCCTTGCGTCCAGATCCGCCGTGCGAACTACCCTCTACCGCGTAGTGCCGCTTGAACGCAGAGCCGCATCCCCGCCGCGAACCACTGGGGCTTGCTCACCGCCACCCCCAATAAAATGACTTCAAAGAGTATGCGAACCACCGCATGGCTCTGTCCAGCTCTTGCCCATCTGTTTCATGACACATCATTGTTTTTAAGGATGTTCAAATGAAAAGTTAGTGATAGTGGTGGCCAGATTACATAGCACTCGATGGATCTCCGCTGGAATTAGGAAAGGCAAGAGAAACCAATAGGAAAGGATTGATTTGAAAATTAGAAAACTTTGAAGAAAAAAAGATAGGACCATTTTGCAAAGTTAGAAGTAACATGTATAACTTGTTGACATTATCAAATCTTGACCATTCCATTATTTTATATTATATCTAACAGTTGACTTTGCTCCCTCATGAGGTGAGGGACTTAGTTGGCCCCTCACCTTAGAAGCCACCCTAAATAAAACTTAAATAAATGTAAATCAACTTATCGGTTTTGGCTGAGGTGTGCAAAGTACTGGGCTTAAGAGTATTTCGCCACCACAAGTAAATTACCCGGTGTAGTTGGTCTCAAGGCTAGTACTCTCCAGGATACAACACTTTTTGCTAGCACTCCATGTGAAATAACAAGGACACATGACTATTTGGATGCTAAGGAACCCGCAAGACCACTACTGCTTAAAGAAGTATTGGAATAGAAAGGAGAAATACATAAGCCAAGGTTGAGGACTCTTCTTCTGATTGAAAACTGTTTTAGGCTTATGTTCTCGCAACTATATTGAACCAGGGAGTAAAAGATCAGGAGATAAAAGCCAAGTCATTTTTCTTTTAAGAACCATAATAAAACGGAAAGCCTAAAAAATACTAAAAAATAGGAGAAAATGGATAAGGCCTTCAACAAAATTTGCTTCATGACCAAGTCAATAAAATTAATATTTTAATGTTTGGCTTTAAAATAAGTAATTAGAAAATAAAAATATAACAATCCCCCACAATTTATTTTAAAGTCAAATAAAAGAGTGTCCCCAAGAGTTTGAGATATCAATGCATAAGCACTAGTGTCTTTTGGACTATGAACTAGCATATAGAGAAAATGAGCTATGACCCACTAGAATGTCGGTGAGTTAGAATCTCTATGAACCTCATTCCGTTTGTGAACCAATGAACTCATCACTCACACTGATCTCTCATCTAAAGTTGTTCAACGCGGTGTGGTGCTTTTCGGTCTTGCACTAGCACTGGATTTCACGAGTGACTCTAGAAAGTCTGCCCAAGCTTTCATAGAGGCGGCCTCACCTCAACACTCATATAGGTGAATCTATCAAATGTACACCACAGTCAAGCACACCACTCATTCATGAGCTATAGATTCATTAAGAGTATATACTCAACCTCCAACGCTGTAGTATTACACTATCCTACACCATAGGGATGAACTATCATAAATAATGGATAATGTCTCATCAAATTGACAAATGACTTGTTCTTACCCATATGAACATAGACTTGTGAATTTTCACAAACTATGTTGGGTTACCATCACTCTAAATTTTTGTATTAGGCATAAGATTCATCCCTCTCAATGTATTACTCACTAGCTTTATGCTTAGTGATTTTATCAAAGGATCCTCCAGATTCATTTCTGGCCTCACATAATTTAGGGATGTAAACCATTATTCAGCAGCTACTTTACACAATTATAACATAGATGCACATATATCTCTATTTTCCATTATAAAATTTATTATTTTCTCTCTATTGCCGCTTGGAAATCACAATATAATAATAAGGAAGACACAAATTTCTTCCATCAAAGAATATTGGCTAAAAAGATTTCTCAGTCAACCAATCTCAAATCTTGTCGAGTCAAAAGACATAAACTCGACCTCTATATTAGATCGGGCTGCACAGGTCAGCTTGGATGATTTCCAAACGACAACACCCCCACAAAGGATAATTAAATCCACTTTTAGATTTACTCTCTTGTAAATCAAATCCAATTAACATCATTGTATCATTCTAATACAGTGAAAATTCCACTAAATACAATACCATAATTCATGGTATTTCTCAAGTATATCTTGCATGAGTCTAGCAAGTGCCACAAAATATATTTAATATTTTTTTCCCATGAACTTCCAATATTATGAGTATAATCATAAGGTAATTAAGTCACCTCTAATCTTTAATTGAATGATATAGTATTATAAGGGGTACTCAATGGTTTAGCTCCAAAGTAGCTATACTTCCTAAGAAGTTTCTCAATATAACATTTTAGTGATAGCATTTAATTATCACTCTTCCTTATGACTTTAACAATCAATGTTGCGCTTGCTTAACTCTTGGCCATATTTTCATAAATTTCTTAATATTGTCTAGTAGAAGTACTCTTTTAAGAGTATAATAAATGATAAAGTTTCATATAAAAAACTTCTCAAATCATTGTACTCATACATACACACGTCAAAGCGGTCTCACAAAATGCATATTAATGACAAAACAAACAAAAAACATAACTAGTACTCAAATAGACAAACACATTGAGCAGCGTAATTTAACATTCACTAGCAAATCTCATAAGTAATCACCATGATTCTTTCTAAAACACATACTTCACTAAACATTCAAACAAACCTCCAAAAATCTCAACTCAACGACATAAACTTGATTTTTATATATATAAAAGAAGTCTTGTTAAAACGAATCACAAACTCTAAAAACCAAATCCTTAGAAATATTCAAGAAACAACACCAGATTATTCAATAACAATCAAATCAATATCTCATTATATCATCTCTATAAAGAGTCCTATCTTGAATATTAAGTACTTTATTGTGCATTTTCATTCATAATAATATTTTTTTATTAGAAATATTGAACACAAACAAATCATTCATGTAACACCATTTATCCACAGAACCCCTACATTTTGAGAAAATTAATTTTTCTTTTTCAATGATTCAACCAAATGATAAAATTACCAGCAACAATAAACAATTGTAAAACAATATCAAGAACAATGTCAAGAACAACTATAAAAAATCTATGTTAAAGAAATACTCTTAAGATTGTTGTACAATTGTCTTCAACGCAACACGAACTCACAAACAAAGCAAAGAACAAGTCACAAACACACGAACAAATGGAACTCACAAACAAATCATAATAGCCTCGAGGCGTGTGAAAACACACCGTCCTTAAAGGTTTATCCGCATGGTGCACAAACCCCCAAGGATACAACAAATCCCTCCCGCATGAACCGAGGTAATAGAACAACAAGAAAAAAATAGATGAAGGCACAATGTAACCTACTAAGGGAAGAATAGATTAAAGAGTATTTTTTGGGAGAAGAAAAGTTGCTGAGTTTTTTTTTATTATTGCTCAAAGACGTTAGCTATGTTCTTTTTAAAAGAGTAAAAAAATAAAAGGCGGTTCAAAATCCCTGCATTCCCAGGATTAGGATTCGAACTCGAGACCTCTGATTAAGTTGGAAGAGACCCGTGCCATCTCGTCCAAGCGCTCTTGGGTATATTATGGTTAGACTTGGTGAAACAGCTAGGGTAGCCCGACAGGAATGTGAGGGAAGGAAGAAGCATACTTACTCTGAAAACATACCAGTAAGGACAGTGTACTCAATATCTAGTGCAGTATCACATAGACACAAACTGAAGCTCTCTGACCCTCGTGAGTTAATGGGCATTGATTCCGTTGGTAGACTGTATTGGGCTTCAACTAGGCATAGAGGACGTTCGCGAGAAGTTGTTCATGCAAGTGTTGCAGGGCCGCTTGGGAGAGGAATACTAGATGGAAGAGACAGGCCATTTGGACAGGCTTTCTATTATGCATAACTGTGCATTATGCGGCAATAACACTATCAGATGTTGGGGGTGATAAAGGACTCGTGTTTAATATCTCAAACTCTCAACCAAGTAATGCTTTGGGTAAAGTTCGCCATGGTAGTTATCAAACCGACGATGCAGTGCTTACTCCCTTAATTTCCAATGCCTACTTGGAGAGTTAGGGCACTGGTATCAACTTACTATGTTGACAAGCAATTCAATGTTGGCTGCTGAGTTACATGTGTAGCTTTGCACTAAAAATGTGACAGTTGAGGGTCATTCCATAAGGTAAATGGACATTTTGTTAGTCGAGCCCAAGATACGATAGAAGAAAATAGAACTCCTAAAATATAATAATAGGGAAGTTGTTCACACAAAAAGCTGACAAGTTTGACCTGCAAGCACAAGTGAATTGAAGGTGCTTTGCACAATATAGAAAAGGAACGATACTAGTTTTTCTCTGAGAAAATAGCCCAAGTAGATTTGAAAACAAGAATTACAAATACATAAATAAACAACACAAACTGCGAACTTGGACAGAAGTCAAAGAACAAATAATCATGCCATGGGTAACACAGCCACAGGCTGCCTTGAAAGGGTCATCTAGTGAAAATATTTCAGGCTAATAAAGCCTGTCAATTAAGCTTGATGGAGAATAGATCAACCATGGGAATACTTGCCATAAACTCACTTGGGGAGCCCATTCTCACCGTTGAGTAGAGCCTGACTTTCATCAGAGAGTAAAACGGGTCCCCTTCCAGGCCTGGTACATATGAAGTAACTGACGTCGCCTTTGTATTTTTGTGATGGAATATTGTCTTTAATTTCTGGAGGAGGTGGCAAAGCTTCTACATCCTGTATTCCATTGATCCCAGCATCTTTTGCAATTGACTTGTCACCAATAATGTAACTGAAGGGAAGAGATTTGTAGGTAACTAAGAAATTCAAGAGATTAATGAAAATCTTAACTGTATGCATGCAACTTGCAAAACTTAGAAGCACCTGTTGAGGTCATCTGAATTTGGAGGGAAGTAGTAAAGCAGCCTCTGAACCAAAAGGGCAGCAGCTTTCCTATTACGTGCAATTAGGACAGCATTCGGCCCCGCATCAAATGTATAAGCTACCTGCAGGTCAAAACTAGTGATTAATATTCAAATAGATACCTATGAATTTTATGCATTTATTTGTTTATGTGCGCCCTGTGTAATATATATTCACAAGCCAAACAAGCTATTGATAGGGACATCCCAAGGCCCAATATTTCTAAGCCCACTATTACCAAAGTGTGGGTGAGGATGATGCACCTGTGATGCACTTGATCACACTCCATGAGAGAGAAAATGTGTAACTAACTACTGCCTAGTTGGCAATAGCAATGAGGGAGGGTGTGTGCGTGTGAATGTTGTTGCTGAGGGAGTATTTGTATGGGAGGGGAGAGCATAGTGAGGCAGGCTGGACTTGGGACTTGGGAGAGAATTAGGCACTCTCTAATTTGCCTATTATCTTGTACTTCCTTCTTTCTTCTTCTTCCAGCACTGTAACTCCTTGTTACAGGCTAGAGAAATTAATAATACAGTTCAGTTTTCCTTATTTTGTGTCTCTGTATTGCTGGGTACCCATCAGCTATAAATGTACTTTTTTTTTTTTTGAAGCAAGCTATAAATGTACTTATGTACACACATTATTCATATAGGGTATAAATAAATTCGATGTGATGCAGCCTGCAGGGGCATAATTTCACAGGAAACTCAGTTATAGAATAAAGTGAAGTCGAAATACTTGAAAAAATGAGAGGAAAAATGAGAATAGGTTAGATCAATCCCAAAGGCCAAAGATAGCTTGATGCATATACCTCACATCAGGTGGCTCACTTGTTTCGGCAGACATTACTGGCATTCAACAAGAAGCAAGCAATGTGCCACAGGACTGGAGATAGGAAGTTCCTTTTTCATTTGTTTCTAACTAAAGATGTAAAGTTAATAAGCATGCAAGTCATACTGTCATAGGATCCATTCAGAAGTTACCGAGATTTACTTATAAAGAACAGCTGATGCTTTTGAAGCATCATTTGACATTTGCGCAAAACTTCAAAGATGCAGAATTATGAGAATGCAGAGCAATTCAATCCTCATACAGCAAAAACATGGTTTGATCTAGATATCAATAAAGTTCCTTCTTGACAAACCATCTGGAAATATACAACTCCTACTAAGGTTGAGTCTATTGTGTGGGCAAAGTGGTACTCAATATAATTAATATAAATAAGATCTTTCAATTTGTAGTCCTCAAACAGCTCTCTCTTGATATGTCTTATGTGCAGTACAAGTTTGGAAACATTAGTAATAGAGTAAGGCTATGTAATAAACAACTGTATGACAGTTAGTATAATTATCCTCTGCTGTTAGCAATTAGGTAGGTTAGTTACTCTCTACAGTTAGGACAGTTACTATTCTAACTGTATAACTGCTCTGCTGGCTAGTATATATATAGCCAAAGGTGTACACAGATTTATTCATTCAATGAGAATCAGTTTACACAAATTCTCTGTTTTTCATTTTTCCTCCTCATGAATTTCTCTCATTATGGTATCATGAGCTAATTTTCTGGGCTCGTTCTTCTTCTTCCTTCTCATCGAGTTCATCGCGTTCTTCCATGGCTGCCTCAGTTCCCAATCCATTCGACATTCCTACTTCTGGAGCTTCGACAACTGCTTCAACACCATCACCATCAACCTTACAATCTTCCATGTCCATCAAACTTGATGATCACAACTTTTTGTTGTGGAAGCAGCAAGTCGAAGCTGTCATAATCTCGCACAAGCTTCATCGATTTGTCGTAAATCCATCGATTCCACCACAATTCACTTCCGAGACGACTCGCGCGCTAGGGATTGAGTCCGATGAGTATCAACTCTGGATCGTTCAGGACCAAATGCTGTTCACATGGCTCCTGAACTCGATTTCTCCATCCATTCTTCCTCGATTCATTGGTTGCAAACAGTCCTGGCAAGTTTGGGACAAAATTCACAAGCATTTCCATGCACACTTGAAGGTCAAGGTGCGTCAATTTCGTTCTGAATTGAAAAACACCAAGAAAGGCACACGTACGATCTCGGAATACCTAATGCGTATTCGTGCCCTAATCGAGTCTCTCCAAGCAATTGGCGATCCTGTCACAGAGCAGGATCACATTGATACGGTCCTCGAAGGGCTTCCTGAGGAATATAGTCCTTCGTGATGATGATCTTTACTAGGGCAGAGTCGCCTTCAATTGATGAGGTCGAATCTCTGCTTCTAATGCAAGATGCTCAACTTGCGAGGTTCGAACAAGAATTATCGTCTCCTTCGATTCCATCGCTAATGTGGCTCAAGCACCGAATCTGGGAAATCTGTCTGCATCAGTTGATTATCGGCAGAATCGGAGTGGTTTTCGTGGTAGTAGTCGGGGTCGTGGTGCTCGAGGACGTGGCAGAGGTGATCGAGGTCGTGGGCGCAGTGGTCCTAAACCTACATGTCAACTTTGCCATAAGTATGGCCATGAAGCCTTCAATTGTTGGTATCGATTTGATGATACCTTTGTTCCGATTCAAAGACCTCCTCCTCCCGGCTTCGGTCAAATAGCTACCCGGACCTACAACTCTCATGATTACAATCAAGGTGTTCAAAGCACCGATCCAAGATTTCCACCCTCCCAAAGAACAACCTAGTGCCAATTTGGTAATGCAGCAACCACAGTTTGTTCCAAATACTCAAGAACCTCTGCAAAGACAATTTGATCCTCAGGCATGGTTCCCAGATTATGGTGCATCTCATCATCTTACTGCTGATTCCAATAACTTCACTCAAAGCAGTCCCCTTGGAGGACAGGACCAAGTGTTAATGGGTAACGGCCAAGGTCTCTCAATTGACTCTATAGGTTCTTCCAAAATTTTCTCTCCTACTTGTCCTCAAACGATTTTTAAACTTAATAATCTCCTCCTTGTTCCTAATATAACTAAGAATCTGGTTTCTGTTTCCAAGTTTGCCCGTGATAACAATGTTTATTTCGAGTTTCACCCATTCTCTTGCTATGTGAAATCACAGGGCTCTAGTAAGATTCTTCTTCATGGTTCCCTAGGAGGAGATGGACTCTCTGATTTTGAAAACATCAATATTCTAAAGGAACCTTCCACCTCTTGCTTTCAACATAATGTTTCAGCTGCAGCTTCTATCAAATCTTCAGCTCCATCCTCTGGTGTCACCAATTCAACTAGTCCATCTGCTGTATCTAGTAGTTCCTTTGCCACTTGGCATTATAGACTTGGCCATGCAAACAATAATGTTTGTAAAAACCATTCTTCAACTTTGTAATATTCCATCATTGAATAAAACATCATATGAATTTTGTAATGCATGTTGCATTGGTAAATCCCATAGACTACATGCTCCCCCTTCTCCCACCATTCATCCTACTCCCTTTGAACTAATCCACGATGATTTGTGGGGACTGCACCATTCACTTCTTATGGTGGCTATTCCTACTATATTACATTTGTTGATGCTCATACACGATTCACATGGATCTATTTTTTAAAGCGAAAATCGGATGCCTTGACCGCATTTAAACAATTTTTAACTCTCATTGAAACTCGGTTTTTACGCCAAAATTAAAGCTTTGCGGTCAGTTGGGAGGGGAATTTCGACCACTTCTCCAAGTACTTAACCGAGCTTGGCATCTTGCATAGACTAACTTTGTCCTCACACCTCCCATCAAAATGGGACTGTTTAGAGAAAGCATCGTCATATAGTTGAAATGGGACCGACTCTTCTCTCCCATGCTTCTCTACCTTTAAAATTTTGGGACCACAGCATTACACATGCTGTTCATACAATCAACAGACTTCCCACTGCAGCATTAACTTCACACTCCTCTCCCTTTCATGCCCTGTTTGGTACCATACCTGATTACTCTACCTTTCGGGTCTTTGGTTGTGCTTGTTTTCCTTTTCTTAGACCATATAATCAACACAAATTTGATTTCAGATCCTCTGAGTGTGTCTACTTAGGCCTCTCTCCTCAACATAGAGGCCACAAGTGCCTTGACTCTAATGGCCGTATATATATTTCAAAGGATGTTTTGTTCAATGAATCTATGTTTCCCTACCCTAAACTCTTCCAATCACATTCTGTCTCACCTGTTTCTAACTCTGAAACTTACCCTTCTACTATACCTATTCCTACATATCCTCCTCTGCATGCTACTCCTATAACTCAGCATCCCCCTTCTCCCTTGCATCTTTCACCTAGTGTCCCTGCCACTGCCAGTGACTTTGTTGGAACCAGTCCTGCTCAATCTGACTCGGTGTCTCGTGAGTCCTCCAGTGCTGCACCTTCTCCTTTGCCTCTTTCACCTAGTATTTCTGTCACTGCAGGTAATACTGTGACAAGCAGTCCTGCATCTTCTCCTATTCTTCCACAAACTGCACCTATGTCTCCTGCAACCTCTAATCCTACAACCTCTAGTACTACTTCCTCTCCTTCTTCTGACACTTCATCTCCACCTGCACCTATCAATCTTCATCCTATGATGACAAGATCCAAAACTGGACACTTGCCTCCTAGCATATTCTTGAGTTATGTTGAGCCTCATTCTGTCAAGGAGGCCTTGGCTAGTCCACAATGGCTTCAAGCCATGAAAGATGAGCATAATGCTCTCATTAAAAATAACACTTGGTCCCTAGTAACACTGCCTCCAGGACGAAGCGCTATTGGCTGCAAGTGGGTTTATCGAGTGAAGGAAAATCCACGATGGTACAGTCCAACAAATTTAAGGCTAGGCTGGTTGCCAAAGGCTTTCATCAAACGTATGGTTTTGATTTCTTTGAAACCTTCTCTCCGAGTGGTCAAACCGTCACTATTCGGATCATTCTTACCCTGGCTCTCACAAACGGATGGGCAATTAAGCAAATTGATGTAAACAATGCTTTCTTGAATGGTGTTCTCGGTGAGGATGTCTATATGATGCGACCACTGGGTTTGAGCACGGTGACAAATCTCTTGTTTGTAAGCTTCACAAAGCTCTCTATGGCCTCAAGCAAGCCCCTCGAGCTTGGTATGAAAAGCTTGCCTCCTCTTCTTCGCAATTTGGGTTCCTGGCCGGCAAGTGTGATTCTTCCTTGTTCATATATTCAAAAGGATCTATCTGTATATATGTCTTGGTTTATGTTGATGACATCCTTGTCACTTTGGATCTTCTCTCCGCTCTTGTTCGGACTACGATTCACAAGCTTGATGCATAGTTTGCTCTCGGGGAACTTGGAGATCCTGGATTATTTTCTTGGCCTTGAAGCTAAGCATCTAAGCAATGGTGCACTTCGCTCACTCAAACCAAGTACATCGAGAGACTTATTGGCTAAAGCCCACATGTCGAGGCTAAAGGAATCTCCTCACCTATGATTAGTAATTGTAAACTATCCAAGTTTGGTACTAATACGATGGCGGATCCTCATTACTATAGATCCATTGTGGGTGCACTTCAATATGTCACTCTCACTCGCTCTCGACATTGCCTATAGTGTGAATAAAGTGTGTCAATTCATGTCCAACCCTCTTGATTCTCACTGGCGGGGCTGTTAAGAAGAGGATTTTAAGATATCTCAAAGGCTCCCTAGACTATGGTCTTCTCCTCGGGCACTGCAGCAATGCTTCTTACGCACCTTGCTCTCTGCATACCTACTTGTGATGCAGATTGGGGCGATGATCCCGATGATAGACGTTCAACCTCTGCCTCCCGCATCTTCCTTGGGCCAAATCTGATTTCCTGGAGCTCAAAGAAGCAGCCCTTTGTTGCTAGATCCAAAGACAGAGGCCGAGTATCGCGGCATGGCCAATGCTACATTTGAAACTTTGTGGATTCATCACTTCTAACTGAATTGCATATTCCCTTTGCCATGCCCCAACTCTTTTGTGACAACTTAAGTGCAGTCAACTTAGCCTACAATCCTATTCTTCATGCAAGGACCAAACATATAGAGCTTGATATCCACTTTGTTAGAGAAAAGGTCCTCTCCAAAGCTCTCAATGTTGTGCACATTCCAAGTACAGACCAGCTAGCTGATTCCCTAACAAAGCCTGTTTCCTCCTCTAGATTTATAGAGTTAAGATCCAAGCTCAATGTTGTTTTATGTCCAAAACCCCCATGAGCTTGAGGGGGGAATAATAGAGTAAGGCTATGTAATAAACAAATCGTATGACAGTTAGTATAATTATCCTCTGCTGTTAGCAATTAGGTAGGTTAGTTACTCTCTACAGTTAGGACAGTTACTATTCTAACTGTATAACTGCTCTGCTGGCTAGTATATATATAGCCAAAGGTGTACACAGATTTATTCATTCAATGAGAATCAGTTTACACAAATTCTCTGTTTTTCATTTTTCCTCCTCATGAATTTCTCTCATTAATTAGCCCATTTATTTTCATTGTTAAACAGCACCTTTCTTTTGGAATTTTAAGAGCTCGGTGAATACAGGGTGCGTCCCTTCACTTTCAATCTGTTTCTTATATCAAATTTCAAAGGCTTAGGTAACTAAACGTAGGCTTGCACCCATATACACTTTATGCTGTTCTCATATTCTTTGGTGCTTTTGGTTGGAGTGGAAGGCCCACATCTTGAAGGCCATCTTTATATCCTTAAATATGTAATGGGAATATGAGATAGGATTATCTTTATGACATAGTTATATCTGGTGCTCTGCTCATAGTTATTTCAAGGAAATTTTAATTTCTCACAAGCAAAGAGACTGATCAGCTTTGTTGCATTTCTGTATCTCTTTGGTTCTTTGTTTCCTTTTACTTTCTCTGTTTTGAGGATATCTGGTACTCCCCCTAGTAGTACTTTCTTCTCTTATCTCTAGTAAAAGTATTCTTTTTGGTTGTGTGTGTTGGGGGGGGGGGGGGGGGGGCATGCTTTAGAAGACAATCTTGGTTATTACTTGTATGTTGCTAAATGAAAACGTAACTGTTCTGTCACCCAAAGGAATAAGTAAATCAAAACTGTTATGACTCTACTGTATATGAAACTTGTGGATAAATTCTTTTTGAAGTACATATGACTTGATCCGGTGAAAGAAAGAAAAATTAGTCCGCACAATGTTTGAAGATAGTAGTAACAGTTAGTTATTATAAAACTCCAAATGATTTTCTTTTTAATTTAGAATTTTCTGTGATTGGTAAGTGGTAACATAGAACTTAGCAAAATTTGGCCCCTGCAGAAAACCTTTTGACAAGACATTATATGACATGACCAAGAAAGTAAGTTAAACCTGGGGAGCTTCTTCTGATCTGTTCCATTTTTCAACAATGCTGATTATCCTGAAATGCAGTAGCATCATTGATGATAAATTAGAAAAGAACTGTACCGCACTTGTGATCTGATAACATAGACATAATAGAACCGTGTGGCAAAATGATCAGAATCTACCTATGGGAAGTATCGTTCATGTAAAATATAGGGGGACATGTATCCAGGCAGACTGCATGAAACTGGTTGCTATCGGTACAGGTCAGTCGCGAAAATGATGCAAAATCACGATTCCTAATGGCTTCCTCCATTTGCAGTATTCGCTTTGGCACTACTTCCTATTGCAGTTGAAATAAGAAAACGACAAGGAGAGAAGTCATCCAAATTAAATTACTATGAGATAGATGTTTGTATAACAATGGCCAAAGAACAGCCCCACAAAAGTTCCATTCATTATAATTAATAACCAGTTTTGTCATTCAAACTTTGAAATCAATAGAGAAACAGTGGAAAATAAATTCCATACCTTTGCTCTATGCTGTAAAAGCAAACTTGTTTCGACACTCTCACGCATTCCTGTGGTGCTACTAGTTTCCTTCTGCCGTGAACTGACCTAGAAATAAATAATAAGATGGGAATATTGAGAAAAAATAGGGCATATGAGATGATACAAAAGAGTAGATACGTAGTACTAAAATTAACAGAAACATCTCATTGAGAAGATGAATAACAACGCTTAGACAAATTTAAAAATAAAAAAAACTAAGAAGCGGAAAATCTTAAAATCATGCAATGCTGTTATTTAACCATCAACACATTCTACAACTTAAAGCTTGAACCACTATTATCTGAGGCTTAAGGAACAAGGTGGCAATGAGAGAGTAGTGATGGTGTAATGCCATGTGTGAACGAATATAAAGGAGCAGCAGTCACAGCAAAGTTGTATGTGTGGAAATGGTTGTTAAGCTATCTCTTCAAAATTCAGCCCAGGAAGCAAATTGCATAACTTTTATCGCAATATCACTAAATAAATCTAGTATATTTTATGATTAGATAACAGATGTATGTGGCTACTCGAATATTACAACGAAAAATTTGAAAGCAATTGATATGATATCAAGTGCACTCAAATAAAGCTTGCATTTAAATTATTATGAATAATACTTGCATTTATCTCAGCCAATTAGTGAATTATAAGACTAAATAATCTGACTGCAACAAAGCTGGAAAGAAAGAGATTGAAAACTGCGGTAACCGCAAGGCGCAAGCTATGGGGCTTTACTTTGAGAAATAACCACGCAGTTAAAAGTCAAAACTCAACCGTAAAATTAATTTCAATAAAATGAAGACCGGAATAGGTGCATACCACAGCAATAACAATAACAAGATCATTCCAGTGCTTTTCATCAGTAAGTTGAACTGCAAGACTATCACTTCCATTTTCCTCCTACATATATCAAAAGAATATAAAATTCAAATAGAATCTCAAATAATATAATGCAGTACAAAATATAAATAGAACACAAAACTTACTTTTCCCATTATCCACTTCACAAATCCCCCATATAAGCTGCGACAAGCACTACCTGACCCTTGCCTGCATATAATGACAATTTCCATAATTGCCATGACCACGACATAATCATTCAAAATACAGTGTCCAAACCAAACCACAACACCTTGAAAATTTAAATTTAAAGTCATTAATAACAGAAAGACCTTGCAATAGCAGATAGCTGGCTTTCGTCTTCTTTGACATTCATTAGCTTCCCAAGGGCATAAACTGCAAAACAGAAGACACAGAAGTCAATGTGACATAGTAACTAATATTAAGTTTAAGCCTAACATAAAATTAACAGCCACGAAGAATCTTGCTCATTCAAATTAGAAAGCATGGAAATTAAATTGAAATTGCATTAGACGAATCAAAACTAAAATTCAAACATCTGCACATAACACCGTAAAGAATATAAACTTTGATGCAATGTTCCAAAAATTGAATAAAGAATAAGGTTGGTCCTTGTTAGGTATGGAAATAACCAATAGGGAGTAAAGGGCTCAATAAGTGAGACACAGATCTGTTGAGTAGTTAGTAACAGTTAGGCAGTTAAGTCAGTTAGGTTGTAATAATTGTCCTGTATAAAAGAGAGAGAAGAGGGCAGAGGGGAGGCATCAGAAATATTGTAGAGTGAATTGGGAGAGGAATGGGACTCTCGAATACCCATTAGTAGTGTATTTGTGAGTAGTCTCTCTGTGTAGTTCATTGTTCTTCACTCATCTTGAGCAATAAAGAGTATTATTCAGTTTACCTAGGTCTTCTTGAAATACCAGTTCTAACAGTCCTCTATGAAGCCCAACTCAAGCCTAAAACATTAAACATTAAATAAAATAAGTCTGTTTGTCCAGGAGAAAATCTCCATGGAGGAATATTGAATCAGTAATTAATTTATTTAAATTGAATTTATTGAAATAATCTTTCATAGGCCACTTATTAATAATTCACTGTAGTTTCTCAATTATGGCACCATATAATGCAATTCAAGTCAGATATTACCAGAGTTCAGTATCTATTGGAACTCTATCAATACCATCAATTTGGTTTTTCTGGTCAAAGTTGAATTATCACTGTCCTTGCCATGTTTTCTCTAGAATAGTAAAAAATATCAGAAATAAGTTTCCTCAGTTTTGATAATGAGATAAGAGTGTTGAATGCTGTTTTTTCCCTCTCTTTTTATTTTCATTATTCCTAATATTAGCCTTGCTGAATGCTGACACGCTATAATGGATCCTATTCACACAACCCTGAACGGCTGAACCTATTTCTTGTCTCATGCAATTCAAAAAAAGTTTCATTTCCCTTCCCCAAGAAAACTCGTTACCCCGATATAGAACTAAACAAACTTGCAAAAGGGTCTTGATGTATTTAAAGCAGGATTTTAAAAACCAGATTGGACCAATCAGTTAAACCATCACCCAATTCAATGCCCTGTTTGGTTTAGATCTTAAACCTGCTAAAGCTTTCCAATCATTCACAACCAGATTCGATGGATTGACCTTGCAATCCATATTAAGCTCTAAGTACGGATAAACGATCATTTGTATAAAATTGAAGGAGTAAAACATTTTGTTAGAACTTGGGAACTGATGGAAGACTGTACAAGTCCTGGCAAGATACCCCTAATGCAACCTACTCTGTTGCAACAACTATTAAATGAAAGGTCAAATTAAAAATCAAGATTACATGTGCATTACCAAGACAGGCAAAACCCGCTGCTGAAGAAGCCAGTCCAGCTGCCGTAGGGAAGTTATTGTATGAAGCAATGTGTAGGTGCAATTTGCCCCAATCTTCCTTTGTGATCTTAATACCCTTCTTCTTATCCTCAACATCACAAGCTCGACTGCGGATCTCCCTTAAACAGTTCTGGAACCTGCCTCCAGAAAGAGAAATCTCCTACACTAACCAGCAAATCCAAATTCCACGAATCAAAAAATACTTGACAACTCGCCTTTGATGCCATATCCATCAAGGTTATTGGCATCTCCCTATGACTGACTAAATATTTTAAATTGGAAAATGCTAGTAACACATCATTTCCATTAAAATTTCTCTCACATCTACCTATGACAGAATCAGAGTGTAGGTGTGTAGAAACATGATGGCCTCGGTAATAATGATACAGTAAAAAATAGGTTAAATTAATTTGTAAGCCCTGATGTATTTGAAAATTTTCAAATAGGTCCTTATACGTTAAAATATTGTAATTGAGTTCCTAAACACATAGTAAATTTGTAAATGAGTCTCTCATATACTTTTCCATTAGGGTTTTGTTAAGTCTCCGTTAGGGTTTCCTTAAGTGATCCATTCACTCGTCATTTGTGGGTTCCTGAACTTTCTGGAAAATTTCAAATAAGTCCCTATAATTTTTAGGGAAATTCAAACAGGTCCCTGTTTTGGAACACTAAAGGAAAAGTGTATGAGGGAATGAGGGGCCCAATTACAACCTTTTAAAATATAGGGACCTGTTTCAAAATTCCGAGGGACCTACATACTAATCACACCTAAAAACTATGAATGTGAGGTGATGTATGTGTATGTGAGAGAGAGAAGCATTGTTGTTTAAATTATAAACCTCTGCATTACTTCTTCATATGTACGAAGCTATAATTAGTCTTCCACTGTTAAGAAAAAACAATTTCCAATATATCTACATGAATTTGTTAATTCAATATAGCCCATTACTATAAAAAGGAAAACTCTAAATTGATCCCATTGAACCGTGTATTAGTCAAATTAAAGAAAGGGGAAAATAAAATTTACCTTGCCATTGAGCCACATACGATCTTGCTGGAAGGTGGGACTCACAGCAACGGTGGTGGTGGTGCATAGGTGATTGGGATCAAGAGTAACGCTAATACTATCATTGACGGGCAAGATTAGGGTTTCATCCCTCTTCCCCCAATACTTGATCACAGCAATGTTGGTAGGTGTTTGAGCTGTCACCATCAGCACCCAATTCTGCGACTCACCCGCCATTTCCAGCACCCGCACAACCAATCGAATTCAAGCAATACAAATTATTCGCTACTTGCAGAATCTGAATCTGAGAAATCAATGGTTTCCGAGGAATTTCAAATGAAATGTGGCAGAAAACAGCGGGAAAATGAAGGAACAAAATATAGAGAAAATAGGGAAGTGGAGAATTAAGAAGAAATGGGAGTAATGGGGAATAATTAGGGTGTGAAGTGAAGAAAAGGGATCTGAATGAAATGTTTAACAATAGCAATGAAATTAGAAAGGGTTTGTTGGATGGAGTTGTAGGAAGGCACAAGGTGCCTATTATATATATCACGAACAAAAGGGGAAACAAATCTCATAGTTCTGTTGTAATTGTCTTTTTTCGATTCCAATTTTTCATCATTTTTAAAACAAATTATTTACAAGTAAAAAAAAATTAATTATTCATTCGTCTCTTCTTCTTACTTTTTTTTCCCGTAAAAGAAGTACAACCCTCTTGCTTTTATTTGGAATAATGATAAATCAACGTATTTTTAATATTCAACATCTTACATATATATACAATTGTTTATTATTACAACGAACTAACTATCCCCATCAAAAAAGAGTTTGCTCCATCAAGTCATATCATATGACATAAATATGATACAAACACTTACAATAATATTTATAAATAATATTTATAAATGTTTTTGTTATCTCTAAATATATTTTTGGTCTCTAAAAGTTTCTGTTTTGATTATGTTTTTACAATTTTAAAAGTGAACAAAATTGGTTTATACCTTTTTATTTTAACAGTGGATGAAAAAAAAATGCTTAGTTTAATGCTCTCAAGTCGATTTTTCTTAACTCTTGAAATGAGGAAATATTTAACATAACAAAATGGAATTCAACTAATTTCATTTATTTTTAAAATAAGAATAAGAATTGGTTTTTAGCTTTTAAAATTATAAAAAGACATCCAAAAGTGTTTGGTTGCAATATCACTATCTTTAACTCCATGGTTAGCTTTACAACTTTACTTGTAAGGATACTCAATAAAAGACTAAAAGAATTATAAAAAAATACTATAACAAAAATAAATTAAGGTCTAAATCCAAAAATTGATCTAGTTAAAATAACAAAAATACATTTAAGCATATTAATAACTTAGTAAAGAAAGACTTCACTAATCATTGTCCCATACAACGGCTAATAAGGGGGAAAGGTAAATTTGTATTAAAAATTAAAACCAACATTCTCTTTAATTTATTAGATACACAATTACAATATATTTTTTTAATAAAAGAATTAACTTTTTTTTTCTTAATCATTACCCTAATAATAATGATTAGCAAAACCTGTAAAAAAAAAATTCCGTAAGAATGAAAAATTGTACAAGGATGTTTGAGTCTATGTTATTCCATCCCAACCGTTAAACCACCCTTTAATGTGATCTCACATGCATAATAATTATTTTGGTATTGTTAATCAATATTTTTAATAATCCAAATAATTTTTTTTAATAAAAATGATGTATTTTATATAATAAAAATTTAAAACATAATACTTTTCATAAAAAAAAAAAACCATGTTTTGATTTCTTAACCGACAGTTAAGGTTAGTATTTGCTTAATTATTTTTATGAAAAAAAAAAGTATGTGCTAAGATTAGTTAACATAGGATAGAATTCTATCACGGTGTTACCTTCTCGTGCCCCACGAGGGCTTAGGTGCATAAGAAAGACAAATAAAAAAAAAGGGGGAATAATGAGAGGGTGTTGCACGTGGTGCTTAGGGTTTTTTTTTAAAGATAGCTTGGGGTATTATTTATAACTAGGGTGTTATACCTATGTAGTGCAGGCAAAGATTAGAAAAAGAAATAATTTTGTTTTTTTTTTAACTCAAGAAATAATTTTGTTAAGATACAGAAAAAAAAATGTTTCTTAGTTTTAAGACATTAGTATATGAACTAAAATAATATATACTGCAGTATAAAAAAAATTACAACATTGAAGGATTATTGGTGAATTGCAACACTAACATAATTATCCACAAAATTTCTCAACACTAAACCATAGTTTCAAAACTAAACATAACAAACCTGACAAGATCTATGTGCTCCTCCAATTGAATCTTTAAGGTTGAGCAATCCTTCCGGAAAAAAAAAAATCGCAAAGAGAGAGAGAAATCAATAATCCTTCAATGGATTTGGAAAAACAAATCGCAGAGAGAGAGAGAGAAATCACCAGTACAGATCTAAAAATTTTTTGCAAAGAGTAAGAGAACTTGAGAGCAACCTGAACAAGAAGATTAATCGAAGTGTAGACGAAGGAGAAGAACAGAAGACCCCAAGGTGTCAACGAAGGAGAAGATGAACAGAAGAACTGATGAAGATGAAACGTGAAATTGTGAAATTGGTGAAAGGGTGTTTTGGGAAAGTGAGCCCATCTGGCAAGCTTTGTCGTCTCTTTCCACGTATCTTTAACTCTAATGGTTACAAATAATTTTTAACCAATGAGAAGCTAAACCATACCACTGCATGACACATATTTGAGCCTATCTGGCAAGTTTTGTCGTCTCTTTCCACGTGTCTTTCAGTCTAATGGTTACAAATAATTTTTAGCCAATGTGAAGCTTAACCATACGACTGCATGACGCATATTTGAGCCTATTCGGCAAGTTTTACCATCTCTTTCCATGTGTCTTTTTTTCTTGTGAAGACTTTCCATGTGCCTTTATTCTAATGGTTACAAATAATTTTTAGCCAATGAGAAGCTCAACCATACCATGACACATATTTGAGCCTATCTGACAAGTTTTATTGTCTCTTTCCACGTGTCTTTAACTCCACTGGCTGCAAATAATTTTCAGCCAATGAGAAGTTTAATCATACCACTGCATGACGCATTTTCTTTATTTATAAGAACACTTGACAATTTTTTTTATATGTGATTAGATATATAAAGTTATTAAATTGGCTCCTGTGCTATTTTCATTTTGTAATTTTTGTTAAGTCATCAAACATGTAAATTCCTACTTCTTCCGACTTCTCTAAAGTTCAAAGCTTTTGGCTCCTCCGAAATGTAACTCCGAAATGTATTTACATTTTGGAGGAGCCTGGCTATGATCAAGATTAATTCTACGATCGAAAATGAGGATACACAAGTAGGCAACTTGAATCATATCTTATAATGATGTCTTTTTGTTTGGTGGGACTAGTGATATAAATTAGTAGAAGATGGTGCACTTTCGATCTTTCAAAGAGAAGAAGGACACAAAGTATAATTCCATCTTTCAAGCCGAGATTTCAATTTAAATTGAGATTCGTCAAGTGGTTTATTTTCCTCATTTTCGGTAAGAGAAATTATAAGTATTTTGTGCGGTATTTATAATATTGATAGATTGATTAAATTCATTGTTTATAATATTGTATTGGTTAACTTATAGATTGGTGATCAAATCAATGAAGAAAGCGCCAGACTGGAGTTTTGAGCTATGTTCAGGGTTAAAAGTGAACTTCCACAAGAGTTGTTTATTTGGCATCAATGTGAGCCTGGAGTGGTTGTCTTTAGCAATAGACCTTTTGTTTTGTAGAACAGGTAAGCTGCCTTTTGTCAACTTGGGGCTTCCAATTGGGGCTAACCATAAGAAATCTTCTACTTGGGCCCCGGTTGTTGATGTAATGAGGAAAAGACTAGCTAAATGGAAAGGCAGAAAGTTATCCATGGGGGGGAGGATTGTGCTCCCGAAATCAGTTCTTTCGAGCTTACCTCTATACTTCCTATCCTTCTTTCGAATCCCAAGCAAAGTTTCAAATGTAAACTCTATCATACATGAGTCATTAATAAGGATCTTAAGAATTCATAGTCTTCACTAATAGGATGAATAGAAACATTAACCTTTCTCCATGCTTAAATGTTAATACTTCTTTACTTGAACTTCAATCAACAATGGAAACTCTTCTATCCCTTTCCTTCCTCTTTATGCCTCTAACTTTGATGGAAATTATGAGACTTTCTTTCTAGGTAGAGATAGGGAAATGTTTCATTTCCTTCCTTTTATAATTGCTTCCATCAAGCAATACATCATTTCATTCATAAGACTCATTCCCAAGAGTCATAACCATTCATTCAAATGTCAAACAATATGTCCTTTCATTCAAATATTAAACCACCACTAATATTTGTCACACACGAGACATTAATTCTTACATTCTCCCACTCTCATGTGACAAAGTACAACCTCATGTGGTCCAATAAATTCTCGATCATAATGCACATAAATAAGGACAAATGTTTCATATATTTGTTACATCATAAGTCATATTTTATAATAAGAACTAATAAGAGTCATAGCGTCATATATCCCTACTTTGACATAGTTCCTTCCATGCACTACTATATTAGTCTTCTTCCTAACATGACACTTTCACGGGAAGTACATAATATGTCTAACAATAATGTCATTTTAAAGACCATTCATGTTTTTCAACATCATCATTCATAATTGTGCACACATAAGTTTGAAAACAAAAATTTCAGAAACTTATACATTAATAAGCTTAGAGTGTCATACATACATCATTAATGAATTAAAAACATAATTTAACATTCGCTAGTAGACATAACGCCCATTCTTTCAACATGACCAGTAAATGCTTTGGGTGGTAACCCTTTTGTTAAAGGGTCGGCAATCATAAGTTCAGTGCTAATATGATCAATTGACACTCTTTGTTTCTGAACTTCTTCTTTAACAACAAAGTACTTTATTTCCATATGCTTAGCACCCATAGAGTACTTATCATTTTTCGAAAAGAAGACAGCAGCGGAATTATCACAATAAATTTTCAGCGGCCTGGCAATACTGTCGACTATTCCAAGTCCTGAAATAAAGTTCCGCAGCCAATTAGCTTGAATAGTGGCCTCAAAGCATCCCACAAATTCAGCCTCCATAGTGGATGCATCAATGACTGACTGCTTCGCACTCTTCCATGATATTGCTCCTCCGGCTAAAAGATATACGTAACCAAAAATGGACTTTCTTGTATCCACACATCCAGCAAAGTCTGAATCTGAATATCTAACCACCTCAAGGTGATTAGATCTCCTATAAGTAAGCATGTAGTCCTTCGTTCCTTGTAAGTATCTTAGAACTTTCTTTGCAGCTTTCTAGTGGTCCATTCCTGGATTACTCCGGTATCTACCCAGCATTCCAACTGCAAAACTTATATCTGGTCTTGTGCATGTCTGAGCATACATCAAACTCCCAACAACAGATGCATAAGGAATATTTTCCATCTGTTTTCGTTCCAAATCATTCTTTGGACATTGCATGAGACTAAACTTGTCTCCTTTCTGAATTGGAACAGGAGATACTGAGCACTTGTCCATCCTAAATCTCTCTAAAACTTTATTAATATATGTTTTTTGAGACAAACCCAACAATCCAAGTGATCTATTCCGGAATATTTCTATTCCGATCACATAGCTTGCCTCACCCATATCCTTCATTTCAAAATTGTTAGAGAGAAAGTTCTTGGTCTCACTTAATGAGACCAAGATCATTAGTTGCAAGCAAGATATCATCAACATACGTAAATCGTAAATATAAACTTACTCCCACTGATCTTCAGATATATACACCGGTCAACAGTGTTTTCCTTAAATCCAAAAGAAACAACAGTATCATTGAACTTAAGATACCATTGTCGGGAAGCTTGTTTAAGTCCGTATATTGATCTCTTAAGTTTACATACCATGTGTTCCTTTCCTTTCTCTATGAATCCCATTGGTTGATTCATATAAACATCTTCCTCTAAGTTCCCATTTAGAAAGGCAGTTTTCACATCCATTTGATGCAACTCTAAATGATAATGAGCTACCAATGCCATGATAATTCTGAAAGAATCTTTATTGGAAACTAGTGAAAACGTTTCTTTGTAATCAATGCCATCTTTTTGAGTAAAACCTTTAGCAACAAGTCTGGCCTTGTAACATTCAAGGTTGCCATGAGAGTCACGCTTAGTCTTAAAGACCCATTTACACCCAACTTTCTTGTAACCTTCAGGAAATTATACGAGGTCCCAAACATCATTCTGTTCAATGGATTTAAGCTCATCTTTCATGGCATCTAACCATTTATCAGCATTATCACCATTCATGGCTTGTGAAAACGAAACTGGATCATCATCAATTCCTAAGTCATTTTCTGACTCTTGTAGATATACCACATAATCATTCGGTATAGCAGATCTTCTTTCTCTTTGGGATATTCTTAATGCTATTTCTTGTGGTTGTTCTATTATAGGTTCATTGTCAACCTCGGGAACATTAATTTGTTGTTCTTCTTGATTATTATACGGTTCAACAATTTGAGGAACAACAACTTGAGCAGTAGGAACATAAGTCAAAGGAACTTGTATTCTTACTTCATTAATCTCCACATTTTGTGAAGCTTCACTCCCACTGGTTTCATCACTCTCAATGAACCTAGCATTCCCAGTTTCAACAATTCTTGTACTATGAGTAGGACAATAAAATCTAAACCCCTTAGACTTTCTGGATAACCAATGAAATATCCACTGATTGTTCTTGCATCCAGTTTCTTTTCTTGTGGATTGTAAATCCTTATTTCTACCTGGCAACCCCAAAAATGCAGGTGCCTTAAACTAGGTTTCCTTCCAGTCCACAATTCAAAAGGTGTCTTTGGAACTGCCTTACTAGGAACCCTGTTCAACAAATACATGGCAGTTTTTAAGGCATACATCCACAATGATAAGGGTAAAGATGCATTACTTAACATACTCCTAACCATATCCATTAAGGTTCGGTTACGACTTTCCGATACACCATTTTGTTGTGGTGTACCTGGCATTGTGTATTGAGCACATATGCCACGCTTTTATAGGAATTTAGCAAACGAACCAGGGTGTTGTCCATTTTCATCATACCTTCCGTAATACTCACCACCTCTACCAGACCTTATGATTTTCACCTTTCTGTCCAATTGCCTTTCAACTTCATTTACATAAATTTCTAAGGCATTCACCGCTTGAGACTTCACATGCAATAAATAGACATATCCATAACATGAAAAATTATCAATAAAGGTGATAAAATATTTTTCCTTACCGAAAGAATTAACATCAAAAGGTCCACATATATCAGTGTGAACTATCTCAAGAAGCTGAGTGCTTCTTGTGGCGCCTTTCTTTGTGTGTTTTGTTTGCTTTCCTTTAATACAATCCACACAATTATTAAGGTCAGTAAAATCCAGATCTGGAAGGACTCCATTCTTTATAAGTCTTACCATTCTTTCCTTGGAAATGTGACCCAAGCACTTATGCCACAAATAAGCAGAACGTTCATTCACTAAACCACGTTTAGTGCCAACATTGTGATGCAAGGTCATAAGTGTTTCAGCATATAGATTATCAAGATTCAATCTATATAAACCATCAATAAGTATACCAGATCCAATCATAAAGGTATGCTTATACAAACTGAAATATCCATTACCAAACTTAAAAGAATATCCAGCAACATCAAGTTTAGACAAAGAAACTAAATTCCTAGAAATATTAGGTACATACAAAGTTTCAAATAAATCTAAATGATGTCCAGTGTCAAGGATCAAACGATAAGTCCCGATATCTTCCACCGGAACTTTCACTCTATTCCCCATGAATACAAACTTCTCATTTGGGCTTATGGTTTGGATCGTATGAAATCCCTGCATCGTATTAGAAACATGAGTCGTACATCCAAAATCAATCAACCAAGTATTATGAGGAACTTCAGTTAAATTTTATTCGAAACATACATAAGCATTAAGCTCACCTTTCTTTTCGAACCAAGCCTTACGTTTGGGGCAATCCTTTTGGAAATGTCCAGATTTCCCATAGAAATGACATTTGTCATTCTTTCCTTTCTTCTGGATCTTAACGGAGGACTCATTTATCTTTAGTGGTCCTTTCCATGTTTCTTATCAGCATTCTTACCAGTTCCTTGATGGTTCACATAATGGATTGAGTGACTTCATTGATTCTTAAGTCTCGTTTCCTCTTGAGCCAACATACTGTGCAATTCATGCACATTCCATTTATCTTTCATGGTGTTGTAGTTCATTTGGAACGGACCATAATCGACGCATCTTGAGTTCAAAATGAACTGCACAAGGAAATTCTCATCCACTTCCATTCCCAATGACTTAAGTCTTGCTGCAATATTTATCATTTCAATAACATGCTCATGCATAGTATGAGAACCATCAAACTTCATGGTGGTTAAGGTACTCATTAATGTCCCAGCAAGAGACTTGTCAGCAGTTTGGGAGCGCTCTTCCACATTCTTCATAAATTCTTTTACACTTTCAGTTTTAGGAAGAGCAGACTTAATGTTACTTGCTATGTTCATTCACATAAACATCAAACTTAGTCTGTTTGACTTTTCCCAAGCCTTAAAATGAGCCTTCTCTTCATTGCTACTAGCATCGGTAATAGCAGCAGGCTTCTCAACTTGAAGAGCCAAATCAAGATCCATTACACCAAGGTGAAATTGGATTTGTTCACTCCATTTAGAGAAGTTCAGCCCATTAAATGTTGGAACAGACGTAGCATGCGAATGTAAAGACATAGAAACAGATACTGCAATTAACACATGCTTCACATCAATGCTTTGAGTCATAAAATAACATACAATCAAATTCAGACAATAAACATTAAACATCCAATGCACATTAATGTTCTCCTTTGGGTGATACATCAATGCACAACAAACATAATGATGCTAATACAGTCAATATTATTAGGCAATGAAATATGCACTAACTAGAAATATTTACTATCTTTGGACATATAAATAAAACTAATAGTGCATTCACATCACCATCAATCATGTCCATTAATTATAAGAACAACTAATCAACCTTTGGGTGATCCATAAATGCCTTATAACAATGAACTTCAAGTTACCCATAAACTAACAATCATCATGTCATTTATAGCATCACATTCTATGGGTAATTGAAATAAATTATCATTCATTTGGAATAAAAATAAACTTTCAGATTTGACCACTTTGGTGATTAACAAATCTATCATACACTTAATTCCAAAATAATACATACTTCACAATAATTGAGGAATATAAAATTCCACATTCTAAGCATATTGATTTCAATTCAATACCATCTCTGTACATGGCGTGAATACCATTACAATTAAATAGACAATATATCTTTGTTTTTCATTCTTAAAAGTTCGCGTACGGGAGACTTCATTTCCATGAACAATACATTTGGTTTCAAAATTGGTATTTGAAATCACGTACAGGAAAAACATTTTATTCAAATAGATGATATTTGAGCCAACATACTGTGCAATTCATGCACATTCCTAAATGATCTAGCAACTCATAACAGAAAAGGGAGAGATGAAAGAACTTGAGTAGGAGAGTGTGGAAGACTCCATGGAAGCTCCAATTCTTGTTCCCAAGTGTTGTTCGTAAATGTGATGTGCAAGTGCACACAGTCAAACAAGTAATAAAGAGTTAGTAAAGAATGTTCCCACGAGGATTTAAATGATTTGAATATAAATTCTAGTTTTAACCTTTTCTACTTAGCTTAATAAAATAAAGAGAAATTTTAAGCATGTAAAGTAAATGGAGTAATTGGGTATCAGAACAGTAAGTAATAAATGCAAGGAATTAATAAAAGCAATAAATGGGTGTTTTAAAACAGAGATGGAAACAGCTAGGATTCTAATCCTTTGTAATCTTCACTTCAGGGTAATTTATGCTTCAGGATGCTACAACATTCAATCCAGGAAATGAAATTTGCTTTCCAGCATTCAATTGAGTTCATTAAAAGCTTCTTATTCCTAAGTTCAAATTAATTTCCTTCAGTTGTCAGAGAAATACGTCTAGCTACTTAAAGACTTGAAGGCTATTTCTAGCTCATTCAACACAATTAATTTTCCAATTAATTGTTCTATCTTTATCTTCTAATCAAGTCCACTAACTTGGTTTTTCCAAACTAAATTAGTTGATATTTCAGATCAGTTGATCAGGCTAAACCGAAATTAAACATTAAAGCCGAGAAGAAGAAAATGAATAAGATCCATAACATTGAATTACCATTCAGTACAATTACAATTTCATAGAATCCTAATTAAGAGAATTTAGCTCATAATGAGCTTGAAGAAAAAACAAGAAAAAGAAATGGAAAATAAAAGCATAATGCGTAAAATGAAATTACAGAGAGGACAAAGGAGCTGACGGCTGCTGCACAGTACCGGGCTCTCTCTAAAAGTAAGGTCACACTCACTATTTGTACTAGCTCCTAAAATAGGGTTACACTCTCTCTCATGCCTCACTTTTTGGGCTTTTACAAAATTCAAATACTAAAATATTCCTTGGCCCAATTTCCAAGTACACACAGCTGCTGTATTGTATTCTCTCTCTTCCTTTTTGCACAGCGCAACATGTATTTTGTCTTCTAGTGGGAAATAGTTGAGCTGGAAATGATTTTATCTTGTAGTGACTTGCTCCCCAGACGCTGCAGCATTCCAAAACATCCTAGAGCAATTCCTTCAGCAATTACACCTTTAAAACCTGCTCAAAACTAAATCAAACCTTCAGCAATAATAGATCATAATTTACATCTTTTTCGCAATTAATCAGATTAATATAGATATTTACTCAATCAAACAAAACTTGAAGTTCTTTTCAAAAATTGATCAAAACAAGAACAATGATTAAGCTAAAAGGATAGTAATAACTCTTATTTCTAAGAGTTATCACACCCCCAAACTTGAACCATTGCTTGTCCTCAAGTAATGACATTCAACAAGTATTATCAAAACAAAATCATAACAGTATAAGCGAAGTCCATGGCAGTCCTCAGATGCATTTTTCAGAAATATGCTCAACAGAAAATACCATTAATCACTTTCCATAGTGTGTGTGTGATTTCCCTAAGCTCTCTACTCAGTTTTAGCAAGAAACTCCAACCAAATCACCTCTCAACAGAGTCTTAGGTGCATTTTCCAAATATCCTTTGGATGCAAGGGTGAAGACTCACCAGATTATATTCCTAATAATAGGGGCTTAACACATTATTGGATTTGTCATATCACTCAATTCACTTTACTTTATGTTCTGTGTTGGTGTTTCACTCAATCTTCATTCACATGCAACTCTATCATAGGCTTGAAAAATTTCTATCAATCAAAAGCACAAACACAAATTACACACAACAAGAGGACTTTAATGGGTTGTAATGGGGCTAAGGTTCAGGTGTGGGAATTTTTGGGACAGTAGCTAACTTAGGTGGAGTTCAAGATTTATTGTCCAAATCACCCACCCCCAAACTGAGACATTTATGTATTCTTGCCCATATTTCTGGTGACAAGGGGGGAAACTTTATTACTTTTAAATATTTTTTTTAAATAACAAACAATCATTGGGAGGAAAGGCAGAAGCGTCAGTGCAACATATTATGCTGCAGTTTTTCTGCAGCTTTTCACTTTTTCACATTGTTCCTTTGATGATTTGCTTTTTCTTCCCTTTTTATTGCATAGGCACCCCCCCAAACTTATACTGATGGTTGTCCTCAACCAATGTGGTCAGGACCCATAATTAGATGCTCTTTGGCACAGTCCCAAACTCCCCCTAAACAGGGTAGTACATTGTTTTTCAGGGAATTTGAGCTTGTAATGTGGCTTAACACCAACAAGAAAATCTTAGGCTCAAAGGGGTTCACAAAGGGTAATACTTGAGGGTTGGCCTTTTAAGTCTCAATAGTTAAAACAAGAACAGTGCCTCAAGCTAGTTTGTGTGCAGCAGTGAAATATACAATCAATCACAGAAATAAGTCAAGTTCTGCAGAGAAAACACATGAACGAAATGCATGATGAACAAAATCTGTTGAAGCCCAAAAGTTCACAGGATTGATGTTGTAGAGTGCTACAACACCACATTCAGCCTCACTCACCCCCAAACTTAGGTTGAAATCTTATTCAGACCTCGCCTTATCTTCCTTAGACAAGGGTCTTTGCAACCCAATTCCCCCAATTGATTGGTGACTTTGAATGAAGTCCTTCTTTTAAGTTCATTTTGAGCTAGGGATTTTGTGGTGAGAAAGGAGTTAATCCAGGGTATAGATGTATTTTACATGCATTAAAGCACACAAACAGAATATCTTCATCAGATGCATATGGATAACAATACTAATTCTCAGTTAGTCATTCAATTTTTGCTTTCTTTCAAAAAAGGTCGCCAACTGCATCATTAATCTTTAATCAAGTTGATATAGTGGGGGCAGGATCAGACCACATTCACAAACAATAAAATGGCCAAACAACCCTAAGTCACTACGACCATTCACCAAACAGAGTTTAAACTACTGAAAAGAACAGAAAAAGAAATCCTGGTATATGATGCTGCAGAGTGTTGCAGCATCTTGGGTGGTGATGTTGGTCATGGCTGGGCCAGACAGGAACTGCTCCTTCTTCCACCAGACCTGGCTAGCTGCTGCATTATGGGCTTGCTAGTTGCTTCCACTTCTTTTGTAATGGCCACCTCAGGGCTCACATCTCCTGCTACCTCCACAACATCCCCTCCACCAGTTTGATCCTTAGTGTTTGCAGTCTTGGAGGATTTGAGAATCATCATTTTCTGTCTTAGAGGCATATCATCCTCAAAATCCTCACTGGTTTTAGCATTAGCCTTTTCATTTTCCCTTTCAGCTGCCCTTTCAGCCTCCCTCTCAACTTTTGTTCTCCTGCACATGGGAGGGGTTGTATGCTTGATTCTTCCTTTCTTTGGTGGAGGAGGGGTGTAACATCCCTGGCTATTCTATGGATTGACGACTGTACCCACAGACCAACATGGGTCTTTTCAACGTGCTTTGTCCTCACTCACACGCTTCTTGGGAAAACTTCCCAGGAGGTCACCCATCCCAGAATTGCTCCAAGTCAAGCATGCTTAACTGTGGAATTCTTAAGTGATGGGCTCCCGAAAAGAAGATGCATCATGTTGATATGGGTAGTACTAATCAATTCTTATAAGTCATTCTCAACTGTATAGTCCCATACCTACATAGTCTCAGGATCCCTCTCATTCGAGTTGTGTAATCGGTTCATTCATGTGCCCCTCTGCCTAGAAGTCTGCCAGGAGCCACTCCTTGTCCGTGCCTTCTTGCACCGACGACCACTCCCCGTCCTCGTCGGCACCCGAGTGTTACATGCCCACTAGCTTCCGCTTGGTTTGTCCCCTCCCCGAACCACACCATACTGGGAGAGGTGCCGCTCTGATACCATTTGTAACCTCCCTGGCTGCTCTATGGAAGTGATGGGATCCCGAAAAGAAGATGCATTTTGTTGATATTGGTAGTACCAATCAATTCTTATAAGTCATTCTCAACTGTATAGTCCCATACCTACACAGTCTCAGGGTCCCTCTCATTCGGGTTGTGTAATCGGTTCATTCATGTGCCCCTCCGCCTAGAAGCCTGCTAGGAGCCGCTCCTTGTCCGTGCCTTCTTGCACCGGCGACCACTCCCCGCCCTCGTCGGCACCCGGGTGTTACATGAAATGTAACGCCCCTCATTACATTAGTAACCCAAAATAAATCCAATAAAAATCCTTTAAATCATTTAAATTAAAAATATGAGTCGTAACAATTTTCGCAAATAATTAAGTCTGAAAAATGCCTTATATTAATTAAAATAATAATATTTCAAAGTAATGAAAATAATAATAATTTCATACATTCGAATAAAAATCAAAAGCCTCAAAATTGGGCGTCTAACTACAATCTGAGAATAGTAAAACCGAAATTAATACACGATGTCTGCATGACGCTCTTAAACCATGCTACAATACTAACCAACTAATCTAAAAGCAAGAAGATAAATTTTCAAGTCTCTGCGTCCTCAACGGCGGTGTCCTTGGGTTCTGAAAACAACACTTTTTATGAGATATAAAATCCCAGTGAATCACAATACAGTTATAAAATGTTTTGAAAACAGTATTGTTCTCAGCCAATGCGGTAACCGGAAAAATTGTTCATGGTATCCGCTAATTTTTCCAAAATAATATATTTTAAAATACACTTAATAACAACAGTAATATCCATAACTCAAAAAGATGTAGCACAAGGACAAACCACTTCAATGCATCACATTCCACATACCAAATAATCTTGAAAATAATCCAAGGGGCCCAAAGACCTTATTCTTAAATTGGTCTCTTGCCGGTATGCCATGAATCTCACACATCACACGACAATGGCATCCCATTGCCCACCCCTACTCATGTGGAATGTTTCAATGTCACCCTCTCGTTGGGGACATTTCCATTTCAATACCTCCCATGTGCATATGGCGGTATTTTTCCCTTTTCGACACCCCAACATGTGGCGGTGTTACTTTCGATGCCCCTTTTTAGGCGGTATTGCTCTTTTTCGACACCCCAATTATATGGCGATGTTACTTTCGATACCCCATTACGGTGGTATTACTTTTCGATACCCCTATCATAGGTGGTATTGCGGCAAACATCATACTACATATTATAACTCAAATATGTCATGTCTCTTCCATGTAACAAACTATTTTTTCCACCAATAACAAATAATCACGAATACCACAACATATCATACATGAATAAGCACATTACAACATCAATTAATCAATTAATTCCCCTTTTTAACAGAACCCCAATTTTAGAAATTAGGTTACTAATAATATGCATCAAATCAATTAAAAACTCTCAAAACCACAGGGTAATATCTTGTCAACACAAACAACCATTTATATCATGAAAATGGTTCGTAAAAAATATTGTTACTCACCTCTCGAAGACCTCCAAAATTCTCTAAAATTTATCCTTGAGAAAAGCTAGTGCTTTTCTAAAAACTCTTCTCCCCTTAATGGACGTTCTTGGATCTGTGTGCTGTTACGGCTAAACTGCCAAAGAAGAGAAATGCCTATCTACCTCACTATGTTCACTGTGTGCGGGGTGATACTGACTCCACCTCTAAATTGCACGTTGACTTAGGCAGTGCATACTTAAGTGAAACACAGGTTTTTAGTTTTTTTTAAAAATCTTAATTTTATAAAATGGACCCACTTCACTTGATTATTAGATGAAGCACAATATTCTAACGTGAAATACCTTTCACGTAATCATATATACATTTTATTAATTTTTATTTATTTACTTATTCTTTATTATTTTTATTTTTTTTAATCCAAACCTTGTATTTCTTTTATAATTGTTAAACCATTTAAATAAATTCTTTTACTAATAATTTTCTACATTAAATCTTATACTAGCTTAATCTTAACATTAAAATAATTACATTAAAATTTTAGGATGTTACAGGGGGGCTGCAGGTTCAGCTTCAGCACCCTTCTTCTTACCTTTGTCAATGCCACTAGGTTGTGTTGGAGGTGAGTAGGATCCCTTGGTGGTGGTGGTGATGTCCAGTCAAAACTAACTTCATTGTTATTCACTGAGTGCTCACTAGCAGTGGGATTCATAGGAGGGATTTCAGGGTCTTGTTCTGGTGCAAGAGGGTTAGCAGGTGCAGTTTCCTTTGCAGGTTCAGTTTGTTTCTTGAGTTCAGGGGGAGAGTACAGGAATGGTTCAAAGATCGCTTCAGGGAGCATGGGAGGATAGCTGGCTTATCTCGGCTTGTTGATTCCAAGGGTCCGCTGCTGCCACAAGTGTTGCTCCTTGGAGAACTCCCAAAAGAGCTGTTGCTGTTTCATGTTATGCTGCAGCATCTGGCAGCATAGGTCGATTTTCTTCTCCAAACCCTCTGGGTGATCCTGCTGCCCAAAAGGTGGTTCTTGTGCAGCCACCTTTGAAGTTGACCCTGTAAACTGCTTGATTGCAAGCCAATCAACAACTCCCTTATTTGCTATTACCTCCTCCCCTAGCTTTGTCTTCACTCCACTTCTTAAACATAGCGATGTGATCAGTGATGGAAAGAACAGAAGTCCCTTATGTTTGAAGACACATGCAATGATCTCCTTCTCTATCAACTTCCCCAGATTGATCTTCTTTCCCTTTAAGACGCAGCAGAGGAGAACAAGCCTCTCCTTGTTCACTGTTTGTAAGCGTGCAGTTGGGAGTATTTTATGCCTTATGATGTGATACCAAACTTTCGCTAATGGGGTGAGGTCAGGCCTTGAAATATTCCAATTATCATCTTGCTTAATCCATTCGGCGCCTTCCACCGTGACCTCCTTCATCATTTCATCATATCATTGAGAGTGGTTTCTTCAACCGCTGCTAACTCTATGCTGTACTCATCTTCAACTTCCTTAAATCCCCAGTGTCTATTGGGGTGAAATGAGGTTTGCGTAGAACTCCCTCACAAATGGAGCAATGGGATCCCTGGGGTGAGCAGCGAATTTCTTCCATTGATGGGTGTCAATCAAAGTGGCCACCTCTTCAGTAAGACCGTAATGGTCAGTGTCGAGAAGGAAGAAGCCTTTTTTTCTAGATGGAACCTCCTTTTAACCACTTCTTTTTCGTATTTCGATCTACTCTCCTCATCCACAAACGTCTGGTCCACATCTTCAGAGGACGAGGATGGAATGACAGTTGCGTGTTTCTTGGAAACTTGAGTGTTAGATTTCCCATGGTATTCCAAGTAGGAAGGGGTAGGGTTGATTGATAGTGATAGGAGGGGATGGGTATGGCAGAAACAGAGAGTGGTAGGGTCGAGTGTGGGGTTAGGGCAGAAAAGGTCGAGTCTTTAATAGGGAAGAGTGGGCTGAGGTGAGAGGTTGAGGATGGATGTGAGTGGTGGAGAGAGGGGTGGTAATTAATGGGTGGTTAATGACAAAATGTACTCCCCGCTTTTTCCAGTATTTCTTCCCCCCAAAACCCTTCAGCTTTCTGAATTAGAATTTCAAAAGCATTTCCTTTCAACTTGGGCTTGCATGCTGTTCCATCCATCACCCAACAACTCTGTTAACTGGGCCTGATGTAACCACACACCCACCTTTTCTAGCACAACCTTGGGCTTAAAATGCTTTAGTCTATAAACACATGTTAGCAGCATTTTAAAAAAAAAAAAAACTAACTAAACTTATTAACTAAACTAAACCATTTTAACTGAAAATTAAAGCACAATGCAAAGGATATAAAGCTGGGTTGCCTCCCAGTAGAGCTTGGTCTAATGTCCTCAGCTTGACTCCACACTTGTGGTTAAGGCTCTGAAAGATAAATGGTGACCTTCATTCTTGCACACGGCTCACCCGAATATTTCTTCACCCTTTGGCCATTTACTTTGAACTCTCTTGCAGAGCTTTCATCCAACAAATCCATAGATCTATGAGGGTATACTTTGACCAATTTAAATGGTCCAGACCACCTTGATTTCAACTTCCCAAGGAACGGTTTTAGACTAGAATTGAAAAATGGCACTTGCATGCCTTCAACTAGTTCCCTGGGTTGGATTTTCTGATCATGCCATGCTTTGATCTTGCTCTTGTATGCTTCAGCATTTTCATAAGCAAAGAGCCTAAACTCTTCAAGTTCATTCATCTGCAGTAAACTTGCTTCTCCAGCTGCTTGTGCATCAAAATTCAACTTCTTTATGGCCCAAAATGCCTTGTGTTTCAGCTCTATTGGTAAATGACAAGCTTTTCCATGAACCAATCTGTAAGGGGACATACCAATGGGGGTCTTGAATGCCGTTTTGTAGGCCCAGAGAGCACCATCTAGGTGCTTGACCACTGTTCTAAGGATGGTAGGCAGTAGCCACCTTGTGTTTCACTCCATATTTTGCAAGCATGTTAGCAAACAACTTGTTACAAAAATGTGTCCCTTCATAATTGATTATAGCTCGAGAAGTGCCAAATCTGGTAAATATGTTCTTGTACAAGAACTTTGTGACTACTCTAGCATCATTGGAGGGCAAAGCCACTGCTTCCACCCATTTGGAGACATGGTCTACTGCAGCTAATATATAGGAATTGCCATAAGACATAGGAAAGGGGCCCATGAAATCTATTCCCCATACATCAAACAGTTCAATCTCCAGAATGGTGTTAAGTGGCAGCTCTTGTCTGTTGGAAATATTCCCCACCCTCTGACACCTATCACAATTCTTGGCATACTCTTGAGCATCTCTGAACAAGGAGGGCCAAAATTATCCTGATTGCAGGACCTTTTCAATTGTTATTTTTCCTCCAAAGTGACCACCATAAGGGGCAGCATGGCAATCACTAAGGATATCTTGCATTTCTTCCTCAGCAGCACATCTTCTCATGATCTGATCTTGACATCTTTTATAAAGGAAGGGTTCATCCCAGTAGAAATATTTAGCTTGATGCAGAAACCTCCTTTTCTATTGAGAGTTCATTTCCACTGGAATTACCCCATTGACTAGAAAATTCACCATGTCTGCGTACCAGGGCACTGCAGCATCTTCTATCAGTAAAAGGTGTTCGTCAGGAAAATTTTCTTTGATTTATCCTTGAGGCTTGGCTTCTCCTTCTTTAACAATTCTGGAGAGATGATCAGCTACCTGATTTTCAATTCCCTTCTTGTCTTTGATCCCAAATCAAATTCTTGAAGCAAAATCACCCATCTGATAAGCCTTGGCTTTGAATCCTTCTTGTCAATGAGATACTTGATGGCTGCATGATCTGTGTATACCACTACTTTGGTTCCCACCAGATATGGTCGGAACTTGTCAAAAGCAAACACAACTGCCAACAATTCTTTTTCTATAGTGGTGTAGTTCTGTAGTGGTGTAGTTGATCTGAGCATCAATGAGAGTCTTGCTAGCATAATAGATAGTATGGAAGATCTTGTTATGCCTTTGACCTAACACAACTCCCATTGTAAAATCACTTACATCATACATCAACTCAAATGGCTTCTCCCAATCTGGAGCTCCTATTATAGGGGCAGTGATCAAATCCTTTTTCAAAGTTTCAAAAGCTGATAAACATTCCTCTGCTAACTTAAATGCACTATCATGCTCTAGCAATTTGCACAGAGGCTTTGATATTTTGGAAAAATCCTTAATGAATCTCCTATAAAATCCAGCATGGCCTAGAAAACTTCCGATGCCCTTGACAGAATTGGGTGGGGGAAGTTTTTCAATTACATCAATCTTAGCTTTGTCCACCTCTAAACCTCTCTTTGACACTTTGTGGCCCAAGACAATGCCTTCCTTGACCATGAAATGACATTTCTCCCCATTCAAAACTAAATTGGTTTCTTCACATCTGTCCAGCACCTGCTCTAGATTGTCCAAGCATCACGTGAATGAATCTCCAAAAACTGAGATATCATTCATGAAAATTTTCATAGTGTTCTCAATAAAATCAGAAAAGATGGCCATCATGCACCTCTGAAAAGTTGCTGGAGCATTGCAGAGCCCAAAAGGCATTCTTCTGAATGCAAATGTACCATATGGACAAGTAAAGGTGGTCTTCTGCTGATCTTCTGGTGCCACTGCTATCTGGTTGTAGCCTGAATAGCCATCTAGGAAGCAGTAAATGTCTCTCCCAGACAACCTATCAAGCATCTGATCAATGAATGATAATGGGAAATGATCCTTCCTTGTGCCCTTGTTCAGCTTTCTATAATACATGCATATCCTCCAACCTGTGATGGTTCTTGTAGGAATCATCTCATTCTTCTCATTTTCCACCACAGTGACTCCTCATTTCTTTGGAACACACTGCACAGGACTTACCCACACACTATCTGAAATGGGGTAGATGATTCCTGCATCAAGACATTTAATGATCTCCTTTTTCACCACTTCTTTCATAATCAGGTTCAATCTTCTCTAGCCTTCAATACTGTTCTTGGCATCTTCCTCTAACAGAATTCTGTGCATACAAAGGCTATGACTGATTCCTCTAATGTCTGTCATTATGCATCCATTAGCCTTCTTGTGCCTCTTCAAAACTGAAAGGACACTCTCTTCTCGAGCAGCAGTTAAGAAAGAAGAAATTATGATGGGCAGAGTTTCATGTTCTCCCAGATAAACATATTTCAAATGAGAAGGTAGTTGTTTCAATTCAAGGGTGGGATCTCTTTTAATAGAGGGGACATTCTCTTTCAAGGTGTCTGCAGTTAACTCCGAAGATTCATATTTTCTGATCCAAGATCTTTGTGCCAACTTCTCTTCAACTAAAAGCGTCAGCTCTTCACTCCCAGAATCAGTTTCATCATTCAGTTCGATTTCATGCTCTAACCCTTGCCTTATTGCTATTAGTTGCTCTTGCACTAGGGATTCAATACCAGTAATCATAGAACAACTTTCCATTTCCTCATCAGGGTATTTCAAAGCATTAAAGACATTGAAAGTCACTTGCTGATCATTTACCCTCATAGTGAGTGCAACACCCTTCGTTACATTAGTAACCCAAATTAATTTCAATAAAAATCCTTCAAAACATTTAATTAAAATACACAAGTCATAAAAATTTTCTTAAATAACTACGTATGAAAATACCTCGTATTAAATAAAATAATAGTATTTACAAAGTATTGAAAAATAATATTAAATCCAATCATTTGAATAAAAACTAAAAGCCTCAAAATCAGGCGTCTAATTACAATCTGAGAAAAATAGTACGTAAACCAAAGAACGTCATCCGCATAATACTCTAAACAATATTATACTACTAACCAACTAGCTAATCAAAGATAACTCTTCAGATCTCTGGAACCTCAACAGCGATGTCATCTGGCTCTGAAAATAACACTTATAATGAGATATAAAATCCCAGTGCACAACAATACAGTTATAAAATGTTTCGAAAATAGTGTTGTTCTCAGCCGGTGCGGTAACCGGAAAAACTGTCAATGGTATCCGCTAATTTTCTAAAATAATATATAAAAAGATCAACTCAAGTCAAATGCGTATAGCATAAGATCAACTCATCTCAATGTATCACATTCCACATACCAAGTAAATTCTAAATTAATCCAAGTGGCTCGAAGGCCTCATAACTAAACTGGTCTCTTGCCGGCATGCCATAAATCTCACACATCACACGACAATGGCGTCCCATTGCCCACCCCTACTCATAAGGAATGTTTCGATGTCACCCTCCTGTCGGGGACATTTCTACTTCGATACCTCCCATGTGCACATGGCGGTATTTCTCCCTTTTCGACACCCCAACGTATGGCGGTGTTACTTTCGATACCCCTTTTTAGGCGGTATTGCTCTTTTCAACATCCCAATTATATGACGATGTTATTTTCGATACCCCATTACGGTGGTATTACTTTTCGATACCCCTATCATAAGTGATATTGCGGCAAACATCATACAACATATTATAACTCAAATATGTCACGTCTCATGCATGTAACAAACTATTTCCCTCAATTTTAAACATATAAACTTCCACCAATAACAAACAATCATGAATATCACAACATATGATACATGAATAAGCACATTACAACATCAATTAATCAATTAATTCCCCTTTTAAACAAAATCCCAATTTTAGAATTTAGGTTACTAACAATATGTATCAAGTTAATTAAAGACTCCCAAAACCACATGGTAATCCCTTATCAACAAGAACAATCATATATACCATGGAAAGGGTTCATAAAAAATATTGTTACTCACCTTTCGAATACCTCCAAAAAGCTCTAAAAATTATCGATGACAAAAATTAGTGCTTTACTAAAAATTCCTCTTTCCTTCACTGGTGTTCTTAGATTTGTGTTGCTATGGTTGCACTGCTAAAGAAAAGAAACCCCGTAAACATCCCTCTCTCCGCGCTCGCTATGCTGCGGCGCAAAACAGCTCTCTAAGTTTTAAAAAAAAGACATGACGTGATGCCCTTCTGATCATTAGTTTATATATATATATATTTAAACCTACAGGTGGCTTTATTTTGGCAAAAGCCAAAATTCCTTCTAGTGTACTTGGGCTCTTCAACGCCCCCCTGCACTTGTTGTTTACTTTTTTTTCTTTTTAAATAATTTATCCACTTTTATATTTCTTTTAATTGTTAAATAATTTAAATAAATTCTTATATTAACAAATCTTTTATACTAAACTCATACTAGCTTATTCTTTTTATTAAAAAGAATATTTTGAAATTTTAGGATGTTATAGTGAGCTCCCCTTTTTACACATCTATCAGTGTTCTCCCAGTTACAAGAAAGGGTCTTTCAAGGATGATTGAAACTTCCTTGTCAGCCTCAAAGTCAACGATAATAAAGTCCACTGGAAACACGAACTTGTCCACCATGATTAAAACATCTTCAATCTTTCCTTCTGGGTAAGCAATGGATCTATCAGCAAGTTGCAAAGTCACAGTGGTGGACCTAGCTTCACCGATTCTCAGTTGCTTGAAAATGGACATTGGCATCAGGTTAATACTTGCTCAAAGATCACACAAGGCTTCTGCACAATAAGTATTCCCTATAGAAGAAGGGATAGTAAAACTGCCTGGATCTTTCATTTTGAGGCACTTTGTTCTGTAACAGCTGGCTGCACTCCTTTGTCATTGCCACTGTCTCAAAATCTCCCAATCTCTTTCTCTTATTAAGGATATCTTTCATGAATTTGGTGTAGTTAGGCATCTACCGTAGAGCTTCAACCCAAGGTGTGTTGATGTACAACTGCTTCAGAATTTCCACAAACTTGTTGAATTGCTTCTCTTGAGCAGCCTTCTTCAACCTCTGTGGAAATGGGGGAGGTGGCCTCTCTAGAATTAGGTTGGTCTCCTTCTGCCTAGGAATTTTATACACTTCCTTTTTAGTTGTTGGATTCACCTCAAGGTTGTCCTTTTCTGTCTCGGCTGTGTCAGTCTTCTTTGCTGCTTTCTGCTTAGGTGCTACTGCATTCTGTAGCTCTTTACCACTTCTCAGGTTTACATCTTTAACTTGCTCTTTCCCTTTATCATTTGAAGATGATGGAGAATCAATGGAAGCAGTGAGAGTACCAGCATGTCTGTTAGCTAATGCAATGGCCAACTGGCCTACTTGATTCTCCAAATTTCTCACAGCAACTCCTTGGTTTTGGATTTGAGCTTTAGTTTCTGTCATGAAAGCTCTCAACATAGATTCCGAAGATGATTCCCTTGCAGGAGCTTGGTTTTGTTGTTGCTGGCTGTTCTGTCCCTGATGTTGGTATTGTTGTGGGGCCTTTCCAGCTGAGAAATTCAATGTGTTGTTGTAATTTCCATAATTGAAATTCGGGAGTTGCTTCCAGCCAGGATTGTAAGTGTTGGAAT
Source organism: Sophora flavescens (assembly GCA_030762895.1). NCBI lineage: Eukaryota > Viridiplantae > Streptophyta > Magnoliopsida > Fabales > Fabaceae > Sophora > Sophora flavescens. Next base: position 181,511,152 of record CM061067.1, read on the forward strand.
ATGTATTATTCCCTCTATTTTCCAGATAATTCACTGATACTGGGTTGTTGGGACACTCTTCAAATAGATGCTCCCCTCCACAGAAAACACAGGAAATGGTACTCACTTGAGCCACCACAGGTTCAGCCATAGCAGGTTCCTTACTTGCATTAGTAACAGTCATATTTTTTAACATATTAATGATGGAGGCAAGCTGAGCAGATAGGGCATTTGCTTCTTTCACCTCAAGCACTCCAGCCAGGGTTTTAGCAGAGTTGGCCCTTATAGTTGGCCATTGATAGCTATTGGCAGCTATGCTTTCAATCAATGCATAAGCTTCATTATATGATTTTGTCAAGAATGTACCTCCAAATGAAGCACCCAACATCAATCTTGAAGGAGGCTGCAGTCCATTGTAAAAGGTCCCCATTTGAATACATACAGGGATGCTATGATGAGGACATCTTCTCAAAATCTCCTTGAACCTCTCCCATGAGTCATATAGTGATTCAACATCATTTTGCCTGAATGAAGTTATATCACTCCTCATTCTTGTATTTTTAGTAGTAGGAAAGTACTTAGTCAGGAACTTTTCGGCTAGGCCATTCCATGAAGTAATGGAATTGGATTCCAAGGAGCTCAACCAAGTTTTGGCTCTGTCCCTCAGAGAATAAGGGAAGAGCCTTAACCTGAAAGGATCATCACTTACTCCAGGAATCTTGAAATTGCTAGCCACTTCCAAAAATTGCCTCAGATGTAAGTGTGGATCTTCAGTAAGGGCACCACTGAACTGCCCAACAGTTTGCAGCATTTGAAACATCATAGGATTGAACTCAAACTGCTGGGTAGTTATTTCTGGTCTCACAATCCCAATACTCATGGTTTGGGGATCAAAGACAACATAATCCCTGATGGGTCCGTCCTTATCATTTGTCATTTCAATCATACCAGACTGATCTTCATCCTCGTTTCGCAGAAAGTGAGCCATGAAGCCTAAGTCAGAGTGCTAATCTCTAGCTCTTTGTTCTTTAGTTCTCTTCCTTAGCTTCTTTGCGGTTTTCTCTATCTCCAAATCTATTTGAAACTCGGGTGTACCCTTCTTTGTCACATAGATACAAAAAAACTCATTTGCTAAGCAAAGTGCACACAGTTTTTAGTACTAACTAAATAGAAAAACCTAACAATAGAATTTAAATATTCAACACCACTGTCAATCCCCGGCAAAGGCGTCAAAAACTTGTTGTTCGTAAATGTGATGTGCAAGTGTACACAGTCAAACAAGAAATAAAGAGTGAGTAAAGATCGTTCCCACGATGATTTAAATGATTTGAATATAAATTTTAGTTTTAACCTTTTCTACTTAGCTTAATAAAATAAAGAGAAATTTTAAGCATGTAAAGTTAATGGAGTAATTGGGTATCAGAACAGTAAGTAATAAATGCAAGGAATTAATAAAAGCAATAAATGAGTGTTTTAAAACAGATGGAAACAGCTAAGATTCTAATCCTTTGTAATCTTCACTTCGGGGTAATTTATGCTTCAGGATGTTACATCATTCAGTCCAGGAAATGAAACTTGCTTTCCAGCATTCAACTGAGTTCATTAAAAGTTTCTTATTCCAAAGTTCAAATTAATTTCCTCCAGTTGTCAGATAAATACGTCCAGCTACTTAAAGACTTGAAGGCTATTCCTAGCTCATTCAATACAATTAATTTTCCAATTAATTGTTCTATCTTTATCTTCTAATCAAGTCCACTAACTTGATTTTTCCAAACTAAATTAATTGATATTTCAGATCAGTTGATCAGGCTAAACTGAAATTAAACATTAAAACCGAGAAATAGAAAATGAATAACATCCATAACATTGAATTACCCTTCAGTACAATTATAATTTCATAGAATCCTAAATAAGAATTTAGCTCATAATGAGCTTGAAGACAAAACAAGCAAAAGAAATGGAAAATAAAAGCATAATGCTTAAAATGAAATTACAGAGAGGACAAGGGAGCTGACGGCTGCTGCACAGTACCAGGCTCTCTCTAAAATCCCTCACACTCACTATTTGTACTAGCTCCTAAAATAGGGTTAGACTCTCTCTCATGCCTCACTTTTTGGGCTTTTACAAACTTAAAATACTAAAATATTCCTTGGCCCGATTCCCAAGTATACACGGCTGCTGCATTGTATTCTCTCCCTTCTTTTTTGCACAACGCAACAGGTACTTTGTCTTCTAGTGGGAAATAGCTGAGCAGGAAATGATTTTATCTTGTAGTGACTTGCTCCCCAGATGCTGCAGCATTCCAAAACATCCTAGAGAAATTCCTTCAGCAATTACACATTTAAAACCTGGTCAAAACTAAATCAAACCTTCAGCAATAACAGATCAGAATTTACAGCTTTTTCCCAATTAATCAGATTAACACATATATTTATTCAATCAAACAAAACTTGAAGTTCTTTTCCAAAATTGATCAAAACAAGAACAATGGTTAAGCTAAAAGGATAGTAATAACTCTTATTCCTAAGAGTTATCACCAAGCTTGAATCTTCAAGGAAGTGGAGAGAAAGTGATGAAGCAAGGTGGGACAATTGTAAAAATGCGCCAAAGATCTCTTTCCAACAGCCGAAACACGTATTTATAGGTTCTCTGCTCATAACCCAGCGCTGGGCGCCCCTGGCCTGCGCTGGACGCGAAACACACTTGCTATCAAAAATTGGCACTGGGCGCCAGCTTTTCAGAGCTGAGCGTTGGCTTTGCTTCAGCTTCCTGGCGCTGAGCGCCCTGATCCTAACGCTGGGCGCTGGCTGACAGCTTTCTGCAACTGATGTTTTCTTCTGTTTCTGTCCAGACTGAGTGCTCGATTCTAGAGCTGAGCGCTGGACTTTTATTCCTGCACATTTTCAACATATTTTGAGTATATTTTTCATATAACAAGCTCAAAACTCTAATCCAATGAATGTGCACATTTTCTTATCATTTTCATTCACAATATCTAAGATTATTTACAAAAAATTCTCATTTGCACTTACAAACTAATATAAATTGCATATTCATCACAACCCCAAACTTAGAGAATTTGCTTGTCCTCAAGCAAACAATTAGATTCAAAGCAGGGGTGAATGAGATGGTTTTCATGTTCAATTCCCTTGTGAAACACATTACTCTTGCAAAAATTCAATTCCTTAACACTTTTGCAAAATGCACAAGCATCACACAATCATTGCATCAATTACAATTGATCACATGCTTCATGCTTTAAAACAATCAAACATACTACAAATTAGCTCCATTGAATGCACAAAATATTTTCTTGCAACCTCTCTATCAAGTGTTTCACACATCCTCACTTGGGTATTATTTGCTCTCAATTCCAATCAAAATGCATTCCCCAATCCTAATCTTGACAAGATGCTAAGAACACACATCACAAATGTTAATGCAACATATATCATGAGGTCTTTTATTTGGATGTAATGGGGATAAGGTGGGTGTGGATAACATCAAGTATATAGGCTAGACTACTTTGGCTTCAAGGAATGTGGACTCTTGGAATTTCCCTTGCTTAGCTAGGAACCCAAGCACATAAGCACACAATTTGTGTCATTTCCTTTTTTATTTGTTTACAACTCTCTTTTTTTCTTTTTCTTTTGTTTTCTTCTTGTTTCATTCTCTTTTCATTCTTTTTTTTTCATCTTTCTATTTTGCCTTTTTCTCGACTTCTGTATAATTTATTCGTACCTTTTCCTCTTTTTGACTTTTTCTATTTTTCTTTTTCTTTTGTTTTCTTTCACATTGTTTTTTTTCTTTTCAATTTTTTTTTCATTGTAGGCATCTTTAGTGGCCTATTCATACCCCAAACTTAATTTGCTTGCTTATCCCTAAGCAAGAGAACAACCCCAAACTTAAGTCCAAGCATTCCTCTAAGCCAAAATAGTGGGACAAAATTGTTTTTTTTTTCGATTTTTGGCTTGTAATGTGCTATCGTGATATAAAAAAATAGGTCAAGGCTCAACTGGGCATAGCAATGGCAAATGATAGGATAGCAATTATGGAACTTAGCTTAAACAAAGAATTATGGCCTTAATCATTTATTTATATGCAAGAACATTGCAACAATCACAAGCATCAAGGCAAGAAAAAGCGAGAATATGCAAGTGATGGATAAGCACACATGAAAGAAATCAAGTAATCTGATGTGTTTGGACTCAAAAGCTCACAGTTTATGGTTATGTGCAATAGAAATCCATACATCCAACATTGCACATTCATAGTATGAAAAATTGTCACAAACAATTCACAAGGATCAATGGTTTCAATGAAATCATGTGCTCAGCAAGTACAAAATGCATCATGCTAGATATTTCAGTCAAGCAAATGTTCTATGCTCACTAGAGAATCTACACAAAAATCCATTCAAAACACAAGTTTATGAAAAAATATGCAAGTTTGGGCAATTTATTCAACTACAACTAACTAGCAATTAAGGAGGATTAAAAAATAAAGAATTTAGAGCACCCCATTTGTTCTGTACAATGGATGACTATGTGCAAATATATATATATATATATATATATATATATATATATATATATATATATATATATATATATATATATTACTCTTGCTAGCGCTAAGCACCCAAGGTACGGTATATATATATATATATATATATATATATATATATATATATATATATATATATATATATCTCATTTTCACCATTTTCTTGTATCATTTCTCCACTTCCTTTGCTCCACTTTCCTTAGATGTGCCTGCACAACAATTCAAATCCATTATACCACAATATATGGCTCACACATCAAAGGAACTACTCAACAACTCAATGAACTACTTATTATTTTCATGGTAAGGAGAAAAAGAAAAGAAATGCAAGAAGAAAATGCTTGGGTTGCCTCCCAAATAGCGCTTCTTTAACGTCACTAGCTTGACATTTGAGCTCTTTTCTTAGGACGGTTTATATGACAAAAAGAATATATCCTCATTCCACTTTCTTTTCTTCACAAGTCGTCTCATGTATTTACTGTAAGGAAGCAAATGTTCCCATGCCCCAACAATTAGGCATTTGGATATGTGTTTCTCCATTCTTGAAGTATATAAAACTCATCTCGCATTGGACTCTTCTCTTTAATCACCAAAGGCTGAGTCTTAGTCATATGAATCTTTACTTGCCTCATCCTTGGCTTCTCTTCCATGTCACTATTTTTGTTTTTGTTTTTCATCTAATACTACAAATACACTTTCTTTTTTTTTTCTTCCACCACTTCTATTGAGTCACGTTCACTTTCCATTTCTACAACCACTTCTTCTTCTTGCTCAACCATTTCCCAAACATGTGACTCTTGCTCTCTTACTATTTTTTTTTAGATAAAGTGCTAGGAATGCTAATGCATCACTATAGGAGAAAGGATCCCAACTAGGTTGGCACCCAAACCCCCATCAATCATACGCAACATACCCTGAATAGATTTAAAAAAAAGGAAAAAGAGAACAAGGAGCATGGGGGGACATAGACCATACCCATGATGAACAAGGAACCAGTCATCTAAATCTGTAGCTAGGAAGGCCTAATCTATTCCTAGAGAAGGCTTCCAGAACAAAATTGGGGATCAAATTCCACCAAGTATCACACCTAGAAGAGATTCCAAAAGAAGCAAGCTTGTCAGCACAGGAGTTCCCTTCTCTAAAAATGTGAGAAACTAAAAAGGTCATGCTCTTGACACATTCCAAACTAATTAGTTGATGAAGATACTACAACTACACTTTCTTTTTGTTTTTCTTCCACCACTTCTATTGAGTCAAGTTCACTTTCAATTTCTACAAGCACTTCTTCTTCTTGCTCAACCATTTCCCAAACATGTGACTCTTGGTCTCTTACTAACTCTATCTTTTTCTGCACAAATCCAACCAATTGCTCAGATAACATCCCAACTTGAATCTCAAGATTCTTGATTGAAGCTTGTATGTCCTTGAATTTCGTTTGAGTAGCTCCAATAAATTGAGTTAAAACCTTTTCAGGGTGGGACACTCTATCTAGTGACTTATTGGATTGATGGTAAGGTTGTGCATCTTGTTCCCTCATGAGGTTCTCCATGTAATAAACCTCCTCTTGTGCATTGAATTGAACTTCACAATTTTCAGGTTTATAGTGTTCACCACAAAAATCACATGTAGGTTGCAACGGTTTCATTGCCTTCACTTGCATGACTTGAAGTTGTTTAGACATCAACTCCAACTGTTGTGTAATAAGTTTTCTTTGAGCAAGAAGAATAGCTTCAAAGATGTCCATGGTCTGTAGTGGATACTTTTTTCACAACACAAGAATCCAAAGTAAAGAATTATAACAATGAAAACCAATTACTAAAATGAGAATAAAAAAAATAAAAATAAATAATGTCCAAATTAGCAATGCCTTTGCTTCGTTGATATTGAAATCAACAATCCCCGACAACGGCATCAAAAACTTGTTGATGGTTTGGCGAGTATACCAAATTGTGACAAGTAATAATAGTGAAAGTAGAGTATCGTTCCCAACGAGGATTGTATTTCAAGTATCAACGTGGCCTAGGCAATAGCTATTCGAACCAATGAACTTCATGTTTATAAAAGAGTAAATGAGTTTCTTGTATTTAGAATTGTCACACAAATGATTGAGACAAGCAATTAAATAATGAACTCAATATAGGCAAAAGCGGTTAAGCATCAGAATCATTAAATCTTCAATTGACGTAACCTTATTTAATCCTAACTTCAATTCATTCCATACAATTGACATTCAAGTCACTAACCTAGATTTATCCCCAATTCCTTAGGTGATAATCCTTTTGTTCCAATTAAGAACCCTAATTCCTTAGGCGATTCAAGAATTAGAACAAACATTAAGCATAAGACTCATAAGAATACATTACAATAGAGTTCTACTCCTAGAATCAACACCACAATGGTAATCACTTCAATTCCAATCCAATAACCAATTTTCCAATTGTTAAATTGAATCTAACATCATTTGAAGGTTGATCAATCCAAGAAAAACATTAAGTATAGAAGCAATTACTCAAATTGAATGAAATAGAATTGAAATCAGAAATCAAAGTCAATTACATCAAATTCCAATTGAAATCATCCTAACCTAACCTAAATGATCTAGTAACTCATAATAGAAAAGGGAGAGATGAAAGAACTTGAGTAGGAGAGTGTGGAAGACTCCATGGAAGCTCCAATTCTTGTTCCCAAGCTTGAATCTTCAAGGAAGTGGAAAGAAAGTGATGAACCAAGGTGAGATGACCATCGAGACTTCTTTTTCCTTCTTTTTCTATTGCTCTTCTTTTTCTTCTTATTTTCCTCTTGGTGAATTTCTTGCACCTCTTGACTTTGCACAAAATGAACTTAAGCATGGATAATTAGTGAAGTGTCCATAGGTTCCTTATCAAACATGTTCACAACCATTTGTTCTTCATTCACCCTCAATATAAGCTCACCTTTTGGTCCATCTATTAAAGCTTTGGCGGTAGCTAAGAAGGGTCTTCCAAAGATCAATGGAATGTTCACATCCTCCTCAATATCCAAGACAAAGAAATCCATAGGAAATATGAACTTTCCTACTTTCACAAGCAAGTCCTCTACCAAACCATAAGGTCTCCTAATTGATCTATCCGCAAGTTGCAAGGAGATCATGGTTGGTTCTATATCATGAATACCAAGCCTCTTCATCATGGATAATGGCATAAGATTGATACTTGCTCCAAGGTCGCATAGGGCTCTAGCATTGATTACCTCTCCAATGACACATGGAATTGTGAAGGATCCCGGATCTCGGATCCCTCAAATTAGGTGGAAGCTTGTGTTGGAGAATTGAGCTACAATTTTCAGTCAAGGCTACTACCTCACTTGGTTCAAATTTTCTCTTCTTTGCAAGCCAATCCCTCATGAACTTTGCATATGATGGCATGGTCTCTAATGCTTCAGCAAATGGGATGTTAACTTGCAATTGTTTAAAAACATCCAAGAACCGATCAAATTGCTCTTCTTTCTCTTTCCTCTTCCTTGCAATCGGATAAGGCACTTTCACATAAGAAGGAATTTCTTGTGGCTTGCCCCTTTCCTTCAATAATTGACTCTTTGTCTTTCTCAAGATAGAATCTTCATCAGCTAATTTCAGCTTCTTTTCCTTCCTATCATCTTGATGTTTCACTTCTTCTTTCCTTTTTGAGCTCTTTTCTTTATCACCAGTCTCAACCATCTTCTTGCTCAACTCAGAATTTTCAGCATTTTGGCATGTGGAATGATCAACAACCGACTCTACTAGCTTTCCACTTCGCAACATGATGGCTTTGCACTCCTCCTTTGGATTATTAGTAGTATTTCCAAAAAATCATGCACTTAATGCACTAGAAACTTGTTTAGAAAGCTGTCCAATCTGCACTTCAAGGTTCTTGATTGATGCATCGGTATTCTTGAAGTTAGATTGTGTGACTTGAATGAATTGTACAAGAGTGCTCTCTAATTTATCCATTCTCTCATCGGTATCACGATGTGGTTGATTTTGGAGTAGTGGTTGTTGTGAATATGTGTTGTCTTGTGTCCAAGGAAGGTTAGGGTGCTTCTTCCAATTTTGATTGTAGGAATTTGAATAAAAATTCTGCCCTTGTCTTGGAAAATTCCCCATATAGTTTGCTTCCTCATGAGAGCCTAAAGTTGCTTCACATTTACCATTCTCGTGCTCTTCTCCACAAAAATCACAACTCATGACTTGTTGTCCTTACATTGGCCCCACATTCATAGCATGAAGTTGCTTTGTGATTGCCTCCAATTGATTAGTGATGATTTTGTTTTGAGCAAAAAGTGCATTTTCAGAGTTAAGCTCTATCATCCCCTTTGTCGATGTGCCTCCTCTATCATGATTCATGAGATAATCATTAGATGCCATGGCTTCAACCAACCTCAAAGCTTCATCCGCAGTTTTTGAATTCATTGAACCTCCCGCCGAGGCATCTAACATGAGCTTTGTCCGTGGTCACAATCCATTACAAAATATTTGCATTTGTTGAAGATCATCAAAGCCATGATTAGGACACTTTCTTAGGAGTTCCTTGAAGCGTTGCCAAGCATCATATAAAGTCTCACCCTCACGTTGCATAAAGCTTGAAATATCTCCTCTCATCTTCACAAACTTTGACGGTGGAAAATACCTTGCTAAGAACTTTTCTTCCAAGTCATCCCAAGTAGTGATACTTCCTCTTGGTTGAGATTGAAGCCAAGCCTTGGCTCTATCTCTCAATGAAAAAGGGAACAACCTCAACCTTATCGCATCATCCGTAGCTCCATTAATCTTGAGAGTCTCACATATCTCTTGAAAATTTGAGACATGACTATTTGGGTCTTCGGCATCACTTCCTCCAAATTGATTTTATTTCATGATATGGAGCAATGCCGGCTTGATCTCAAAATTATTTGCGGCTACCAATGGTCTAACAATACTTGAATGATTCTGGTTGATTGGACCATTAGAATACTCTCCCAATGTCCTTCGGTCTCCTTGCACATTTTCAGCCATGATAACCTCTTGTTGAACTTGTGATGAGGAAGAAGAATTTTCTTTTTCTTTCTCGTGCTTCTTTCTTTCTTTTGATTCTTTCTGATTCCTCTTTGCCGTCTTCTCAACTTCGGGATCAAATAAAAGCTCACCTGTAGATTTACCTCACATACACTACACAAAATCTCAAGAAAACATGAGAATATCCAAAATATCAAAAATTCAAACAAAAAACAGAAAAGTATATAAAAAAAATGATGTTCAAATTAGCAATGCTTTAGCCTTATTGATATTAATCAACAATCCCCGGCAACGGCGCCAAAAACTTGTTGATGGTTTGGCAAGTGCACCAAATCGCGACCAGTAATAGAGTGAAAGTAAAGTATCGTTCCCAACGAGGATTGTGATCAAGTATCAACGTAGCATAGACAATAGCTATTTGAACGAATGAATTCCATAGTTCCAAGAGATTTTTGAATTTTTGTATTTAAGAGTTGTCACAACAATGAAAGAAACAATAGCAATTAAAGAATGAATTCAATATAGGTTAAAACAGTTAGGTATCGGAATCATTCAATCTTCACTTGACGCAACTTTATTTAATCCTAACTTCAATTCATTCCATACAATTGACATTCAAGTCACTAACCTAGATTTATCCATAATTCCTTAGGTGATAATCCTTTTGTACCAATTAAGAACCCTAATTCCTTAGGTGATTCAAAAATTAGCACAAACATTAAGCATGAGATTCATAAGAATGCATTGCAATAGAGTTCTATTCCTAGAATCAACATTCCATTGGTAATCTACTTCAATTCCAATCCAATAACCAATTTTCCAATTGTGACATTGAACCTAACATCAATCCAAAGTTGATCAATCCAATAGAAGCATTAAGCATAGAAGCAGTTCCCCAATTTGAATGAAATAGAATTGAAATCAGAAATCAAAGTCAATTACATCAAATTCTAAATTGAAATCATCCTAACCTAACGTAATTGATCTAGCAACTCGTAATAGATAGAGTAGAGATGGAAGAACTGCGACACCTTGAAACCCGGCATCACATGGTTACCCATTGCGGAAAAGAAACTTATTTAAAACGCTGGTCGCCTTCGGAAAAATAACCTTTTATATAAGGTTACTGAAAAAGGGTACTAATTTATATATATATATATATATATATATATATATATATATATATATATATATATATATATATATATATATGATAGTTAATAGTAGTTAAGAAAAGGTGATGAACATTCAGAACATGAAAATCAACATCACACATATAATGATAATTATCCAACTTGGGATCTTAGGTTTGATTACAAGACAGGCCTTGTCGAACTGGCCAACATACACTGAAACAGCTACTGAAGAAATAGGTAAAAGATAACATCAAACTGGGAATAGGGAATTGGGTACAAGACTCAAAAGATGGCTTTAACAGCCTAGGGACTATCGGGACAACTCCAAAAGCCAACAAACGATCTACCCATGCCTCCTGCATGCAGTGTGACCACAGACGCTACCCTCAGACGAGGTATCAGTTGCCGGATCAATAACATCACCGCCATCGTCGATAGGGACGTCGTCATCGCCGGGATCCTGCGGATGGTACTCTGGCTCCTCCTCCTCCTCGTCCTCGACCTCTATGAACTCAAGAGGCTCTTCCTCGGGATCCTCTTCGAGATCCTCCTCCACTGGATCCTCCGCAAGCGGTTCCACTGGATCAAAGTGCTCATGAAGGAGTCCGGTAACTTGTAGCGTATGAAGGTAGTACCATGGAGGTGTCACAGTCCTCGTCTCGACGGTATGAATCCTTCGTACGGGAACTCCGTTAGCATTCGTTTCGGTGGTCGTGACTGGTCCCCGATATGTTGCGGTCGTCGCTCCTTCGTGTATAGTCCAATTCCCCGCTGACCCAGCATGATCAAATACCTCGCTCCTCGAGCTCGTCAGTGCCAAGGGAACGTCCGGATCCATCTAAGAGCACGCGCATTCCCGATACAAGAAGAAAAGAATAGAACATACAGTTGTGCAAGAGTGAGATATCGTCATAAGATATATCCCACAACAACCATATACATGATACATACATCACAAAATCATGTAAGCAGTTAAATCATGCATATACATAGCATAACAGTGTTATATCAAAGGGTCTCAAACCCGCACAGTCAACCTTTGAAAATATGCATGGCACTTCAATATCAGGCTCTAACTTAATCTCATGAGATATCAACACCGTTTTCCACTGGAGAAGAATTAGAGTTGGTCAATCTCTAGCCCACCGGGCAGTTGCCTCCATACCCTCATGCATTTAAGGTCTCGGGACGAGCAACGTCACATGTGCCTCTGAACTCGGTTTACATGGACAGACTCCCAGATACCACCTTGTATCTGATATATAAGAAAGCACGTCTGCTTGGGGAAATGCACATGAGAAAATATTTTATTTAAAAGGTTTTGTGTTCATTCTTTTTCACTGTCGCAGCTTAAAGCTAACGACTTAATCATCATTTCCCCATCACTTGAAAACTTAGAAGCATAGGACACACCATCCGAATGCTTAATCACAACGCCCGAGACCGATGCCGCAGTCAAGGGTTGTGGTCGTAGAAAACAACATTCACCTTTAACAATGTTCATCACAACGTGGTTAGGACACACTGTCCACAACAACGTGATTAGGACACACAGTCCACAACGTGATTAGGACACACAGTCCACCACAACGAAATCAGAACGCACTATCCTCAATTTCGAGAATTGGACCCTCAGTCCAGAACATCATGAATATGACTCATGACCCCGAATTAACACTGATCCAAGATCACGTACATATAGCTGAATACTAGAGGTGACGTCTCGCGTACTAGATTCTATTTCTTAAGTACTTATTTTTCGTTCAGTGAAAAACAAATTCAAAACCGAATCCTCGATAACCTATTCAGGCTATCGGAAAGTTTCTAAAACATTTTAGGAGAAAACCTTTTCTTTGAAAATCTTTTATAAAGCATCTTTGAAATACTTTTATCTTTGAAAATTCCCAATAGGATATTGCCAAATAATCTTGAAAGTTTTCACTTGAAGACACATAGTTCGAAAAGAAATTTTCTCTTGTATAACAATAGTTCATCAAAACCATTTCAACATTTAAAACAAGTACTTTAAGTTAATGAGCTTTTGGAAAAGAACACCAATCCCTTTGTCTTCAAAGATTATTAAGGTTTTTAATACTTATAACAGTTGAGCACAGACACAAGTCTGGCTTAGCAAACTCTCAATCTACAGCAGTATATATTATCAGTTCAATGCTAATATCACAGTTGAAAGCAGTTCATCACAGATATGCATTATAATATTTAGAACAAGTACAGTTCAACATCAGATAATAACATAACAGTTCAAGTACATTAGATAACCAAGTAAGCTCAATCAACATGTAAATATCCAGTTAAACACATACACACATGCATACAGTTATTGAATATCTTTAGGAAATCCCCTCTTACCTTCCGTGAAGGTAAGGAGATTAGATGCTTGGAGAGGTAAACCACGAACGACCTTGTTTCCTCCGCGATGAAAGTCTAAGGTTATGAACACAAAATCACAAGTTAAAATCAAACAAGAACACTAAACCACAAGGTATAGGTTCGGCCAAGACTAGTTCTTAGGGTTAGAGATTCCCGAAAATTATACAACTCATGGATTTATGATCCTTAAGTGTTAGGAGTTCATAAACAATGATCTTTTAATAAAGTTGAATTAAAAATCCCACTAAATACTTGACTTAGGGTTTCTCTCAAGCATAGATAAATAGGCTAGGAATTTCTAAACTTTCCAATCTCTTTAGGTTAGCATCCATACATAGTGAGGAGCTTGAAACCATGATCATTTTGGAAAATGGAAAAATCAAATGTCTTAGACCATGAACTCTTAGGTTCGACCTTAACAAGTTTGTGAGGTTAGAGATCTTTAAATCATCCAATCTTTTGGACATAGCACCCTTTAACATAAAGGAGCTTTTATCCATAATCATCTTGGAAAACAAAATAAAATAACACCTCCTAGGTCAAATGTTACATTCGGCCATCATAGGAAAATAAAGCAAGAAAATATTTTAAACTTTCCAATCACTTAGACATAGCATCCTTTGTTATAAGGAGCTTTTTAGTCCATGATCACTTTGGAAAACAAAACTCAACATCTTTGTCATAACCATTGAAGGTTTCGGCCTTAACAAGAAATAGGGGTTAGAAATCTTCAAACTTTCCAATCTGTTGGACCTAGTATCCTCCTATGTCAAGGAGTCTTAATCCATGATCATTTTGGAAAACAAAACTTAAACACCATTGCTTTAAAACTCACTGATTTTGGTCTTTACATAAAAAGAATAGAGTAAAATCTTTAAACTTTCCAATTACTTAGACATAGCATCCTTTAACATAAGGAGCTTTTGTCCATGATCATTTTGGAAAACAAATCTTTAAACTTTCCAATCACTTAGACATAGCATCCTTTAACATAAAGGAGCCTTGGTCCATGATCATTTTGGAAATGAAATCTTAAATACAAACTCATACTTGTAAAAGTTGAAACAAGATCCATCTAAACCATATACATGGTTTCGACCTCCTTAGAAAGAAGATGTTAGGAAACTTTGTTTTACACAACCTTTTAGTATGTGATAGTATGAGTAAATACAAGAATATAGAAAGTGGTTTCAACTCAAAAGGAGTTTTCTACCATTTTTAAGAGATTTTAGAAGTTTGAAAGCTTAAAGGAAACTTCAAGCAAAACTATGAACATAAAGACAATAACTTGAAAAATAAACAACATAGGATCATTACCCTCAATAATATGAAGAACTTTGATGAAGAACTTAAAGTAAAAAGCTTGATAAAAATGTAAACTTTGTAAGAAAGAAGAAGAAGAAGAAAGGTAGTAAGGTGAAAATGTGAGAAAATGGAGGAAAGTGATGAATGGTGGAGATGAAGGGTATTTATAGAGAATGGGGGAGGGGGTCACGGTTTTTGAGGGGAAAGAAGAAGAAAGAAGAGAAGAAAGAAGAAGAAAGAAGGTGGGTTGCTTGTAGAGAGGATAAGGAGTTAAGGTGATGTGATGTGATTGGAGAGAGAAAGATGAAAAGTAAGATTTTGAAATAAAGTCAAGATTCACTTTTTCTTAGGTGTGTCATAGCCTTCACATCAAGTCACTCCATGTCACTTCATCCTCTTGATGCTATGATCCATTGCGTATCAGATGACTTCCCCGATCGTATTTCCCGACGATTTCGCCCGGGAAATCCCTAAGATTTGGCCCCGAACAAGATTTTCGAAAAATTCCAAACCCACACAAAACATCATAAAAACACTAACTGTCTCGTTCACGAATTAAAATTTTGTCTCTAGCTCAGTAAACTTGTACTGGCAGTGAGAACCCAGACCTTGAAGGACCAACTTGAGGAGATGATGAGGAAAGAGTTTATACGACCTAGTGTGCCACCGTGGGGAGCTCCAGTCCTGCTAGTAAAGAAGAAAGATGGAACTGCTAGGCTGTGTGTGGACTTTCGTCAGTTAAACAAAGTCACGATTAAAAACAGATATCCTCTTCCAAGGATAGATGATCTTATGGATCAGTTACGTGGCGCGACAGTGTTTTCAAAGATAGATCTGCGGTCAAGATACCACCAGATACGAGTAAAAGCAGAAGATGTTCCTAAGACAGCATTTCGGACATGCTATGGGTAGTGATGCCGTTTGGAGCGACGACTGCACCTGCTATATTCATGGACTATATGAATAGGATCTTTCGTCCCTTTTTGGATCAGTTCGCAGTCGTCTTCATTGATGACATTATGATATATTCTCCGGACAAGGAAACTCATGCTGAACATCTTAGCATTGTTCTTCAGATCTCGAGAGAGAAACAGCTCTATGCGAAACCAGAGAAGTGTGAATTTTGGTTGGATCAAGTTCAATTCTTGGGGCACGTAATATCCCGCGAAGGAATCGCTGTGGATCCGACGAAGGTCGAGGCTGTTTTGGAATGGGAAAGGCCGACGACGGCAACAGAAATCCGTAGTTTTGTGGGTTTGGATGGCTACTACCGGAGGTTCATTGAAGGGTTTTCCAAGATTGTAGGACCTCTCACCCAGTTGACGCGTAAGGACCAAGCGTTCGTGTGGACAGAAGCTTGTGAGAGAAGCTTCCAAGAGCTGAAAAGGAGGTTGACAACCTCACCGGTATTGATCCTACCTGATCCCAAGGAATCTTTTGAGGTTTACTGTGATGCCTCATTTGCATGCAAAATCGGAAGTTGTTTATGTTGAGGCGAGTTGAAGATTCATGAGGCAAAATCGAAAAGTTGTGGCTTTATATGGGTTCTTGAGGGTAGTTGAAAGATTCATGAGGAGGAATATCCGAGAGCGTTGGTTAGATTTAAGGATTGATTTATTAGGGGCATGTGTGGTCTTTGCTTTAATAGGAAGAATTCGGGGGTGGTAGACATTACTTGATCTAAGTTTGTTAGTTGAGGGTACTGGTTTGAATGTTATGGTTAAGGAGAGTAAAGACCATAAAAGCTTGAAAGAGCTTAGTGCATGTTTAATCGAGAAGGAGTTGAATATTTGGCGAGAGAATCTGTCGAAGGAAGCGATTTTAGAGGATCAAGAGTGGGTATCAAAGATGTATCAAGATCTTAAGAAGTTGTATTGGTGGTATGGGATGAAGAGAGACGTGATGGAATACGTCGGCTTCTTGTTTGGTATGTCGAGAAAGCCAAAGTGGAACACAAGAGACTAAGCAGGAATGTTACGATCTTTAGATATTCCGAGAATGGAAATGGGATGGAATCTCAATGGATTTCGTGACCAGGTTTACCAAGGACTAAGAAGGGGTATGAGGCTATATGGGTAATAGTGGACCGATCGACTAAGTCAACTCACTTTTGCCAATCAATATGAGATACTCTATGGAGAAGTTAACCTAACTGTACATCGGAGAGATTGTTTAGACTGCATGGTGTGCCTTCAAGCATTGTTTCAGGCCGAGACCCGCGATTTACATTGAGGTTTTGGCGAGTTTGCAAAAATCGCTTGAACGAAACTCATATTGAGTTCCGCATATCATCCTGGCACGGATGGACAAACGGAAAGGACAATCCAGTCACTAGAGGACTTGTTGAGAGCTTGTGTTTTGGAGGATGTCGGGGGTTGGGACGAGTCCCTACCGTTGATAGAATTCACCTACAATAATAGTTTCCATTCAAGCATTGGAATGGCACCTTATGAAGCCCTGTATGGTCGACGATGTCGGACGCCTTTGTGTTGGTACCATGATGGTGAGAGTTTGCTGTTGGGTCCAGACTTCGTGCAACAAACAACAGAAAAGGTGAAGATGATCCAGGAGAAAATGAGGACAACTCAAAGCCGACAGAAAAGCTACGCGGACCAGAGACGACGACCTCTAGAGTTTGAGGAAGGAGAACATGTATTCTTGAGAGTCACGCCAATGACTGGGATTGGCAGAGTACTAAAGTCCAGAAAGCTTACTCCCAAGTTCATTGGACCCTACCAAATTCTTCGTCGTGTAGGTCCAGTCGCTTATAAAATATCTTTACCACCCTTTCTTTCCAATATCCATGATGTTTTTCATGTCTCTCGATTGAGAAAATACATTCTCGATCCATCCCATATCATAAAGCCCGATAAAGTACAGTTAAAGAGAGAACATGTCCTTTGTGACTTGGCCGTACGAATCGCGGATAAGATGACAAAGCAGCTCAGAGGTAAGCAAATTCCTTTGGTCAAAGTCATCTGGAATGAGACAACCGGAGAAGCAATGTGGGAAGCTGAGGACAAGATGAAGTTGCCGTACCCTGAGTTATTTCAAGGTACGTAATTTCGAGGACGAAATTCTTTTTAGAGGGGTAGAGTTGTAACACCCTGTTTTTCGTATGCTTCTTTATCAGTAAATACATGCTTTAATGTATTTATTTTTGATAAAATCCATAGGATGATTTTATTTTAAATAAAATCATCCTATGGATTTTATCAAAAATAAATACATTAAAGCATGTATTTACTAATAAAGAAGCATACGAAAAATGGGGTGTTACAAGAAATTGAGTAGGAGAGTGTGGAAGAATCCATAGAAGCTTCAACTATTGTTCCCAAGCTTGATTCCTCAAGGAAGTGGAGAGAAAATGATGAACCAAAGTGAGAAAATGTGAAAAATGAGCCAAAGATCCATTTCCAACAGCTGAAACAAGTATTTATAGGTTCTCTGCTCATAACCCAACGCTGGATGCTCCTGACTACTCGAATTTGCATCTTTCTGTCTGTCCTAGCGCCGGGCGCTGGCCTTCTTGGCGCTATACATCAGCGCTGGGCACTGGCCTTCTTTCAGCTTGCTAGCACTGAGCGTCCAGCGCTGGGCGCTGGCTGGACAGCTCTCTGTACTACTGTTTCTTTCCGTTTCTGTCAGGGCTGAGCGTTCGGTTCCAGAGCTAAACGCTGGACTACTATTTCTGCACACTTTCAACATATTTTGAGTGTCTTTTTCACACAAATAAAGATCCAATGAATCCAAACTTTATTCATATCAAAGTATGTATTTTCCTATCACTTTTCCTATGATTTCTAAGATTATTTACAAACTCTTTCCTAATTACACTTCCAAACTAACATATTTTACACATTCATCACTATAGACTGTAAACATTTCCTTCTACTAAACATACACCTACCAAAAACCACTTATTTCTTCTCAGATCAAGTGTTGAAGGAACAACCCCCCATGTCATCCAACGTTCTAGTTAAATATGCTCCCCCATGTCATCTCACGTTCTAGATAAATATGCTCTCCAGTAGAAAAATCTCTGGCTACAAAATGGAACATATAAAATACACTCATAGAACCATTGCTCAATTTCCTTGTCCTCTTTTGTATGACTATGACTACAATTGAATGTAGTGCCTAAGTTTGAAATTGCATTTAATGCATTGTATACCTTTAAGATCATATCTAAACTGGTCTTAACTATTTGAGGTCATGGTTAAATGCAGCCACTCAATATCAAAATGGTACATTATTCTACAATAATATGATTAGCTTAAATTAATTCTACATGAGAGTACCTATAATATCATCATCTATGACTCCAATGAGCTTTCAAGTTGTGTCACCAACTTCCTCGTAGCCTTCAAGTTGTGTCATTATTTCACCATCCTTTGCTTCAGTTAACAGAACATCATCTATTCCACATGTGAACCCATGCATCTAAATTACAACCACCTTTCTATAGCTCTCCCATCATTATATATTAAAAAAAAATCCTGCAAATATTAATTGGGATTCAAAAGGAGGTACAATATCATTACTTGAATTTTTAACTCAACTTACTCCTTTCCTCTCACATCTAACCTCGCTTACTTTGTGTTATTGATTTCCTATACACCTAGGACAAACACCTTCTGTACCTGTCAAAGAAACTTCTAATATTCACGATTTTGATCAATGTAGTGTCAAGGAAATAAGATATTCAAAGTACAAATTTAATAATTATGGATAAATTTATGTAACTTCTTTCTTATCAACAAGAATCGCATACAATTCAGAAGATTACTAATCATAATAGTTGAATAAAAACAAAGGAAAATGTAAAATAGAACCCAGTGTGAAAACAAAAAGAAACACAGACACGATTTCAACTTCAACACATTTTAGTTTACATACTCTCCATACTTTTTAATGTTAAGGTCATTTCCTATTGCATTTGTTAATTTAATTTAGAATAGACTTTTTCACCAAAAAACGGGGATAGACGACAGTTTATAGTAATGGAATGAGTGGAATAACCAAAGATCAAGAATTCATCAAAGAAGTCTCACAAATTAAGAGTAAAAAATGAGCAGGAGAACTTATTTAAAATATTACCTTTTTCATCAAATTAAGTCTTTCAACTAATTCACTGATAGAATGATGTAGGCCATCTAAGAGGCTCTTCCTACCGCATTAAATTTGCTATTTTCCACTCTAATTCATTTATCTCAGCTAGAAGTTCTGATGTTTAGAATCACGGTTGGACTGAAAGTGACTTTCCTGCCTTTCAAGGTCAAGCGTGAAAAACGTAAGCAACACATAGTATTCAGTTTAAGTGTAATTATTAATTAAATAAAACACCCCTGTATATGAAACATAGTATCCATGCAAAATGATTTTTTTTAATTTGTTAAAAGATGCAGTCATAAGAATATCAACCACATCTTTCATATTGATTTTAAATACCCATTATGATGTAAAAAAAAAATTAAATAATCAGCACAAAGCACTTTCCAGCAAATGGTAAAAAAAAGTGTCAACATTGAAAGCTGAAAGCTAGATAGATGTCTTTATATCAATCTTACGCAAAAAAAAACTCATTTTCAAAAATATATTATAAAACACCCCTGTATATGCGACATAGTATCCATGCAAAATGATTTTTTTAATTTGTTATAAGATGCAGTCATAAGAATATCAACCACATCTTTCGTATTGATTTTAAATACCGATTATGATGTAATTTTTTTTTTAAATAATCAGCATAAAGCACTTTTCAGCAAATGGTAAAAAATAAGTGTCAACATTGAAAGCTGAAAGCTAGATGTCTTTATATCAATCTTACGCAAAAAAAAACTCATTTTCAAAAATATATATAAAACACTCTTACTCAGAATGCTAATAGAAACCGATTTATGTCATTACACCATTCAAGTGAAAATTTTACACTCTAAAGATTCTTTCAGTTTTCACACCCTTTTCCTTCTTTGATGAAATCATAAAGTCACAATTTTTTATTGCCAAACTTAAATAAAATATGGGAATTTTATATGGATGGAAGCCATCGTCAAATAAAAGCATGAATCTTTAACAAAACTGAACCAATAAAAATAAACAATCCAAATTTGAGAGTGCAGAACACTATTCATACGTTATCAAACCAACAATGCAGCAAAAAAGAAAAGAAAATAGATTTCAAAGAAAAAAAGAAGCCACCTTTAATGTTCCTTTGTAGTGAGAGCACCTGAAGCAAGCTTTATGATATTAACTATTTGTGATTTTTTGGATCTAAATTCACCACCAATTCCAAGTGGATCGGCTTCATATAACACCTTTTCTTGTTAGATTTGCCTATAACAATAACATGTAAAAACTTTTGTCTACATTTTTTGGAGCAAGTCAATTGATCAATCTAATATCAAGGCACTAACTTACGAAAATCATGACAATTAAAACTTACAACTTGCCTTGTGCTAAGAAATCTATAAGCTAGAAACATCTCAACATCATGCCTGCACAAATACCATTGAGTTAATTAGGACAAATGAAATTTGTGATGATTTACATTTAAAACAAAAAACTTGTCTATTAAAAAGAGGGAATCTATCAAAATATAGAAGATATCCTGCTTAAATGTGGTCATGACCTTGTACACAAAAAAAATAGTATAAAACATGGAGAAAAAATAAAGTTAATATAAAAATTTACAAATGGTTAAGATTAGTGAACAATAATCCCAAACTCCACACAAAGGAAAATTTTAGAAGGTAATTTTAAGATACATTTATTGAAAAACATTAGCATCAGCAATGGACATTATAAGCTAAGGAATAAAATGAAAGAGTAAATTCCAAACATTGCCTATAACCTTTTCAATTTCAACCGAAGAAAAATTGTTCCAGACTGTTTGTACGCAAAACTGTCAGGCCAACAATAAAAGCAATCCATGATACACTTTAACCAAATTATAAAAATTAACACTTTGTCAGGTCACCTATATCACATAACTTTGACGGCAGAACTCATCTAATACTCATTTATCAGTGCTAGGAACCAAACTTCATTTTATAATGCAAATATTCATTCATAAGTGTAGCTGGTCAATGACTTCTTGATTAACAGGTGCACCACGAAAAGCTTACGCCCAAACCTTGATTCAGAATAAAAACATTCAACATGTTCAATATTATGAAAAGGTAAAATTACTCAATATTTTTGTTCAAATGATCAGGACATAGAGGAGAATGAAAACATCACTTGCTCATTGCTAAATTCTTCTCTTAGGGACCAACAGTTTGCGATTTTGTGTTTTACAGCAAATTTGGCATTGTTGATGTTCTTTCTTCAACCCCATATTTTATTAGATCTATATGTTCACCTTTGATGTTTTTAGGGAAATGAGCAAGCATGTTTTGTCTTCTAAGAAGGCCCAGGCTAACTGGTACTAACCACATTCTACATACTAAATTGATCACTATAACATTGACCTATAATTCTATTCAAGTTGTTCATGGTCCTTACCATGGTTTGGAAAAAATTTCAAGGTATAGAAATTTAGTAAGTTCTGCTTGGAAAAAATGAAACCACCTCCCAAGAAAAAATATCCATAACTTCTAGAAAGTAATATATCTATAAAAGATGATATACCACACCTTGACAAAGAGCAACCAAGCAAGTTTGTAAGCCTTGCAGATAAAAGAAAACACAAGGTTAGAGATGGCTTGACAAAAGATAACATGGCAAAAGCAGGGAAGACATAATATACATACACACAGAACTTGAATTCAGTAATGGCAATTGGCATAAAGACCGAGTTTCCATAAAAAGGCACTCACACATTGTGATTTTTATTGCATAACTAAATATAATGTGCAAAAAGGATTTTTATTTTTTTCACAAAGATGCATACATTTAGAATTTTAGATTAATTTAATGGAAGTTAATACCTCTCTCTCACTAATACGAAAAGAACAATCAAAACCTCAAGGAACCACGATGACATCAGTTTTTAAATCATAAACAGCAAACACGAAGCAACTACGACAAAAAGACTGCATCTATCACATTCATATTCACAACTCCGCTAACACCCACATTTTTAGTGTTTGGGATTTCATCTGAAGCATCCTATAAAAATAAGAATTGACAATAAGTAGTGGGATCAATAACAATTAGGAAAAAAATTGTGAATTGCTTGGGGGAAGTATTGAAAGAGTTGGAAGAACTGATCTTTAATAGCTTAGCCTGTTCAGTAGTTGCTTCTCGGGGACACTATAACTCTTATTCATAGCAGCATTGGACAACCATTTGATGTGGGTGCCATCAATAACAATTAGGAGACATACATATTTGAAAATTGATTGGGGTAAAGTATTGAAAGAGTTGGAAGAAGCTAGTAGCCTGTTTTTTCCCCTTCCCATTTCCCAGTTCCCGTTTTTTAGATTTTCTACTATACATTAAATGTAGACATTGAAAAGCCTTGTTCTGATATTAAGTTTTATCTTTCAGGATGCTATCCTTATACTAATATAGGGATCCTTTTTTCATTGAAAAGGTTTATATTAGACCAAAAGTATTATAAATTTGACCAAGACCGTACCATCCACTACTGATTAAAAGAAGAGAAATATCAACTTTTTGCCAAATGATAATCATCTTTCTGCAGAGGAATCCTCCAATGTCTTATTTCTTTCATTGGCAGAAACACCAAAGGTGCAACAATAAAATATTTGAAAACACTATTTTGAGAATGACTCTTTTTTGAAGTCAAGAACTTGTTTTGTGTTCCATGTGAAAAGAGACTGCAAATCTGCTACTATATTCACAATGTCATGCTAATTTGTAATTAGTGACACAGTATGACATAAAATCAGTATGAAATTTTCAGTGTATGCGGAGAAATATACACATGATACATGTTTATATCATATTAAATGGCAAGAGGTAGTTGTGTTTCGCAACAAATAACACACCATAGTAATGAAATATTTTTGCAAGCTTGGCCATAATAACCAGGCGCTAGAACCATATGATGTTTACAATTATTCCTCGCTGTGTTCTTGAATAATTTCAACCATGCAAGAGAATCACTTGTGCATTGTATGTAAAAAATGGACATCCAATAAATATATGAAGCAATTAAGTTCTTCATCCAATTCACATTTACTTGAAAATAATAAATAGGTAAAAATAAAGAAGTTCAGAACTCAATCATAAAAAAAATTCTGGAATGAAATTATCGAAGCTTGGTTTGAGTTTAATTTGAGTTTAGATAATAATACATTTTTTGGTGCTTATTCGTGTGATTGTTTGATAATTAGTAATTCCAGCCCATAAAGCTGAAATACCATGACTATAATCTTCTTTTCTTCAACCTTAAAATTTTAAGAAATCTCCACTCTATCACATTGAAATTATGAAATTGGATCTAATCAAGAGAGCAAACACCAATGAAAGAAAAGCTGCACGATGTGGCTCCGGGTGATGGAATCGACATAAAAGGGATGGATAAAAAAAGAAGTTGAAATGCGAAGAATAAAAGTGACACTCCTCACTAAATGGATAGAGATGCGGAGATAAAAGGAAACGTGAGAGTGTTGAATAATTTGGTTTGAAACTGTGAATAGAAAGATAGAAAAGTAATGTTGAATAGAACCCTTACCCACTCGTGATGCACAAAAAATGGCACACCTACTGCTGCAAACCAAAAAAACTACTACAACATGTCTGATGCTAGTGTGGCCTTTTCTTGGTTAGATTAGATGATTCAATTTAATATTGAAATAGTCAAACAATGTCACATTCTATATAATGCATTTTACTAATATCGTTCCCAACTTTCATGAGACAGTTCATAAACATATGAATACAACAACCTTCATAAAAATATAAACCAAACATACCCCTCAAACCTTGGCATCGAGATTCAGAGTCAATTTTCATTAGACAAAGAACCAACAGAAGAACTTGGTGATAGACCAGGACCGGAAGATGCGCCTCCTACCGCCTCAGTCATCGCCAGAAGATGCGCCTCCAACCGCCTCAGCCACCACCGTGTCCATTAGTTTTGCCATCATTCCCGACCGCATAAGACGCAGCTCCTCCCAATTGTCCGTCCGACGCGAGCCCCACGCAGCAGAACCACGCTCCTCCATATCTACCGCCTTGCCTAGCTCCCAATCGCATTCAGTCAACATTCACACGCCCAACCCGCATCACCAGAATCACCGTCCCTACCACCACGAACAGGTCCTCCATTACATTTGTGGGTTTCTTAGATGAAGCTCGTTCAGACTCCCCGAGGCACAATTTCTTCTTGAGCAGGAGAACTTTGTATTTTTGAAAATAAAGTCAAAGGAAAAGGAAAACCAAAACTTGCTGGAGAAGTGACAAAACTCTGGGCAACTGAACTTGCGTGTTTGAAACTTGAATTACAAACTTAGTTGGTTTTAAAAAAATTAAAACAATAAAATAAATAAATTATAAAAAGCAAATAATAAAATAATGTAAAAAATTTATTAACATGACATGTGGCTGCAACTGTTGTGGTAACAGTAAAATAACTTGACAATTGTTCATGTGTATTGATGATGCTGATATCCCATGGCAGACAAAATAAATAAGTTGAATTCTAGGGTAATGTATACCCTGCACATGTGTTCCACTCGTGTTTTGTCAATGAATGCAGCATCATTTAAAATTTTACAACTCATCAATGTCTTGGTCAAAGCTCTCAGAGGATATCTATTATCTATTATATACATATATACATATATACATATATACATATATATATATATATATATATATATATTTTAGAATGTACCTCAAGCCCTTACGTGTCATTATGGGAGAGATTGAATAACTATTATGCTAATGAATGTCATTGGAAACACCCCTTCAGAAAATCTCACATGCAATTGTGGAAACAGAAGCATACAATGATCTCTTTGATATTGATACTTTCATTTCTTCCTTTTATTGGTTCTAAAAATAACTCCTGAGTGTTATTGTTGTTGGTTTTCTTCTCTTCCATTTTTGTTTATTATCATTATTCATTTTTTTCAAGTGAGGACATAACATGATTCATGATTTTTAGAATTGGGGTCATATGTTTTCAGAATTACTTTTCTTCTTAGTGTTTTTTAAGGTTTCTTTTTTGAATTCTTAATTTTTAACTGGAAGACTAAAATTTGAATTTAAACCGTGTATGGTACCATTCGAAGTCCTACCTGATTTAATTTCATATCATTTTAAATTAATATTGATTTGATATTATTGGCTTATCACTTAATGGTCTTAATATTTGATATTAACTGTGATTATTCCACATAATTGAGTTCAATATATGTTGATTCCATATCTTTTAAATTTAAACCCGAATAGCACCATTCGAATTCAATTCTGAATTATTTCCATATCAATTTGAATTAATTTGATATCATCAAACACAAGCTTTTAATGTAGTCATTAAATGTAGGAGAAAATTTCTGATTTGATATATTTGGTTTATCACTTAATGAGTTCAATATTCGATATTAATTGTGACTGATTCCATATAATTGAGTTCAATATATGCTAATTCCATATCTTCTTAATTTAAACCTGAATAATATCATTCGAAATATTTTCATGAATTATTTCCATATCATATTCAATTAATTCCATATTAAATGCATGCCTTTATTATAATCATTAAATGTGGGAGAAAATTCCCGATTTAATAAAATTGGTTCATCACATAATGGAGTCAATATTCGATATTAATTGTAAGTGATTTCATATAATTGATTTTAATATATGTTGGTTCCATAAATTTAAACTTGAATAGTACTAATCGAAATATATTTGATAAAGATGCGGTCAAATTTATGTCATTATAAAAACAATTTATTTGATTAACGCCATTGATTACAGCAATGTATAGCATTAACTATTTTTTTTTTAAATGAATAGCATTAACTTAATGGATATTAAAATTTGACATTTAATTTTAACAAAAAAAAGTATAGCAAATATCATGAATGACATTACATATCACATATTTAAAATTTACAACATTGATATTCATTAAATAAATTTTGTACGTTGACAAATTTAAAATATTGTAAAGCAAATTAATAAATTTGCTCATTAATGTTTTCATTAATGAATTTATGCATATCGATATGCATATTAAATAATAGGGGGAGCAATTATTTTTAAAAAGAATGAAGTACAAATCACATATTTAAATTTTCCAGCATTAACACATATTATCAAAATGATTTGATATTCTTTTTAATTCAATTAATATTCAAAATTGTGCAGCGCAATACTTGATTTGATATTTTTTTTAAAAGCAATTAAAATTAAAAACATGGGAAAACTTTTTAAAGCAATTTTAAAATGAAAATAAATGTATCTTTAATAAAAACTAATACTATATCAGTAATGATTAAATATATTGATTTTTAATTTAATACATTCAAACTGGATACAAACTGTGATTTTGAAATGAAAATTGACATGAGATTAAATCATATCAGTAATGTTGATATCAGAGGATATTGATAAAATAGATGCCTTTTTCGAATCCACAATTGAATTAAAATAACAATATTTAAAACATGATTTGAAAAATTGTTTGATAAATCTTTAATAGTCATTCATATATCTTTGATAGTCATACTTCTCCTTCCTAATGGGCGTAATCACGGCAATTTGACTGTCACATTCTCTTCGACTCCAATTCTATGCGGGTCATAATCCGTTAAAGCAATTTATCCATATAGAATATTATCAAATTCAATTTAATGATTTTAATTTAAAAAATTAACAATGAGATAAACTAAAGATTATACTTATTTGCATGCAATTGATTTAGTAATTAATTTTTGAATGTTCCACTAATCATTTAGTCAACTAATATAAGACAATAGTAATACAATCAATAGTTTTATTTAAAAATAACGTTAGACCATTCAAAAAAATGAATTCTGCCTACATTCTAATTCTAATGTAATTAGATTTCAAACATTAAAATTAAATATTTCTTCTTTTAATTTATTGACTAGTTAACTAAACTTAATAATATTTGATGTATGTCATATAATAAATTTACTATACCTAAAAATATATAAAAATAAAAAATATTTTTTTAATTCAAAGATGTTAAAATCTGTACTATTAAATTAATATGTATTATGTCGTGCACAATGAATTTTTATTCTCAATTTTGCATGAGAAATAAATAATTTTTATTATAATTGTCCGTAGATGATTCTATTTTTTTATGTATTTAAAACCTAAAATATTTTTAAAAAATGTTCAGGAACTATATATACCCCATGCATGACACGGGTCATTTTGTTAGGACTGAAATATGTATATGAGAACAAATGTAGGGATATATTTTTGGATTCCCCTTTGGATGAAAAGTGATATACACCGAAAAAGAAAGAAATTAATAAAGGATCAAGTTATGTTTTTTCAAGTGATTTTAGAATTAGACTTGTGGTAATTACACAAATAGGGTCATGACAAATACAAATATTTCATTGTAATTTATACATTTTCAAACCGCTTCAATTTTGAGTTTATTGTCTTCTTTGATTCTAATGATATGTTCTTTAAATTTAATTTGTAGATGATGTTTTCTCTAATAATCAAGATGGACTTTCTTTTGGTTTGTGTATTCTCGATGGAAAATTTCTCCACATATACAGTGAACAAGGAAACTTGGCTTGCATAACTGTCTTGATCCTAAGTCTAAACTCTAAATCGAGGAGACACTAACATTTTATGAAGCTTCAACATATGTTATTATTTTACGTTCATGTGGATCATTCCCTTTAAAATTTATGCATTTTTCATCCTTTAAATTTCTCCGATTTTGATTTGATAAATTATTGAATGTTGATGACTTCTTAGAGGTTGTGTTAATATGTTATTCAATTGTGTATATCTTAGATATACTGCAAACTTTTTTAACCAACATAACAAAGACTGAGTTCTATGATATTTTGCACTGCATGGTGTAACTTGAACAAGAGATTGTAGGAGCGTAGAAGATATAGTGATGGAAAATTGAATTTTTTTTTAAGGATAAATAATAGTGGACACAATTAACTTGAGGGAAGTGTTGTATATAAGTTATTTTTATGTAAAGGAAATATGAGTACAAATAACATAAGTTTGTGTACAATAATTTTAAATAAAATATACTTACAATGAATAATTATATATAAAAAATTAGGCCCAAACATAATGTGCATGATGTGCAGGAGGCTTTGTCACACGTTTGGGCCTATTTGCAGCAATTGAAGACCCAACCTTAGCAACTGTTCTTTGTTCAGAAGGCCCATCCATATTAGGGATGGCAATTTTACCCGTACCCATGGATACTCGCGGATAAAATCCACAACGGGCACGGGGCGGGTAGTTAAATGGGTACCCGCGGGTAAAATAAACGGGTAATTTCAATACCCGTTTATAAACGGGGCAGGGGCGGGTATCGCACTATCCGTGTCCGTGGATACCCGCACCCGTTACTTAAATTACTAAAATGCCCTTTATTATATATATGTAGTAATTGCTAAATGTATTTGATTACTTTTGTTGGTAACTTTTGTCATTGGATAATGCTTTGATGCTTTCTTAACATCTATTTCTATGAACATGATTATTTTAAATTGAATTACGTATATTTTAGCAATTTTTCAAGTAAAAAGAGTATGTACTTTTTCTGGAAAAAATAATCCGTGGATACCCGCAAACCCGCGGATATCCACGAAACCCGCTGGATACCCGCCCAAAGGATACCCGTGTGGGTAATAGGCGGGGACATGTATGGATTTTACCCGACGGGTACGGGGGTGGGGGGAGTGGTACCCATGCCCGCCCCGCCCAGTTGCCATCCCTAATCCATACCCACTTTCGATTTTGAGGACAATATCTGTCTCGGATAAATTTAAAGGATGAAAAATGCATAAATTTTAAAGGGAATGATCCACGTGAACGTAAAATAATAACATATGTTGAAGCTTCATAAAATGTTAGTGTCTCCTCGATTTAGAGTTTAGACTCAGGATCAAGACAATTATGCAAGCCAAGTTTCCTTGTTTACTGTATATGTGGAGAAATTTTCCATCGAGAATACACAAACCAAAAGAAAGTCCATCTTGATTATTAGAGAAAACATCATCTACAAATTAAATTTAAAGAACATATCATTAGAAGCAAAGAAGACAATAAACTCAAAATTGAAGCGGTTTGAAAATGTATAAATTACAATGAAATATTTGTATTTGTCATGACCCTATATGTGTAATTACCACAAGTCTAATTCTAAAATCACTTGAAAAAACATAACTTGATCCTTTCTTAATTTCTTTCTTTTTCGGTGTATATCACTTTCCATCCAAAGGGGAATCCAAAAATATATCCCTACAGTTGTTCTCATATACACATTTCAGTCCTAACAAAATGACCCGTGTCATGCATGGGGTATATATAGTTCCTGAACATTTTTTTAAAATATTTTAGGTTTTAAATACATAAAAAATAGAATCATCTACGAACAATTATAATAAAAATTATTTATTTCTCATGCGAAATTGAGAATAAAAATTCATTGTGCATGACGTAATACATATTAATTTAATAGTACAGATTTTAACAACTTTGAATTAAAAAAATATTTTTATTTTTATATATTTTTAGGTATAGTAAATTTCTTATATGACATATATCAAATATTATTAAGTTTAGTTAACTAATCAATAAATTAAAAGAATAAATATTTAATTTTAATGTTTGAAATCTAATTACATTAGAATTAGAATGTAGGCAGAATTCATTTTTTTGAATGGTCTAACGTTATTTTTAAATAAAAGTATTGATTGTATTACTATTGTATTATATTAGTTGACTAAATGATTAGTGGAACATTCAAAAATTAATTGCTAAATCAATTGCATGCAAATACACTGGTACAGAAAAGGGATTCCACATCGGTTATTTTTGGGTTTTCACATCGGTTTTCAAACTGATGTTGAAAAGACCGATATTGTTTATTGTTTCTTTTCACATCGGTTTTAAAACCGATGTTTAAAGTACATTTTTAACAACGGTTTTTATATAACCGATGTGGAAAGTTCATTTCTCATATGGGTTATCCCTTAACCTATTTGGAAATATCACTTTCCACATCGGTTTTAACCAAACCTGATGTGGAAATTTCACTTTCCACATCGGTTTTTTATTAACCCATGTGTAAAGTAAACTTTCCACATCGGTTTTTGAGTAACCGATGTGTAAAGTCTCATTTTTTTTAAAAACTCTTTTTACATTTCTATCATTCCTTTCCCCTGTTTCAGTGATGCAGATCAATACCAGTATAACATATTATAAATATTCTCAACACAATCACTTTTGTACAACAAAAACACACTAAATTAATATATACTGAATTTATTACGAACAATACATATGTACGTTCAATTACATTCAGACAACAAAGATAATTAGAAACCAAAAAGCTACATGATATATTTTAGATTTCATATCAAAATACATATGATCAGACAAAAGTACACTGTAGCTAGTACATGATAAGTTTTTAAACTAACCACATATATACAAACTATGGTTGGTACACATCAAGAAAGAAAGTTGCCCAATGCCTCCTTATGTTGTTGATGTCGGAATCAGATAATGGAGTTGGATTGTTGAATATCTGTAAGTTTAATTGGATAAAAGATTATATCTTTTAAGTAATAAACTAACATAAAACATATAACTAATCTATAACTGTTACTTCTAATTGTTACCAATTAACATTTACCTCGTGCCATCTTTCAATGATCCTGGAGGAGATAATTTCGAGCATCCACTTCATCTCATAGTATCCACATTCCCATGATCCATGCTGTATACGTGACTACGTACAAATGAAACCCAATTAGAATATGAGGAATTAAATAGAAATCAATAATTATACCCACTACATTTGAAGTGTTTGAACTAATAAATATCTTAGGTTGGGAATAATCCATCTGATAGCCCAACGCCTTTCACCACGCAACATGTGGTTTGCATTAATAGAACTATCATGACAAAATAAACATTAATTAAAGTATACCTAATAAATTTCAGATAATTAAAACAACTGCATTACTGATTACAAAGTATTTTAATGCTTACATTTCGATGATCGTCTTCAGTTGAGCAGAAGAAGACCGCAATGTTCATCCTAGGGTACAAGATCAACAATTGCCAATGCTTGCTATATTTGCAGAACAATTAGTGACTAAGTCATATATAGTTATAATTAAATAACCGGTACTTACTTATTGAGATAAGGCGTAAGGTAGAATTGATGATCGTCTTGGGCAATTATATCACGTATGGTGGTGACCGGGTCTTCTGATGCTAGGAGAACATCACCCTGAATGAACATGGGATCAATGAACCCATAAAGGGCGAGGTTACCCTAATCAACTAACATACGATGCAGATACCTAATATATATATTGAAAAAACATGTTAATTATCATAGTATTTAAAATTTAATTACTTAACTTATAAATAAAATGTACTTACATGCACCATAACGATAGGTGTGCAGAACTAGCCATTTCTTTATCGAGTACAATCTCCATAAGTTCCTTCTTTGGGATATACAGTTCGTCACCTGGACTGGCATCATGTTCCAACCTTACCAAAGTTGCGTCATTCTCCATGGTAACAACCTGTATAGACAGAAGTTTAAAAACATCACCAGGTGCCCATTTGTGGATCCCCCAAACAACAAAGATATATATCAGTAATCACAAATAAGTTATTTCATTCGTAATTAATTAAATGGTCAAATGAATACCTTGGCAGGAGCAGACATCTCTGGTCTTCCTGGATCCGACCTTTTAGGCAGAATGTCATCTCCAACATCTTATAACAAATAAAAATAAAGCATTATCTTTAAACAATAATAAATAATTTCAACTATGAATATAGAAAAACACAACTAACTGAATATATACCTCAGATGCAACAAGAAAGCTAACCAGTCTTCTTGGCCAGGGGATGAAGTTACTCGGGGCCTGACCCACTGTTTGAACCTCCTCAGTGGGCACAGGGACTCGAGCATCAGCATCTCGAATAATCTCAACAACGACCCTCACCTGATCATCCGGTAATAAACGATGGTGTATGGTATTACCTAAGTTATTATGTGCCCTCCCCAATGACACTAAGCGGCGATCATGACGATCATCAACATATAGCTCACACCTATCAGGGTCATCATCATCATCATCATCATCATCATCATCATCATCATCATCATCATCATCATCACCATTATCATCATTTTCAGACTGATAAGGAGGATCACATGAGCCCTTAGTGCTCACATGGACAGAAGGTTGGACAGAGGGTTGGACACTGGCTGTCATCTGCTGGGACATAGAAGTCAATATTGCCAGCTGCCGGGCAAACTGCTCGGCCATCTCCTGTCTAAGCTCAGTTGCAATCTCCTGTTTTAGTTGCGCTCTATCTGCATCAACATCCCTATGGCATTTGTGTGAAGATGAACCATGGTATTGGCGAATGCCGACGCCCCATCCAACACCAATGACACGGCCCGGATGGTCTGGTTTACCGATGGCAGCAGCTAAGATATCATCGCGTCCTCTAGGAACAAAGGTTCCTTGGGTTACCTGCTCGTCCAAGGCATCTTATAACGTATAAAATATCAGGTCACATCACAATTCGGTAACAATCTTAAAATGAGAATTACAATTCAAACCATACTTACAATCTTCTCAGCTACTTGGCGGGCCTCCTCAGATGTATATTGTCCCGTTTTTCTTTGTCGGGCCCTCTTCCATTTACGATGGCGTGGGGGTGGAGGTGGATCAACAACTTCTGGATGATTTTCAGTGTTAGGATCCGCCTGAGATGCTGCTTCCTGAAGTGCTTTCTTTTCCTCTTCCACCATTATCTGACCAAGTTTTTTATATCCCCCACGAGACATGACATGGGGTAGACATTCTTGCTTTGGTTTTCCTGCCCTTTTTTCCTCTTCTCCTGTTATAAATAGAAGACAATTAAATTACATAAGTAAATAAAATTAATGAAATTACATAAATTTAGAGACAAATCAAATAAGTTAACCTGAAAGCTGGGATCATGTCGGCTCTGAACAAAGCGATCCCACGTCGCCTGGTCAAGAAACGGGTACACCTCAAGTGGGTTCTTTTCACATGTTGGATTGAATACATAGTATATGCCCAGGTCGACCTTAAAAGCCCTCCAACGCTCACCAGCATACTTTATCAAACGCTTCTTCATATCCGTCGTATCCGGTATGTCAAAGGTGATCTACATTAACACCAAAAGAATCAACGAATTATTGTATGATATTAATAAGATTAAAATAAAGTAGATACAGACAAACACAGGACGTAAAAGTATAGATACTAGAATACTCTCCCATATCTGATCCTTCACGTCTGCCAGTACATCTTTCCAATTATCAATAAGTATACTAGGCCTGCTTCTAGCAAGGGTCGCCACAAAACTGTTAAACTGCTCTGCCATTGGCCCAATAGGATTGAGGTTATTATCAAAGTCTATTCTTATCCTTTGATTTGACCACGGTTGGCAGTCAAATTCCTCATTCGTGTGGCACGTCTACCCTTTCTACCCGTAGACGGGGTCTCTGACCCACTACATGAATGAGGGATATCGTCAGGATCAGTCATGTATACCTGTTTAAACAAAAAAAAACTTGTTAGTATGTCAGGATAAATATCAAACATAACTTATAAATATCGATCAACGTACATAAACATAACTTATAAATATCAACGTAAACATATAATATGACTTTAAACATAACTCAAACTAAACTTACTTTGTGGTCAATTAGTAAAGTTCTCCCATAACCCTTCTTGGTGATCATTACGAGTATCATGTACATCATCCACTTCATTTTCCTCATTGAAATTAGGCACCCGTGTTGAGAAAGATGGAGTATCAGAAATATCAAAAGTTGAATCTTGATTTCCCTCACTACCATTATACATGTTTTTTCCCTGGAGAACCACTGACCACCTTTTGTTAGAATGATCACGAATATAAAACACTTGTTTTGCTTGGGATGCCATAATGAAAGGCTCTTCTTTATTACCCACCTTATTAAGGTCCACCAATTTGAATCCTAACTCATCGGTTTGCACACCATTGTTACTGTCGACCCACTGACATTTAAAAACAGGTACTCTAAACTTCGTGTAATCAACCTCCCATATCTCTTCAATGATTCCAAAGTATGAAACGGATTCCATAATAGGGTTTTTATCTTTCGAACTAGAGAAATGCATGGACTCAGCGACGACCATAACCCCACTTTTTGCATAGTACTTTTGTCATCCTGGGACTTTGTATAGAAGGAAAACTTATTGATATCGTACCCACTCCAGCATATGACATCAAAGTTAGGCCCCTGTGCTAGCCATTTTAATGTATCAAAAGCAATACCATCCTTTGCAATTTTTTCTTTCAACCATTTCAAGAAAGTCTTGTTATGCTTGTTTAAACACCAATTTTCATTCATTCTAGGGTAAGTTTCATTGATGATGCTTTTGTGCTCACAAAAGTATGGTTCAACCTCTTCGATGTTATTCAATATATACAAATGTGCTTGAAGCACTTCCTCCCGATCCATGCACTTAACAGTGATACCTCGTGTACCTTTACCATCATATCTTCCTTCGTGACAAGACTTCGGAAGCCCTACAGGTTCCGCTTCTGACATGTAGTCTGTACAAAACTCAATAGCTTCTTCTGCAATATACCTTTCAACAATAGATGCTTCAGGACGGTGTGGATTCTTCATATATCCTTTCAAGATCTTCATCTATCACTCAATCGGGTGCATCCACCTTAAATAAACGGGGCCGCACAATCGAATCTCCCTCACTAGATGAACAATCAAATGAACCATGATGTCAAAAAATGAAGGTGGAAAATACATCTCCAATTGGCACAAGATAATGGCTGTCTCATTTTCCAAGTCATCCAACTTTTTAGTGTCAATGACATTACTACATATAGCATTGAAGAATAAGCATAACCTAGTAATGGCATGTCTGACTTTTTTAGGCAAGATGTCACGAATGGCCACCGGTAGTAGTTGTTGCATCAAGACATGACAATCATGAGACTTTAAGCCAACTAATTTGAGATCTTTCATTGAGACAAGTCTTTTGATATTTGAAGAGTAACCATATGGCACTTTGACACCCCGTAGACATTCACAGAAACTTCTTTTCTCTTTTTTTGATAAAGTATGACATGCTGGGGGCAAATAAGTCTTCTTATCCCCCACTTTATGTGAATCTAACTACTCTCGTATACCCATCGCAACTAGATCCAGATGAGCATTCACACCATCCTTTGTCTTGCCTTGAATGTTGAGAAGCATTCCGATTAAACTGTCACACACATTTTTCTCCACCTGCATTACATCAATACAATGTCTTACATCAAGCTTGCACCAGTATGGAAGATCAAAGAAGATCGACCTCTTCTTCCATATTTTCTTCTCGGTAGCCTTCTTCTAGGTCTTCCCATAGATAACATTAGTGTTGTTCACCCTGTCATAAACTTGCTCTCCAGTCAAGTCCACCGGAGCAGTTTCATTCTCCGGAAGTCCATTGAAAGCTTTTCTCAGTCTACAATAAGGATGATTACGTCGGAGAAATCTCCGATGCCCAAGGTAAACTGTCTTCCTTCCATGTTGTAGTTGATGGTAACACGTGCCTTCTTCACATATTGGACATGCTTTATGCCCCTTAATACTATACCCACACAGGTTCCCATATGCTGGAAAGTCATTGATGGTGCAAAATAAAATGGCACGCAATCTGAATGTCTCACGGCAATACCCGTCGATCACATCAACGCCTTCATCCCACAACATTCTCAAGTCTTTAATCAAGGGACTCAGATAAACATCAATATCATTTCCTGAATGTTTAGGACCCGAAATCATCATACTTAACATAATGTATTTGCGCTTCATGTACAACCAAGGAGACAGGTTGTAAATTACCAGGAGAATAGGCCATGAACTATGAATACTAAGTTTCCATATGGATTCATTCCATCGGTAGCAAGTCCAAGCCTGAGGTTTCTGGGCTCATTGCCGAAATCCAGAAACAAACTATCAATTCTCTTCCATTGCAAAGAATCGACCGGATGGCGAAGCTGTCCATCACACTTCCTCTCATCTGCATGCCATCTAATGTTCTTTGCGTCATTTACATTAGCAAACAATCGCTTGAACCACGAAATCACAGGAAGATACCATAACACCTTCGCAGGAGGACCTTTGTTAACCACATCACAACTAGAATCACTATCCTTCACTTTGTAGCATGATACCCCACACCTGGAGCACTCGTGCTTCTCTTCAAACTCTTTCCTGTACAATATGCAATCATTGGGGCAAGCGTGTATTTTCTTATACTCCATACCCATCGGACACAATATCTTCTTCGCCTCATAGTTTCGAGATGGCAATGTGTTGCCTTCTGGAAGCATGTCTTTCAACAACTCAAGCAATTCGGTAAAGCTTTTATCGCTCCACCCATTTCTCGCCTTCATATTGAACAATCTTAACACCTCTGACAATCGTGTGAAATTAGTGCACCTCGGATACAAAGCCACTTCCGCATCACTGCACAAAGTATCATACACATGTGCGCGGCGAAAAGACTCTTGCCCAACATCACGGATCATGTCCTCTAGTCCATCGTCCATTTCCACGTCATCAACTTCCTCTTTATCCGACACCCTCGGCCTGTCTAACGATTCACCATGACATATCCATGTTGTATAACTCTTGCAAATCCCCTCACAAATAAGATGATCACGTATCTCCTCAGCTTATAGTCGTCTCTCATTCAAACAGTTAACACAAGGACAATAAAACCTTCCGTTACCACTATCAGGAGCATTTGTTTTTGCAAACTGTAGAAAATCTTTCACTCCATTCTCATACCCATCACTTGTCCGTCTAGCATTCATCCAACCGCGATCCATGACTAAACCAATAACTTCGTACTTAGTCCAACATATTCATCAACCACTTCTCATGACAGGGTATGACCCTATCCCATTCGAGAAGAAAATTTTTCAACATTCGGTTAACAGTTAGTCCTTAACTCTCGTGCTCATACTTGACGAAATTTTGGCAGCATTACCCTTCGGTCTCCGACGTACACGACTTGAACGCGATGACATCCACCATGATAAAGTATGCACCCGGAGAACGAAAAGAAATGTATCAATCCGAACTTTCATCAAGTTTATAACATTAGAATCAATGAATAACTATTTTAACTGAATGAAGAAAAAGTTTTTTCCCAAACTGTCCAACTTTGGACAATTCAAGATCCAATACAATGACTGGTACATTAAGCACGTACATGTGTGCTCATTAGTATTGCATCTCAAACGGGAAACTAAGGCTTTACTAATTAATTAACATTAAGAAAAATAATGAAACACTCCAATCCCCAAGTATAATGCAAACAAAAATCAAATGAGAAAAATGGAGAGGAGAAAGCTTACCGGGTATGGGAAGAACACTCAGCCGGAAACCGCAATGAATAATGAATATTCTGCTTAATATTCTGCTCGGAACTTGTACTGTAATAGTTTCAATAACAGCAAGTGTACCTATACAAAAAGAGAAGCACTTTGTGAATATTTTCATAACAAGACCAGAATAACAAGTTCACAACAACAATTATGTAGCTTGATCAGTATAGGAGCATAAATATAGAAGAACTTTGACAAAGATAAATCACACATATAAATATAAGAAATAGCTAAGCTTACAGTAGAAAATCCAAACCAATATTCCTTAAAGCAGAAAAAATAAATAAAGAAAAAAGAAAAGAAAAGAAATCGATAGTTTAAGTAAATTGTCTCAATATTCCAATACTTGCAAATCTGATATATTTAAGTAAATTTGGCAAATCCAAAGCAAATTAATTCAGATTCACTGAGAATAACAGTAACCTAATTGGGCAGCTACTAACAAGAATAAGGTTTAATCCTATTGTTTGGATAAACAGGTCAAAGGTGTATATAAACATCAGTATCATAGGATTTAGTAAAAGAAATCTCAATCTTGGTATGTGATGTTGTTCTAAAACAGAAAATGCAGCTGGCTATTTAGCAATAATAAACACAATCAACGTTTTCAGCGCTAATTTAGATTTGATAGGGGAAAATGGAATCCTATTAGCATGTAAGATCCATTCCATTAGCTCCCACTAAATACTGAGATATATCATAACATTCATTCCATGAGATAAAATAATTAGGGGAAAATCAAGAGACAGAACTCTTACATCAATGGTTGTCTCAAATTGTTGTTGTGGAATATGGTTTACATGAGCTAAGAGTTCTTTGCTCAAATCAACTTCCAAACTAAGTTCATAATCAAAATAGCTTTAGAAAAAGAAAGAACAATATACAAGAGAACAAAGCAACCACATTTAAAGACTTGAATTTAGTATATAGTAGAACAAGACCTGACAAGGCTCATGACTCTATTTAAGCTTAGAAACCCATAAGGCTTTTCTCCTTCACAGGGATTAATCAACCCAACTCATAGAATCAAATAAAGATAATTAATCTGATATCATTTACCAAAACTTATTGATTTCAGAAAGGAATGAAAGAGAGAGCATCATAAATCATCTATCATACATTTACACGTCTGTCATTTATCTCTGCAGT
This sequence comes from Sophora flavescens, assembly GCA_030762895.1. Classification (NCBI taxonomy): domain Eukaryota; kingdom Viridiplantae; phylum Streptophyta; class Magnoliopsida; order Fabales; family Fabaceae; genus Sophora; species Sophora flavescens. The sequence continues at coordinate 181,550,323 of CM061067.1, forward strand.
ATAATATGAAGATGATGCAAGTAATGCTACCAATCTTCCTTTGTTTCTGGTTCAACTGCCAGGATACACGGCAAGACTCTCGCTTCAAATCTACCCCAAAAATCTAAAAAAAAATTGAAGAAAAGGGTTTACCTTTGTAGGAGAGAGGAGGGTGACCCTGAAGAGATCAATGGCTCGAGGTCAGGACTTTCCACTTTGATTGCTCTGACACCACTGTTGGTGTAAGGTGTAACACCCCGATTTTCGTTGCTTCGTAATATCGGTAACAAATATATAAACATATATTTTTATCCGAGACTCAAAATGATTTTGGGTAAACCACTATCATTTTTATATCATGCTTTATATTATAAGGTTACGATGAAATCTTGGGTTGAAAATTCAGACGGAACCCGATCCACGTTTTCACTGACAAGTAAAGTTTACTTCTCAGAAAACCTAATTTTAACTCGTGAACGAGATGAAAAATGTTTTTATCGTATTTACTACAATACTGGAAGTTTTGAAAAATTGAGCGTAAAAATTAAAATATTATATTTGCTGCGGGCGAATACGTCGAGATATCTCTAGGAAAAATCTGTGTCAGATGAACCATGGAGTCGGCAACGGGGCCGAGGTGACGGATTTGACCGATGTGATAAGCATTTATTACAAATGAATCTTTTGCCTGGAAATGACGATTTTACTCTTGGCTCTTCGTGAATATTTCAAGCCATGCCATTGTAATTTTTGACCAAATTACCCCTAATCCACACGGTTTCCTTCTCCATTTCAAGTATTTAGACATCCCTTTTCCTAGCCATTAATGAGCATTTATGTTAAAGTGGATATATCATTCAATGTAAACAAGTAAGTCATAGGCAAGTCATTTTCTGCTCAAACTGTCACGAAATTATGACTCTTTTCTGTTCAGAATCTCGGAAAACTTTCTACATGAAAGTTTTTCATCTTTCTCTCTTATTTCCAACGACATAAAGATCATCAAAATCGGACAAGTATATTGAGAGATATGTCCAAATTACCGAAACTACTCTAAATCTTCATCATCTTTATCTTTCTCTCTAAACTTCTCAAGAACACTTAGAAAACCAAGGTTAACTAACCATGATTTGCAACCCAAAATATCTTCTCCCTAACATGTGGTGTAGGAGGCAGCCACATCTCTTCAAAATTTATGACCACATATTTTATTAACCATGATTATAAATAAACCCTAGTTAGGTTATTATAAACTATGGTTAAGTTATTATATTATTTTCTAACTTAACCTTGATCAAATAAACTCAACCATGGTTCTTTTATCTCATTGAACCACATATTTTATCCTCACACCCACCTCTAAACCACACCCATCATCCACATGCTTGAACCATTTTCACTCATTTTCCAACTTCATCATTTTGTCTCTCTCAAAACTTCATGTTCTTCATTTTCTCTCACAAGTTCTTCATTTGTTCTTCATTTGTTCTTCACTTATTCACCATTTATCTCTAACTTAGAAACATGATCTCATGATTCTTCATTCATGAAACTTGTTCCTTAGATCAATAACCATTACTTAATCCATTTTGTTCTTGAATCCATGAACTTTCAAGTTCATCCTTTCTCTCCTTCAAATTCGGCCCATACCCATATATAACCATCCAAACCTTGTTTTTATCTTCTAAGATCATATTCTCACTTAACTAGATGATCTAAACAATTTCTATTTCACATCTCAAGTTATTTCCCCACAAAACACAAAGAACTCCTTAGTGTTCTTGTTAAGATCATCTTTGTTCTTTAAGTTCTTGAATAAATCTTTTTATTCCAAGGTGAGGAATCTCTCTCTTAATATTGCTATTTTAAGCTTTTCTATTCACAACTTTTATGGATTTATGCTTGTGTTCATCATGTTCTTCATATGAGTCAAAGTTCTCGAAGCTTTCTTCAAAAATTCATAACTAATTCTAGAAAAATCCTTTTGACATGAAACCAATTGCTATGATCTCATAATCATCTCTATTTTCATCACCTAGAAGTATATGATCATGAGAAATTTCCTTCCAAATTTTCTGAGTTGGACCGAATCCATGAAAAAGTGGTGTTCATGAGTTTTGTTTCATTTTCATGTCTTGATTCATGATTCAATCATCAAGTACCTTGATAGTTCTTGTAAGTAAGTAAATAGAAGATAAAAAATCAAACTTTAACCTATTGGTTTCATTAAGGCCGAAACCCTAGCTATGAACACTTGATGGTTTAGTGATTCAAAAGTTGTTTTGTAACACTTGAATCCAACTCTAAGTCTTGTATATTGATTAAATCCAAGAGTTGAAGAAATTTTAAAAACTTCTAGCCTATGATCTTGAGAAAACCAAACCCTAGTTCTTGGAACTAGATGAGTTTTGATCCATGTTCTTGGTTCATAATCTTGGTTTAAACTCTTAATCTTGTTTAAGTTACTTATGGATCATAAATCCCTAAGTTAACAAAATTTTAATTTTCCCTAACCTAGAAAAGTTGTTGAGGCCGAACCTTAACCTCCATGAGTCAAGTATGTTTTTATTTGATTTTGATTTATTTTGGTTGCGATTCGTTATGAAGGAATCGATCGGGTTGGTTTGACCTAAAGCCGACGGAAGAAACCGGATCAAATCGGGAGATTATTTGAAACCGTTAGTTCGAGTCTTCAAGAGGTAAGGGGAGCTTACCTGAGGGATTTTCTCAATAACTATTTGCTTTTAGTGTGGGTTATATGATTTATATGTGGTTGTGGTTATTTGTTTATGTTGTTTATGTTGTGTGGTTTATCTATGTATCGGTGATTAATCTGCTTTTAATTTATTTAATTATCTGCAGTAGTATATTATATTGCTATGATGCATGATCTGCCTGGTGACATAAGTTTGATGAGGTTGTTGAATGTTGTTTAAGAGGCCTGACAGTGGTCAGTGCACAACCGATTAATCAGATAAAAGATTTAATAAGCTGTGAAAATTATATTCAACGTTTTATGGGGAATGTTGGAATATAATAGTGGTGGAAAATATTATTTTGGAAAAATAAGGAGTTTTTGATAAATACTATTATTTTAAGGATTTATTAATGTAAAAGAAATTTATGAGTCACGGTAAGAGCGTAGCCGTGAAATTTTTTTGTACTGCTAATTTTTACGCAAGAAATTCCGAAATATTATAAATAATTATTTTGTGAAATTAATATTCGAAAATAATTTATAAAAATAATAATAATAATATAAAAAAAATTTAAAAAAAGTCAAAGTTTGACTTTAAAAACATTTTCTTGGAAAATGATAAACGACTGCAAGTTTCGAAATTATTTACGGCGAAAGTTTAAAAACAACAGTACTTATTTTGAGAAGAGATTTAATCTGAATTGATTTAATTTTTAGAGCTGAAGTTTCAGTAAAAGAGTTCTTGATGATTTGACGTTTTACAAACGAATTTCAAGTAGAAAGGATTTTCGGTAAATGAGTTTTACTTAATGACGTAAAGGACGATATAGAACTTAGTAACCGAGATGTCGGGGTACTAGTGTTCTTAAGACGTTGTCTTATTTTGGATTTTTTTTTACAGGCAAAAACGATGTAAAACGATGATATGGAACTTAATAACCGAGACGTCGGGGTATTAAGGTTCGTTGTGTGGTAGACTGGGTATCTATGTAAAGAAGTTAAAACATTTTGAGATGTTTTCTATTACCACGAACCTAAGACTGATTGCAAGGTCTAGGGGCTTCGTGATTGAGCACTCGGACTTTGAGGTCCTATGTTGTTAATAAAAGTTGTAAAGATGCTAAAACGATGATGCTTTTGAGAGCATTCGATGTTAAAATGATGATGGTTTTGAGAGCATTCGATGTTTAAAATGATGATGCTTTTGAGAGCATTCGATGTTTAAAACGATGATGCTTTTCAGAGCATTCGATGTTTAAAATGATGATGGGTTGTAAACTTTTGAGAGCTTTGACAAATAAAGATATAGCACAAAGAAAAGTGTTGAGAACAAAATGTTTTTCTTGCATGCATTTGGCAGACGTGCCATGATCAAACGAGTGATTACCTTGCGGCGTCATGGTAGATCATAAAGATGTTCTTATTGTGCCGGGTGGACAATGAGGCCCCATTAACGTTGTAATCACCTGTGCCACGATGTTGGATAGTGTGAGATGGGTTTTGGCTGTGTGCCTGTGACTGTGTGTCTGTGACTGCGTGTCTGTGGCTGTGTCCCTGTAACTATCGAGTCTGATCAACTCATCACGATGTTGGAGATATCTCATGAGATTAGGTATGAATGTTTAGATGATGTTTTGAAGTGTTCATGCATAGTTTTCCAACGTTGATGTTTGGGGTGTGAAACCCATTGATAAACGATGTGATATAATATGAATGAGTACGTTGTTATAAATATGTATATGTGTATGTGCCTTCTTTTGTGTTGCACATTTAGTTATGGTGATAAATCCATATATTGGCGTCTCACCCTTACAAACATATCAGAGTCGTACAAGGGGTATGATCCCTACAAGAGGAAGAAGGTTGTCTAATTCGAGGCATGCTGTGTTGCTCCTATCGGTTGTAGTGTCTGTTAGTTACGACCAGCTTAGGTCCTATTATGTTATATAATGGTTTGAGGATAAAACTGATTATGATTTAGGTGTGAAACCATATGAGGCAGTATAGTTGTATGACTTATATACATTGTGTATTTAAGTGTAATTTGATTACGTTGTTGTTATTATGTGGTTAAAAGAAAAAAAATTATCACCATATTTTGAAAATATGAACGTTGAGAAAGCATTATTTTTCGAAAGCAACCAGCAAATTAAGTTTTATTTCCGCAAACGGGTAACCATGTGATGACCCGAGTTAGGGTGTCTCATAAGGGTTGAAGAACCCGACGGCGCTCTTCCTGCTCCTCCGCCCATTGAGTAGTGAATTGTGGTAGCGATGAGTGAAATGATGATAAACCAAGGTGTCAAAGAAATCAAAGAAAAATAAAAATAGAAATAGAAATCAAAGGCTTCATAACAACTGACGCAAATCAAAGAAATCAAAACGAAAAGGAGGGAGAGTGAGCACAGGCATGCAAGAGGGGTTTTTGGGTCAAAGGTCTCTTAGCAGCACGAAAATGAAAAGGAGGATGAGGGAATTAATAATGATAGAGGAACAATACACATCGGTTAAAACAAAAACCGTTGTTATAATGTTTTCCACATCGGTTATTAATAAAACCAATGTTACAAGTTATATTATTCATTTCCTTAATTTTTTATTCGTTTTTCCACATCGGTTTTTAAAAAACTGATGTTAAAACATAAACATTTCCAAATCGGTTATGACAAAACCGATGTGTTAAATTATGCATTTTTAAATTTTTTTATTTTTGGTTCAATTTTCAACATCGGGTTTTTAAAAACCGATGTTAAAACCTTTATAACATCGGTTTAATAGAAAACCGATATTAAAAATTTTCAATTTAATTTCAAAAATGCTACCGCCTCCTTTTTCACATCGGTTTTCTGAAAACCGATGTTAAAACCCCGATGTTAAAAGTATATTTTGCACTAGTGATAAGTATAATCTTTAGTTTATCTCATTGTTAATTTTTTAAACTAAAATCATTAAATTGAATTAGATAATATTCTTTATGGATAAATTGCTTTAACGGATTCTGACCCGCATAGAATTGGAGTTGAAGAGAATGTGACAGTCAAATTGCCGTGATTACGCCCATTATGAAGGAGAAGTATGACTATCAAAGATATATTAATGACTATTAAAGATTTATCAAATAATTTTTCAAATCATGTTTTAAAGATTGTTATTTTAATTCAATTGTGGATTCGAAAAAGGTATCTATTTTATCAATATCCTCCGATATCAACATTATTGATATGATTTAATCTTGTGTTGATTTTCATTTCAAAATCACAGTTTGTATCCAGTTTGAATGTATTAAATTTATAATCAATATATTTAATCATTACTGATATAGTATTAGTTTTTATTAAAGATACATTTATTTTCATTTTAAAATTGCTTTAAAAAGTTTTCTCCATGTTTTGAATATTAATTGCTTTAAAAAATATCAAATCAAGTATTGCGCTGCACAATTTTGAATATTAATTGAATTAAAAAGAATATCAAATCAAATTGATAATATGTGTTAATGCTGGAAAATTTAAATATGTGATTTGTACTTCACTCTTTTTAAAAATAATTGCTCCCTCTATTATTTAATATGCATATCAATATGAATAAATTCATTAATGAAAACATGAATGAGCAAATTTATTAATTTGCTTTACAATATTTTAAATTTGTCAACATGCAAAATTTATTTAATGAATATTAATGTTATAAATTTTAAATATGTGATATGCATGTAATGTCATTCATGATATTTGCTATACCTTTTTTTTTTTTGTTAAAATTAAATGTCAACTTTTAATATCCATTAAGTTAATGCTATTCATTCTTTAAAACAAAAATAGTTAATGCTATACATTGCTGTAATCAATGGCGTTAATCAAATAAATTATTTTGATAATGACATAAATTTGACCGCATCTTTATCAAATATATTTCGATTAGTACTATTCAAGTTTAAATTTATATATGGAACCAACATACATTGAAATCAATTATATGAAATCACTCACAATTAATATCGAATATTGACTCCATTATGCGATGAACCAATTTTATTAAATCGGGAATTTTCTCCCACATTTAATGACTATAATAAAGGCTTGCGTTTAATATGGAATTAATTGAATATGATATGGAAATAATTCATGAAAATATTTTGAATGGTATTATTCAGGTTTAAATTCAAAAGATATGGAATCAACATATATTAAACTCAATTATATGGAATCAGTCACAATTAATATCGAATATTGAACTCATTAAGTGATAAACCAAATATATCAAATCAAAAATTTTCTCCCACATTTAATTACTGCATTAAAAGCTTGTGTTTGATGATATCGAATTAATTCAAATTGATATGGAAATAATTCAGAATTGATCAATTCGAATGGTGCTATTCGGATTTAAATTTAAAAGATATGGAATCAAGGAATATTCACAGTTAATATCAAATATTAACACCATTAAGTGATAAGCCAATAATATCAAATCAATATTAATTTAAAATGATATGAAATTAAAGTAGGTAGGACTTCGAATGGTACCATACACGGTTTAAATTCAAATTTTAGTCTTCCAGTTAAAAATTAAGAATTCAAAAAAGAAACCTTAAAAAACATTAAGAAGAAAACCAATTCTGAAAACATATGACCCCAATTCTAAAATCATGAATCATGTTATGTCCTCGCTTGAAAAAAAAATGAATAATGATAATAAACAAAAATGGAAGAGAAGAAAACCAAGAACAATAACACTCAGGAGTTATTTTTAGAACCAATAAAAAGGAATAAATGAAAGTATCAATATCAAAGAGATCATTGTATTCTTTTCTTTCCACAATTGCATGTGAGATTTTTTGAAGGGGTGTTTCCAATGACATTCAATAGCATAATAGTTATTCAATATTGTAGGAAACAAATCATAAGAAATTGCCCCTTTTGTAAAAATATTCACGGAAGATAACAATACTATGAAAAATACATATCAGATGGAAATGGAAAAGAGAGAAGAAAGAGAAAGAGAGTTTACCTAAGAGGGAAAAACGAAAAGAAAACTAAGATGGGGAAATGGAAAAGACAACGGAATAGAAAAAAAAAGGATGAAGATTGTTTACCTTATAGTGATGGCGGTGCTTCTCGCGACATGCAATATCAACACACATATAGGGTTAGCATTTAGCAACATTATCATCAATGTAGTATAGAGGTTGAACAGAAATGAAAAATCAAACTAAAAGGGAGAAATGGAAATGGAAACAAGAACTGAGAGAGAGAATATGGAAAATGTTTGAATAAAAGGTTGATTATATTTGTTCAGAAAATATTTGGAAAATCTATAGTAAATCAAAATCAAATTTGAATATATTAATGATTCATCCTAGAATCTCTCACGTAATAACACGTAAGGGCTTGATGATGTGTCATTGCTCAGAGAATGACACCTAAGAAATTTTGTCTTAAGGTACATTCTAATATATATATATATATATATATATATAATAGATAATAGATATCCTCTAGGAGCTTTGACCAAGACATTGATGAGTTGTCAAATTTTAAATGATGTAGCATTCATCGACAAGACACGAGTGGAACACATGTGCAGGGTAAACATTACCCTAGAATTCAACTTATTTATTTTGTCTGCCATGGGATATCAGCATCATCAATACACATGAACAATTGTCAAGTTATTTTACTGTTACCACAACAGTTGCAGCCACATGTCATGTTAATAAATTTTTTACATTATTTTATTATTTGCTTTTTATAATTTATTTATTTTATTGTTTTAATTTTTTAAAACCAACTAAGTTTGTAATTCAAGTTTCAAACACGCAAGTTTAGTCAGACATTGCGTGTGAAATTCAGTTGCCCAGAGTTTTGTCACTTCTCAAGCAAGTTTTTGTTTTCCTTTTCCTTTGACTTTATTTTCAAAAATACAAAGTTCTCCTGCTCAAGAAGAAATTGTGCCTCGGGGAGTTTGAACGAGCTTCATCTAAGAAACCCACAAATAGGCAAGTTTAAACACAAACGTAATGGAGGACCTGTTCGCGGTGGTAGGGATGGTGATTCTGGTAGATATGGAGGAGCATGGTTCTGCTGCGTAGAGCTTGCGGCGGACGGACAATTGGGAGGAGCTGCTGGTAGTTTTACCGAAAATAGATTTTAATGTATTCTCATTTACTCATGAACACCTATTAGAACTAACCTCCAGCCATAACTTTGTTAGACTAGGGACTCTATACTGTTATGTACAGAGATCAGATTTTTTCCATCAAGAAACTGATCCCTTCTTTTTAGGAAACAGATATCCCACTATCAAACTATCACCTTAACAACTTAACTAACCATTATCTCTTAAAAACTGAAAAAGAGTAACGTAACTAAGACTTGTTCAGTTAGTGGTGGAATGTGTGAGAGATATTAGGGTCACTTTATCTTTATTTTAGAAATTAAAAATAAAGCCCAACATTCTCCCACTTGGTCCAATATTTCTCACACTTTCTGATATCTATAACACTGATAACTTTATGCTCACATCCAAAAGTTAATCACATGAATCATGGCGGTAGGTTCTCTAAGTAAAATTATTATTACCTTCCATGTATCACAATGTGATCACCCTTAGCAAAAGCAACAACTTCAACTGAATGAATAACTGAATGAACATGTTCAAAATTTATTCTTGAGTCCAAAATACATGTCTTTCTCAACAAAATGTATACATCAAAAGAGAAGACAAACAAATAACAAAAGTTTCATTGCAATTTAAATAGAGCTCATAACTAAATTGAGTCCCATAGACATTACATGATCCGTGAACAACTTAGTTGGCATGCCTTTTGTCAATGGATCCGCAACCATTAATTCAGTGCTAATGTGTTCAACAACAATTTCATTTGATTTGATACGTTCCTTCATGGCTAAATACTTTATGTCAATATGCTTGCTTCGACTTCCACTTTTATTGTTTTTAGCCATAATAACAGCAGCTGAATTATCACAATATATCTTCAATGGTCTTGAAATGGAATCAACCACTTGTAGACCAGCAAAGAAACTTTTCAACCAAATACCCTTTGATGTTGCCTCGAATAAAAAAACAAACTCGACTTCCATGGTAGAAGTAGCAACCATTGTCTGTTTTGAACTTTTCCAAGATATTGCTCCGTTAGCCATCATGAAGATGTATCCAGATGTTGACTTACGAGAGTCAACACAACCAACAAAATCTGAGTCCGAGAAACCAAATACTTCCAAAATGTCAGATCTTCGATACATAAGCATGTAGCCCTTGGTTCCTTGAAGATACCTTAACACTTTCTTTTCACCTTTCCAATGTTCCATTCCTGTATTACTTTGATATCTCCCAAGCATTCCAACCGTAAAAGCAATGTCAGGTCTCGTACAAACCTGATCATACATAAGGCTTCCGACAACAGAAGCATATGGAATGTTTTTCATTTGTTCCCTTTCAAGCTAATTTTTAGGGCATTGATTCAAATTAAATCTATCACCCTTCACAATAGGTGCCACACTTGGTGAACAATCTTTCATTCTAAATCTTTCTAGAATTTTGTTAATATAGGTCTTTTGAGACAAACCAAGAATTCCTTGAGATCGGATTCTATGGATCTCAATGCCAATGACATATGATGCCTCACCCATATCTTTCATGTCAAAATTCTTATAAAGAAATTGTTTCACCTCATGTAACATCCCAAAGTCATTAGTTGCAAGAAGTATATCATTCACATATAAGACCAAAAAGATTATTTTGCTCCCACTAACCTTGTGGTATATGCATTGATCCATATTGTTATCAACAAAACCAAATGTTGAAATGACACTATGGAATTTCAAATACCATTGATGGGATGCCTGCTTTAGTCCATATATAGATTTCTTGAGCTTGCAAACCAAGTGAGCCTTATCACTAGAGGAAAAACCTTCAGGTTGTGTCATATAAACCTCTTCCTCTAGGTCACCATTAAGGAAAGCCGTCTTCACATCCATTTGATGTAATTCTAAGTCAAAATGAGCAACCAATGCCATTATAATGCGTAAGGAGTCTTTCGTGGACACAGGAGAAAAAGTTTCTCTATAATCAACTCCTTCCTTTTGAGTGAATCCTTTGGCAACCAATCGGGCCTTGTATCGGTCAATGTTGCCCAATGAGTCCTTCTTGGTTTTCAAGACCCATTTACATCCAACAGGTTTTACCCCATTAGGCAACTCAACATGATCCCACACTCCATTATTTTCCATAGAATCCATTTCATCCTTCATAGCATCATACCACAACTTAGAATCACTATAGTTAATTGCTTGTGAAAACGTTTTAGGATCATTTTCAGCTCCAAAGTCATGTTCAGACTCTTGCAAATACACTTGAAAATCACTAGGAATCGTCGATTTCCTCATTCTAGTCGACCTTCTTAATGCTGCATCCACAACCTCTTGAGGAGGCTGTTGTTCAGCAATTTTCTAAACTTCTTGTATTTGTTCTTGAACAATTTGATCTTCTAGAATAGGTTCAACTTGACATGGAGCTTGAGTCACTTGATTTTGGTGTGCATCACCAAAAACTACTAGTTTATAACTTGACGTGGGAATCGTGTTTTCACATTGATCTTTCTCAAATCCAATGTTTTGAGTTAGATCACTCCTACTAGCCACGTCATTCTCAAGGAACTTTGCATTTCTTGATTCAACAATTCTAGTGCTATGAGTTGGACAATAAAACCTGTTACCTTTGGACCTTTCAGCAAACCAATGAAATATGCACTAGTGGTCCTTGGGTCTAACTTCCTTTCATTTGGATTGTAAATCCTAATTTCATCTGGGCAACCCCAAACGTGCACATGCTTTAAACTTGGTTTCCAATCTTTGAACAATTCAAAAGGTGTTTTAGGAACCGCTTTTGTTGGAACCCGATTCAATATGTACTTGCTGTCTTAAGAGCTTCACTCCATAGTGAGCGAGGAAGTTTGGAGTTGCTAAGCGTACTCCTCACCATGTCCATCAAGGTTCGGTTCCTTCTTTCAGCCACACCGTTTTGATCCGGCGAGCCAGGCATGGTGTATTGGGCCATAATACCATGCTCTTGAAGAAACTTTGCAAATGGACCAGGCGCTTGTCCACTCTCAGTGTATTTTCCATAAAATTCTCCACCTCTATCTGATCTCACAATCTTTATTTGCTTTCCGCATTGTTTCTCTACTTCTGCTTTGAAAACTTTAAAAGCATCTAATGCTTCATATTTGTTATGAAGTAAGTAAAGATACATGTATCGTGAGTAATCATCTATGAAAGAGATGAAGTATTTTTGACCATGTGAGTCCATATCGGGACAACATATATCAGTATGTATGATTTCTAATATTTCTGAACTCCTCTTGGCATTTTTCTTTGTCTTGTTAGTCTGCTTTCCCTTTATGCAGTCTACACAAGTGCCAACATCAGTAAAATCAAGAGTCCCAAGTAATCCATCATTCACCAACCTTTTAATTCTTTCTATGGAGATATGTCCTAGTCTCCTATGCCATAACATTGAGGATTTTTCATTCACGATACAACGTTTAATACCGGCCTTTTTCCTGTGTAGCCATTAAACTATATGGAATCGTGTCGGATAAATTAATTTTGAACAAACCGTCATTCAACACACCATTTCCAACAATAGTAGACTTAAACAATAAATCAAATCCGGATGCGTTAAAATTTATTGAATAACCCAAAGGAATAAGTCTTGAAACCGAAATTAAATTCCTAGAAAACCCGGGAATAAAAAAGACATTATTCAATTCAAAAACAAATCCAGATTCTAAATTAAGTCTACATGAGCCAATAGCTTCCACATGCGAACGCATCCGGTTTCCGGAATAGATGAATCGTTCACCTTCATTTGGCTCCCTCAGGCTTGAGAAGCCCTGCATGGTATTAGCAACATGGATAGTAGAACCCGAGTCAATCCACCATGTATCATGACAAATATCAGTCATATTAGATTCAAAACATACAAAGGAAAAAACATTACCCTTCTTTCCCAGTCAAGCCTTATGCTTATCGCAGTCCTTCTTCATGTGCCCCTTCTTTTTATAGAAAAAGCACCTGGACTCCTTCTTAATTTTGGCAATAGGAGGTATGCGTTTCCTTTCCTTCTTGTCCTTTTTCCCTTTATCATGGGTCACTGTAAGTGCACCTTCAACAATTTCTTGAGCAAGTCTCCCTTCCTCTTGAACACACATGGTTGTGAACACCTAATTTTGCCCGAATTTTTTTTAATCAATTTTTGAAAATAAAAAAGACAAGACTGATAACAAAAAAAAAACTTTGCAAAAAATGTTTTTTATTCTTGGCCCATTACATCATCAAATGGAGCCAATTTTCGTTTTTATCTTTTGGGCCCATTATCCCAAACCCAACCAAAAGTTTGTTTTTATTCTGATTGTTAAAATAAAAAATAATAATTTTTTTTTTGAAATGATCAGCACCTATGCTTGTACCCCTCTTTGTCTTCTTCTTCTTTTTCAAAAAAAGCGGGACAATGGTACAAGCCATCCTTACCCACTGCTGCCCCTGCAAGGTGGTGGAGCAAAGGCTGATTTGCTCCCCACTACTTGTAGCCACCAGCTGGCCCAACAAGAAGATTTGTCATCTTCTTCCCTCTGGTGCTATATATTGAACAGTTACCAAAGGAAGAAAGGAGGAAGGGAAAAAGAGATGAAATTTTCTTCTCCATTCTCGTTTCTGCTTTCAAAAAAACAAAACAAAAAAATTGTCAACAAAGATACTGAAAGAAGGAGAGCAAGAACAGAGAGGAAAACTAAAGAAAGAAAAAACACCCAGAGACCAATTTCCTTGATACTCTTAGCCATGACCACTCCCTCTTTGATCTTTTTTTTTTCATTTTTCTTCTCCTACTAACAGGATCGATCCACTTCTTCCTCCCTCCATATCTTCTTCCATCTATTTTTCATTTTTTTACCCACAGAACCCTTTTTTTTCTCCCTATTATCTTCTTCCTCTATTCTACCTTCATCATTTTTTTCAGACCCACACAGACCTTCATACCTTCATCATCTCTAAAAAAAACTTCCTTTGCATCTCCTCTCTTCTCACTGATAGTCGCGTACTGCCCTTGATAGAAGACCTCCGGCCGTTGCCCGGAGCCGCTGCTCATCGATGCTGCAGAGGAGGCGTGCGCCGCCTGTCCGTGTCTGGGCCGAGCTCCACCATACGAACCACCACGCCGCACCCAGAAGCCACCGCACGAACGGCCGTCCACCCTCGCCGTCCGCGCTGCCGCTGGTTCCAGTCGCCTCCATCAACACCTCCTTCAGCTCCATTGTTGGTAACAAGGAGGCTTGGGAGCCTCTGTTGCCTCCCCTCCTTTTTCCCCTTTTTATTCTTTTAACCTTTTTATGTTTGCTTGACTTATGCTGATAGCTCTTTTTGATATTTGGTTGGGTTTGGGTTTGTAGCATGTGGCCCATTTGTTTTGTTTTCCATCTGTGTTGTTTTTATTATTTTTAGAATTTGGGCCAAACAGAAAACAAAAGAGTAATTTGTTTTTTTTGTGATTGGGCCAGGGATGTAGTTAGACCCATTAGCATGAAATATAATTTATGGGCTAACTACTAGGTCTCTCTTTTTTTTTTCTTTTGTGGTGGGTATAAAAATTAAAAGAATTTCGTTAAAACAAAAAAGGTGATAAAAAACAAATAAATAAAGTGTTGTATGAATTGTAAGTGTTCATCGTATATCTTTGCTATCTTTAACCCTGTGCAAGAGTGAATCCCCGTTAAAAAAATATTAAATGTTTTTTTTAATTTATACTTTTAATCAATTTTACCCAATTTCATTTTTTATAAAAAAAATATCTTTTTGAATTCACGCAACAATCTACAATGTTGATGTATGATTTTTCATCCTCAAGTGTTGTATGAATTGTAAGGGTTCATCGTATAACTTTGCTATCTTTAACCTTATGCAAGAGTGAATCCCCGTTAAAAAAATATTAAATGTTTTTTAATTGATACTTTTAATCAATTTTACCCAATTTCATTCTGATAAAAAAAATCCTTTTAATTCACGCAACAATCTACGACGTTGATGTATGGACTTATTCATCCTCAAGTGTCGTATGAATTGTAAGGGTTTATCGTATAGCACTGCTATCTTGGACTCTAAGCAAAAGTGGATTTATTTTTAAAATAAAATCCCTTTCTTTAACCAAAAAAAATCAAAATTAAAACCTTTATCAAAATTAAAAATCAACCAACCCATCAAAATTTTCAAAAGAACTACGTGGCTTTGAGTTTCCCATCGCACCCAGGAATACGTAGGAGCGAGATAAGTTATCTTGCCAAGCCAAAACTAAATCTTCCTTTTTTTGTGTCTCTTTTTTTGTTAAAATAATTAATCAAAAATAATTAAACTTTTCTATTTTTAGGGGTGCCCTGTGGACTCATGTGCCATGTTCAACCTCATTTAGTTTTTTTTTTATAAACCATAAATTCAAAAAATATAAATTAATAAAAATAAAAAATTTAAAAAATTTAAAATAAAAAAATAACTCTTTCTTGTAAATAATTTTCGGGGTAAAATAAACATTTAAAAAGTTATTAAGAGGTTTTGCACAATTAACTTGAGGTACCGTTTTTTTAAACGGGCGATGTCGGGTGCTAATACCTTCCCTACTCGTAACCGACTCCCGGACTCATCTCTCTTTCTTTTTTTTAAAGACCAGTTTACCTTTAAATAATTGGGTTTACTAAGATTTTCCCAATAAAAATTTTAGTGGCGACTCCTCTTTTTTTTTTTTTTTTTTCCCTTTTTAGCGGCTCCCGGACGGGACGGTCGCTACAGCTGGCGACTCCATTGGGGACCTTTGAGAGTCAGGCCTATCATAGTTGGTTGTGCATTTTTTTTTAAAAAAAACATCTTTGAAAATATTTGCTTTACCCTTTTTGTTTTATTTCTTTTATTTAATACTTTCATAACTGCTTTTGTATATTCTTGCAACCTTAGGGTAGAAAACTTTTGTATTGGTGTTGTTTGTTCCTTTTTGCAGGTTTGGGGTAGTTTTGTTTTAGTAGGTTTTTGTGAAGGTTTGCATGCTCCCATCACACACATCACTATCATATGTTGCACACACTTTTGGGCTCTATACCCGAGTCTTGGAACGCCATAAGATTAGAAGGGGCTTCAGTGAAGTTATGTGATGCTTTTGCGTCCCTGACAGCCACTGATTCTCCCGCTCGGATTGCTACCGGTACATGGACTACCATATTGTGACTTATTTGTCCCTGTGGTGAGTTTCATGGATTCAGATCCTTATCTTTTAGATGAGGGTAATCCGGGGACCATATGTTTAGGGGTCTAGATCTGTCCCGAAAGTCATGCACATAAAATGCCATTAGCAGCCTACCAAAATAGGGTCTTGACTTCAGAAGTCCCAACTTTAGGATATGACCTATGTAGGACAAAAGGGAGAACATTCCATCTTTTTCTGCAACATGAATAATCACGTTTATATCTCATGCATCATAACGATTTTTCTGCACGCATCCCGCATGCACCTTAACATGCCACTCATTCATGCATTCTGTTACACTCATTGTATGCTCGTGCATGTAGTATTTTAGGCCATGCATCATCAATATGTCAGTCATTCATGCATCTTGGTACGCTATCATGCATAAGTAATTTTGCTTTCCGAATGTTATTAATAAAATAAAATTTCCTTTGCACAGATAATTTGGTAAGAGAAAACACCTTTGATAACAAGAGATGGAAAAAATCAGACACACTAGCAATGCTCCCACAACCAAGAATTCCAGGGTGATTTTGAACTCATTAGAGAATCTGAAAGAGTTGAGCCAATCTTTGCCTCAAGAACATCGAAAAAGCTTCGTCAAGAAGTATGGAGGGATCTTGGACCTAATTTTCATACCGGTTGAAGCTACTGTTTTGAGTGCTCTAAGTCATTATTGGAACTCACCTCTCAGATGTTTCGAGTTTCCAAACATGGACATTACACCCACCATTGAAGAATATGCTTGCCAGTTAAGTTTGCCAATGCAGAAAAATCCCGTTGTGTACTTTCACCTGGGGCAATACTTGACCACTGCAAGCATAGCAGGGTTATTAGGGCTTCCTGAAGTTGAAGTGAACTTGACCGGGCATTCAAACTCGCGAGGGTTAACCCGAAAGTTTCTCGAAAATCATTTGAGGAAACTAATGGATCGACAAGACCGGGAAACCTTTGAGAGGGTATTGGCACTAGCAATATATGGGTTGGTTCTATTTCCATCGGCGCTAGACATGATAGATCAAGCAGCAATGGATGTGTTCTTCACAGTTGAAAGAAAGAAAAACCCCGTGCCAGCAATATTGGCTGAAACACTTTTGACTCTAGAATTTTGCCAGCGGCATCCAAAGGGGAAGCTCAGATGTTGTGCACAGTTGCTCTATGTATGGGTCATGACTCACATGTACGCAAAAGGCTATACCAACCACCATTCAGATCCACTAAGAGGCTTCCATAACATCCCTATAAGACAGCTTAATGAAGAGGAATGGAAGAGCGAGTTTGACAAGGTGGAAAGAGACTCTTTTAAGTGGGTATGCCCATGGTACGAAAGTCAACAGGGTCAAGATATCATTTATAGTTGTGGTGATTATCCAAATGTTCCTTTGATGGGCCCAAGAGGGTGCATATCCTACACACCCGCCATAGCCTTACGACAACTTTGTTGGACGCAAACCGTGCCCCGGGAAGAACAACTCGGTGGATGCTGCTTCCGATACGAGGATGGTGAGAATACCAAGTTGTTGGCAAAAGAAGTTAGAAATGCATGGAAAAATGTGAGGATGGCGGGGAGATCACAGTTGGGCCGACCAATCCTAATCATCGTCTCAGAGTATGAAGCATGGAGAAAATCAAGGAAAGGTCCCGTGAACATTCCTGCAGAAAGCACGAAAGCTGAAGATTACTCCCCTTCGGTAACTCAAATGGTAGAACAACTGAAAGTCCTGGAAGCGCAAATGAAGGAAATGGAACAAAAAAAGCAAGATGCCGAGATGAAAATAGCCATTGGTCAGAAGCGTTGTGAGAAGTTAACAAAGGAAAATGAACATTTAAAAGATTTGTGTGCAGACATCTCGCAACCTCGAAAGTCCGGAAGAATACAGACAAGGTCCCGTCGAGCGTCACAACTAGGATCCAGAATCTTGAAAGCAAAGTATTTTCCTTGACAACAGAGAGGCATCAACTAAGAAAAGAAAAGCGTCAGTTAGAAGAAGAAGTCATTCAGCAAGGTGACGTGCGAAAGTCATTGGAAATGCAAGTCAATCGACGAAAAGGAGTCAATGCCAACCTACAAAAACAAATTCGTGCACAAGACAGGATGACTGATGAATTGGTACAAAAGGTCCAAGAGCTAAATATCCTACTAGTCGAAATCAAGAAGTAGTGCGATTTAGGGTGGACCTCAGCAAAACACTATCATGATCAAAGGGTTCAAGTAATGAATGCCGTGAAGTGGTGGAGAGAAGAGGCCCGAGAGCGA
This sequence comes from Sophora flavescens, assembly GCA_030762895.1. Classification (NCBI taxonomy): domain Eukaryota; kingdom Viridiplantae; phylum Streptophyta; class Magnoliopsida; order Fabales; family Fabaceae; genus Sophora; species Sophora flavescens. Next base: position 181,568,562 of record CM061067.1, read on the forward strand.
GGGATAGATATTGACATATGAAAAAAAAAGATATATGAGCATGAATTTGGAGCTAAGCCATTGTATTCCGAATTTTGTCCAAAGCTTTGAAAAGGCAAAAAAACAAATTCGTGCGGACCCTATGCTTCGTCTCCCGGCTGAGTTGGATGATTTCATGCAAATGTGTGGAGGGTTTGCTCGAGGTCTAAAAAGAAAGAGACCTAAGCTATTGACTTTAGGATGAAAATGTTGAAACAATGTTGAGAATTGTGATGTAATCCCAATCTATGTATTGTTTTGAGGAGATTTTAATGAAATATGTCCTTGCCTCCATAATTCTATGTATTTGCTTTGAAGAGTTTTTAATGAAATCAGTTCTTGCTTCTATGATTCCTTCGTACTCCAACTCTTGCACTTGACTTGCGACGACACCTATCGTGGAGCATGGTCTTCCTTTAGCATGTTGTCAACTGCATCTTTGCCTTATAGGATTCTTCCTTCTGTGCAAAGGGTAGGACGAGATGTCTCAATTCAGAATTGCTAGTGTGTTTGAGACAACATCTATTATGGAGAGTTGTTTCTCCCCTATATTTGTTGTCAACTCCATTTCATCTTATGAGCACAATGCTCTCTGTGTGGGATGGAGGGATCATCTCTTGTCTGTTATAAGGTGTTAACTCAAAAAATAATAATAAACTCCAAAGCTGACTTTCATAAAAGCTTTTTACTTTTTTCAAACATCTTGTTCTCATTTCTCTTGTGGTTTTAAAACAGTGTGTGGCTTTTCTGAACAATTGCTCGAAGACACCCTTATCGCACTCGGTCACAGGCAAGAGCCATGGCGAATGAACTAGAAGAAGTCCAAGAGATCAGGGATGAAGTCAGTCAAATCAAGGATCAGATGACCAAGATGATGGAGATCCTACAAGCAATGCAAAAGGAAAAGAACACAGGAGAACCCTCCAGCCTCGAACGAAGGACATCCGACCACACCTCTCATTCCCCCGGGTTTTGCTCAGATTCTTATTCAAGGCTTCAACCAACCAGGGGCCATGATGCCTCTCACTATTTATCCAGGCAACCAAACTCATTTTTCATTTGACCCAAACAATACCCCATACGGTTTGCCTCGCGGATTTGTGCCACCAACAGCCCCCAGCCCACAAGATGGCATTCAAAACTCCGAGCATATCACTCAAACACAAACCACCACTGATGCCGTCGAAATGCCACAAACACAAACTGTTAACCCTACAGATGGTAACACCCCGACAGTGACACTTTCTGCCAATCCAAAAAATCCTCAATACACCTTACCTTATGGACCCCAGGGGACTCAAATGATGCCAAACTTCGGATCCTCCTACATGCCATACTCCTTCCCTCAGAATATGTACGGTGAAACTCCAGTGAATCAGTCAGGAGGGAATTCCCAATCTAAAGAAAAGTTGGAAGTGTTAGAGGAGAGACTGCGGGCCATTGAAGGAGTAAATAGTTATGGTATGCGGGATGCTTCGGAACTTTGTCTGGTGCCAAATGTTGTAATTCCACCAAAATTTAAAGTACCCGATTTCGACAAATATCGGGGAACCACTTGTCCCAAAAATCATTTGACCATGTATGTAAGGAAGATGGCATCATACGCTCAAGATGATAAGATCGTGATTCACTTCTTCCAAGATAGTTTAGATGGGGCAGCTTCAAATTGGTACACGCATCTCGAACGGGCCCACGTCCGATCTTTCAAAGATCTAGAAGATGCATTTCTGAATCAATACAAGTACAATATTGACATGGCTCCCGATAGGATGCAACTCCAAAATATGGCAAAGAGAGAGACAGAGACTTTCAAGGAGTATGCACATCGATGGTGGGAACTGGCTGCTCAAGTAGAGCCTCCATTGGTCGAGAAAGAAATCGTGGCAATGTTCATTGATACACTCCAGCCGCCCTTCTATGATAGGATGATTGGGAATATGTCATCGAAATTTTCTGACAATGTCATCATCGGTGAGAGAATCGAAAGTGGAATGAGGAATGGCAAGATAGACCGAACCGAACACCCACCTTCCAAGCCCAATACGCCCCATATTACCAACCGCCTCCGTATCACCAAGCCAACTAGCCATACATCGCTGCCACCTCACAATTTCCAAATCCTCAACAGATGGCTCCTTACCGACCATCATACCCTTCTCAGCCTCAAGCACCCCTTACCGTGCCATCTCAAATTGTCCAACCCCTAGGTCCAAACCCAAACACCAGCCAAACCAGACCACCGTATAACTCGGAAAGAAAGCCAGTACATTTCGACCCGATACCCATGACCTACACTGAGCTACTGCATCAGCTTATAAGCAAATCTGTGTTGACTCCTATCCCAATGAAACCGTTGGGGCCTCCTTATCCGAAGTGGTTTGACCCAAATGCTAAATGTGAGTTTGATGCGGGGGCAATAGGTCATTCCACTGAGAACTGTAGGGCTTTCACATTTAAGGTACAAGAGCTTATTGATGCTAAATGGTTGAGCTTTCAGAAAGATGCTCCGAATAGGGCACAAGGTCCTATGCCAAATCATGGGGGTTTGGGAGTCAATGCCGTTTATAGCTTTATGGAACCTACTCTTAAGAGTCAAGTGGCTGAAGTCAGAACTCCCATGAGAGTTATTTTAAGGGAAATTCAAAAACATGGATTGGTGCAAATCTCAATTGTTGAAGAGAAGGCTCTTGATGAAGAAATAAGGTGTGACTTCGATGGGGATGTGGGGCATTCAATTGAAGATTGTCCAGAATTTCGACAGGTTGTGGAACATTTAATAGATATGAAGATTATCCTAATTGGTTGTGGATCGAATGAGTGTGGCATTAACATGGTCGCTGAATCTATAATTTCCCCAACTCCAGTTAAGATAACTCCTTTTATTGTTGTGATTAATCCTCAACCGGTTCCTGAGCAAGTCGCACCGAAGCCAGTGGTGATACACTATAATGAGAAGGAACCTATGCCGGTTTCGAGTGGGCCAACACCAGTTGTCATCCGAGTCCCAGGTCCTTTCCATTACAAGGACACCAAAACGGTACCATGGAGATATGATAGGCAGGTTCAACAAAGTCCTCCCAACGGGACCACTGTGGTTACCAACATTTCGGGAATTGGTGGAATGACTAGGAGTGGTCGCATTTATACCCTAGAGGTATTGTGAAGGGAGGAAATAGAAAAAGAAGAAAAAGATCGCAAGGGGAAAGAAAAGGTGGAAGGAACACCTACTGAAAAGGATACCAAAGGAGGTGATAACAAAAAGGAGGTATCCGATGAAGAAGTCATTGAATTTTTGAAGTTCATCAAGCGGAGCGAATACGTGGTTGTGGATCAATTGAATCAAACTCCAGCTCGGATATCTCTTTTGTCTTTGTTGATGAATTCGAGCCACATAGGGAGAGTCTTGATGAAGGTGTTGAATCAAGCTCATGTCTCTCATGACATCACAATTGATAAGCTTGATAACATCGTGGGTAACATCGTTGCTGATAATTATATGACTTTCCCTGATGACGAAATTCTAGCTGAAGGAATGGGGCACAACAAGGTGTTACACATCTCGGTGAAGTGTCGAGATCATGTCATGGCTAGGGATCTCATTGATAATGGTTCTTCTTTGAATGTAATGCCAAAGTCAACACTGGCAAAGTTGCCTTTCGATGGAACTCATATGAAGCCAAGAACAATGATCATAAGAGCTTTCGATGGCACCCGAAGGGAGGTTATGAGAGAAATTGAATTGCCCATTCAGATTGGCCCTTGCACCTTTGAAATACTCTTCCAAGTAATGGACATTACGCCAACTTACAGTTGCCTCCTGGGACGACCATGGATCCATTTGTCTGGGGATGTACCTTCCACACTGCACCAGAAAGTGAAGTTCATTGTTGATAGTAAATTGATAATTGTTTATGGAGAAGATGATATGTTGGTGAGTAAGCCATCAACAACCCCTTACATTGAAGCTGCCGAAGAAGCTCTCGAGACCGCTTTCCAATCACTTGAAATTGCCAATGCCACTTATGTTGGGGATAATGTTCCACTCTTGAAATCTCAGTCATCTAAAGCGTCCATTATGATGGCTAGGGTTATGCTCGGAGGAGGATACCGACCCGGGAGCGGTTTGGGGAAGAATAGCCAAGGCGTCACTGACATCCTCATGCACACCGTGAACAAGGACATGTTTGGGTTGGGATACAAACCCACCAAGGCCGACAAGATGAGGGTTATGGAAGAGAGGAAGAGAAAGAGGTTGGCTCACTTTGGAAAGTCATGAATACGAGGCTGAAAGGGTTCCCATCTGTGACATTCAACGAGCTTCCAAGTGTAGGGTTCACATTCTTGGACCAAGCAACAGCTGTTGAAGATGATTATCTCACCGATCATGGTGTCAATTTGGTGTATCCATGCCCTCCGGATACAGAGCTCAACAATTGGGAGGTCATTGAGTTCCCCAGGACCGTAGAGTTTTTTTCAAAGTAATTCTGTAATGCTTATCCTTTAGCTCTGCCCAAGGCTTTAGGATTTTTGTTGTAATGGGCTTACTTGTTTCCGTTTCAAGATGACTTATCAATAAATGCATGCATTCAATATCTTTATATTCTTATCCCTCTTTTCTTTTTTTTACTTTCGCTTTTATTCATCGTTCCTCACCAATAAATGCAGTTTCCCATCTTTAACCGTTATTCATTCATCTTTACCTGATAACTACCAAAATACAGATCTAAAATTGATTCTCTTGAAAATGACAGTGTTAATAACTCAAGATACAATTTTGACTATCCTATTGATCATGCTGATGAGGTTGTTTATGATGATGGGGAAGTTCCTCCTGAATTATTGAGGTTGGTAGAACAATAAGCCAGGGAAATTCGACCCCATGAAGAGCCGAGTGAACTAATCAATTTGGGAACCGAAGATGATAAAAAAGAGGTCAAGATTGGCCTTTCCCTGAAATAAAAGGAGCGAAGTAGGTTGATGAAGTTGTTGATGGATTATAAAGATGTTTTCGCATGGTCGTACCAAGACATGCCAGGGTTAGACCCCAGTGTAGCAGAACACAAACTGCCTTCAAAGCCGGAGTGCCCTCCAGTAAAGCAGAAGCTACGAAGGATGAAAGCGGAAATGTCTTTAAAGATCAAGGAGGAGGTCAAGAAGCAACTGGATGTGAGTTTCCTATAAGTGGTAAAGTACCCTCAATGGGTTGCTAACATCGTTCCTGTTCCCAAGAAAGATGGAAAGGTTCGAATGTGTGTTGACTATCGAGATCTGAACAGAGCTAGCCCGAAAGATGATTTTCCTTTGCCTCACATTGATGTTCTTGTAGATAATACTGACCAACATGCATTATTCTCTTTCATGGATGGATTCTCAGGATATAATCAGATCAAGATGGCACCTGAAGATATGGAGAAAACTACATTTGTCACTTTATGGGGAACCTTTTGCTACAAGGTTATGCCCTTTGGCTTGAAAAATGCTGGGGCAACATATCAGCGGGCTATGGAGGCTTTATTCCATGACATGATGCATAAGGAGATAGAAGTTTATGTTGATGACATGATTGCCAAGTCCAGATCCGAAGATGACCATGTTGATAATCTGCAGAAACTTTTTGAGCGGTTAAGGAAGTTTGAGCTCCGACTGAATCCCGCCAAATGCACTTTTGGAGTGAAATCAGGCAAGCTTCTGGGGTTCATTGTTAGTCAAAGAGGAATAGAGGTTGATCCTGGAAAAGTTCGAGCAATCATCGATATGCCAGCACCTCGAACGGAGAAAGAAGTTCATGGGTTTTTAGGAAGATTGAACTATATTGCCTGGTTCATTTCCCAACTAACCGCGAGATGTGAACCAGTCTTTAAATTGCTGCACAAAAATCAGGTTGTGACATGGAATGATGATTGTCAAAAAGTCTTTGAGAAGATCAAACAATACCTACAGGAGCCTTCGGTCTTGGTTCCCCCAGTGCCGGGAAGACCTCTTATCATGTATTTGACCGTGCTAGATGAATCAATGGGTTGCGTGCTGGGGCAACACGATGAGTCAGGAAGAAAAGAACATGCCATCTATTATCTAAGCAAGAAGTTCACCAGTTGCGAAGCCAACTACTCACTGCTAGAACACACTTGCTGTGCCTTGGCTTGGGCGGCTCACGAGGCATTACATGTTGTGTTACACCGCTGGTTGGTGTCCAAAATGGATCCGATCAAGTATATCTTTGATAAGCCTTGCTTTGATCGGAAGAATTGCTCACCGGCAAGTCCTGCTATCGAGAATATGACATTGTCTATGTCACCCAAAAAGCAATAAAAGGGAGTGCTCTCGCAGAATATCTAGCCAATCAGCCAGTAGAAGATTATGGATCGATGCAATGTGATTTCCCAGATGAAGATATAATGGCTTTGTTTGATTGCGAGCAATCACCAGAAAAAGAAAAGTAGACTTTGTTATTTGATGGAGCTTCTAATGCATTGGGGCATGGAATCGGGGCAATACTAATCTCACCGGAAAATGATTATTTCCCACATCCTTGCAAGGCTTTGCTTTGATTGTACAAACAATATAGCCGAATATGAAGCATGTGCACTGGGGATCCTGGCAGTGATAGAATCAAAGGCAAGGATACTGGAGGTATACGGGGACTCTGCATTAGTCATCCACCATCTAAGAAGGGAATGGGAAACCCGAGATGCCAAGTTAATCCCGTACCACGATTACATCAAAGGTTTGATTGAGCAGTTTGATGAAGTCACATTCCATCATATTCCCCGAGAAGATAACCAATTAGCTAACGCGTTGTCTACCTTGTCCTCGATGTTCAAAGTAAGTGACGAGAGGAACTTACCACTCATCAAAATGGAAAGTCGTGATCATCCGGCGTATTGTCAAGTGATAGAGGAGGAGTCCGATCAAAAACCGTGGTACCATGACATCAAATGCTTCATCCAAAGAAGGGAATATCCTCCGGGCATTTCAGAAAACGACAAAAGAACTCTAAGAAGACTTGCAATGGGTTTTTATTTAGATGGAGGTATTTTTTACAAAAGAAACCATGACATGGTGCTGTTGAGGTGCGTGGACACAAACGAAGCTAAACGGATAATTGAGGAGGTACATGAAGGATCTTTCGGAACACATGCGAGCGGTCATGCAATGGCAAGAAAAATCTTGAGGGCTGGCCAATACTGGTTGACAATGGAGACAGATTGCTTTAATTATGCGAAGAAGTGCCATAAGTGTCAAATATATGCTGATAGGGTTCATGCACCGCCATCTCCCTTGAATGTCATGACGGCACCCTGTCCATTCTCAATGTGGGGAATGGATGTGATCGGTCCAATCAAACCAAAAGCCTCGAATGGGCATCACTTCATTCTTGTTGCCATTGATTATTTCACAAAGTGGGTTGAGGCTGCATCATATGCCAACGTGACCCGGAATATCGTGATCAAATTCGTAAAAAGAGAATTAATTTGTCATTATGGGTTGCCAAGCGAGATCATCACTGATAATGCGACTAACTTGAACAACAAAATGATGAAAGAGATGTGCTAAAACTTCAAGATAAAGCATCACAATTCCTCCCCTTATCGCCCAAAGATGAACGGAGCAGTTGAGGCCGCCAATAAAAATATCAAGAAGATTGTCCAGAAGATGGTGGTGACGTATAAGGATTGGCACGAGATGTTACCTTTTGCTTTACACGGCAACCGTACCTCTATTCGCACCTCGACAGGGGCAACACCATATTCTTTAGTTTATGGGATGGAGGCAGTGCTCCCGATTGAAGTGGAGATCCCCTCATTAAGGGTACTGAGAGAGGCAGAACTGGAAGAAGCTGAGTGGGTTCAGGACCGACTCGACCAAATGAATCTCATTGAAGAGAAGAGATTAGCAGCATTGTGTCACGGTCAATTGTACCAGAGAAGGTTGACGAGAGCTTATGAGAAGAAGGTACGTCCGTGGTAGTTTCGGGAGGGTGACCCAGTGCTCAAAAAGATCCTACCAATCCAAAAGGACCATCGTGGGAAGTGGACCCTGAACTATGAAGGACCTTACGTTGTGAAAAAGTCCTTCTCGGGAGGAGCTTTAATTCTTACCAGGATGGATGGGGAGGATCTTCCACTCCCTGTAAACTCAGATGCAGTAAAAATGTATTATGCTTGAGCGCACTTCCCAAGAAAAAAAAATTAAAAATGAAAAAAGAAAAGCTCGTTAGGCTGAAAATCTGAAAAGACAGTCTAAGCAAAAGTTAGAGCAACCCGCTAGGCTGAAAACCTGAAAAGGCGGTCTAGGAAAAAGTTAGGGTTCAAAAATAAAATAAACAAGGGAAGTGTCGTCAAGCCAATGAACAGGGGCAATTAGTGGGCTAGATGCATGAAGACTGGGGCAGATAGCACGCTCAGATGATGATTAATGAGCAGTCAAGATGGTATGAGAGATACTAACACTAGTCATGGAAAGAGGTGTCACTTGAGGAGATGTGATTCCACCCCACAACCTTTTTGCAATTCCATGCTCCATTGTAATATCTGCTTTGTATACCTTTTCAGTCTAAATATAATGACATCGACCCCCAATTCTTTTTACCATTATCTCTTTCTTTTAACTTTTGTTAATTGTGTGTGTGCATTCATCATGATAAGTATATACTGGAATGTGAAACATGTATTGGTGTCTTCTAAGAGCATTTAGAATTTCTTTGAAAATCTCAAAGGTTCGTAAAGAACAAGATGACCTCCCGACAAAGGGCACCATGGTCTACTGACAAGAAGCATAGGGACAATCATTGAAGAGAAAGCGTACCATTTCAAAAGCGCTTAGCCTTTATTCTCCACGAAGGCAGAACATGTTTTAGTTCATCTCAGGGCTTGTCCGTGATCAACACTTTAAGGGGTCAAGGGTGACAATAAAAACCACCTAAAAGATGAAAAAATAAAAATAGTAATATTACAAGCTTTCCTTGTGTTGCATTGAAATCATTTGAGGTTTTCATCAAGCATATAGGACATTTCTGGCATCATGCATTGAAATTGTTTCTCTTCTTGTGAGCTCAAAACCCAGTAAATTGAACAAACATCGCAGGCTTTTAATGTTTCATTTCAAGCTTCTGCGGGCAACCGACTCCGCAAGCTTTTAATCCTTTTGCTTTCAAGCTTCAGTGGATAACCGACTCCGTAAGCTTTTAACATTTCTTTTCAAGCTTCAGCGGATAACCGACTCCGTAAGCTTTTAACATTCCTTTTCAAGCTTCAGCGGACAACCGACTCCGTAAGCTTTTAACATTTTTTGTCAAGCTCCAGTGGATAACCGACTCCACAAGCTTTTTACCTTTTGTCAAGCTTCAGTGGATAACCGACTCCACAAGCTTTTTACCTTTTCTGTCAAGCTTCAGTGGACAACCGACTCCGCAAGCTTTTAATCCTTTTGCTTTCAAGCTTCAGCGGATAACCGACTCCGTAAGCTTTTGACATTTCTTTTCAAGCTTTAGCAGATAACCGACTCTGTAAGCTTTTAACATTCCTTTTCAAGCTTCAGCGGACAATCGACTCCGTAAGTTTTTAACATTTTTTGTCAAGCTTCAGTGGATAACCGACTCCACAAGCTTTTTACCTTTTGTCAAGCTTCAGTGGATAACCGATTCCACAAGCTTTTTACCTTTTCTGTCAAGCTTCAGTGGACAACCGACTCCGCAAGCTTTTAATCCTTTTGCTGTCAAGCTTCAGCGGATAACCAACTCCGCAAGCTTTTAATCCTTTTGCTGTCAAGCTTTAGCGGATAACCGACTCCGTAAGTTTTTAACATTTCTTTTCAAGCTTCAGCGGATAACCGACTCCATAAGCTTTTAACATTCCTTTTAAAGCTTCAGCGGACAACCGACTCCGTAAGCTTTTAACATTTTTTGTCAAGCTTCAGTGGATAACCGACTCCACGAGCTTTTTACCTTTAGTCATGCTTCAGTGGATAACCGACTCCATAAGATTTTTACCTTTTCTGTCAAGCTTCAACGGATAACCGACTCCGCGTGCTTTTACGCTTCAGCGGACAACCGACTCCACAAGCTTTCAAATTTTATTCAAGCTTCAGCGGACAACCAACTCCGTAAGCTTTTAACTTTTCTTTTCAAGCTTTAGCGGATAACCGACTCCGCAGGCTTTCAACCTTTCTTCAAGCTTCGACGGGTACCCGACTCCGCAAGCTTTTCGCATTTTGCTTTCAAGCTTCAGCGGATAACCGACTCCGCGAGCTTTTAACCTTTCTGTCAAGCTTCGACGTGTACCATACCCCGTGAGCTCTGCTTGTTCAAGCTTCAGCGGCCAAACGACTCAGCAAGCTTTTATCTTTCTGTTCGGACTTCTACGGGCAGTCCATCCCGTAAGCTTTTAATTATGCATCCGTTTACTTATCAGTGAACTCCGGCCAAAACTGGAGTTCGTGTCTTTACTCGTTTCTTATAATGATAATAGGTTGACTACGGTTACACCTACTATCTAATAAGAAACAAGTAAAGAGGGGTAGCTGCGAACACCTAATTTTGCCCGGATTTTTTTTAATCAATGTTTTGAAGAAACAAAAAGACAAGACTGATAACAAAAAAAAACTTTGCAAAAAATGTTTTTTATTCTTGGCCCATTACATTAACAAATGGAGCCCATTTTTGTTTTTATCTTTTGGGTCCATTATCCCAAACCCAACCAAAAAATTGTTTTTATTCTGATTGTTAAAATAAAAAATAATATTTTTTTTTTGAAATGATCAGCTCCCATGCTTGTACCCCTCCTTGTCTTCTTCTTCTTTTTTAAAAAAAGGGGGACAATGGTACAAGCCATCCTTACCCACTGCTGCCCCTGCAAGGTGGTGGAGCAAAGGCTGAGCTGGCCCAACAGGAAGATTTGTCATCTTCTTTCCTCTGGTGCTATATATTGAACAATGACCAAAGGAAGAAAAGGGGAGGGGAAAAAGAGACGAAATTTTCTTCTCCATTCTCGTTTCTGCTTTCAAAAAAAAAACAAAAAAATTGTCAACAAAGATACTGAAAGAAGGAGAGCAAGAACAAAGAAGAAAACTAAAGAAAGAAAAAACACCCAGAGACCCATTTCCTTGATACTCTAAGCCATGACCACTCCCTCTTTGATCTTTTTTTCATTTTTCTTCTCCTACTGACAGGACCGATCCACTTCTTCCTCCCTCCATATCTTCTTCCATCTATTTTTCATTTTTTTACCCACAGAACCCTTCCTTTTTCTCTCTATTATCTTCTACCTCTATTCTACCTTCATCATTTTTTTTCAGACCCACACAGACCTTCATACCTTCATCATCTCTAAAAAAAACTTCCTTTGCTTCTCCTCTCTTCTCACTGACAGCCGCATACCGCCCCTGATAGAAGACCTCCGACAGTCACCCGGAGTCGCTGCTCGTCGACGCTACAGAGGAGGCGTGCGCCGCCTGTCCGTGTCTGGGCCGAGCTCCACCGTACGAACCACCACGCTGCAACCAAAAACCGCCGCACGAACGGCCGTCCACCCTCGCCGTCCACCCCTGCCGCTGGTTCCAGTCGCCTCCATTAGTACCTCCTTCAGCTCCATTGTTGGTAACAAGGAGGCTTGGGAGCCTCTGCTGTCTCCCCTCCATTTTCCCCTTTTTATTTTTTTAACCTTGTTATGTTTACTTGACTTATGCTGATAGCTCTTTAGGTTTTGATATTTGGTTGGGTTTGGGTTTGTAGCATGTGGACCATTTGTTTTGTTTTCCATTTGTGTTGTTTTTATTATTTTTAGAATTTGGGCCAAACAGAAAACAAAAGAGTAATTTGTTTTTTTTGTGATTGGGCTAGAGATGTAGTTAGACCCATCAACATGAAATATAAGCTATGGGCTAACTACTAGGTCTCTCTCTCTTTTTTTTTTCTTCTTCTTTTGTGTTGGGTATAAAAATTAAAAGAATTTCGTTAAAACAAAAAAGGAGATAAAAAACAAATAAATAAAGTGTTGTATGAATTATAAGGGTTCATCGTATAGCTTTGATATCTTTAACCTTGTGCAAGAGTGAATCCCCGTTAAAAAAATATTAAATGTGTTTTTTTTAATTTATACTTTTAATCAATTTTACCCAATTTCATTTTTTATAAAAAAATATCTTTTTGAATTCACGCAACAATCTACAATGTTGATATATGATTTTTCATCCTCAAGTGTTGTATGAATTGTAAGGGTTCATTGTATAGCTTTGCTATCTTTAACCCTATGCAAGAGTGAATCCCCGTTAAAAAAATATTAAATGTTTTTTAATTGATACTTATAATCAATTTTACCCAATTTCATTCTGATAAAAAAAATCCTTTTAATTCACGCAACAATCTACGACGTTGATGTATGGACTTATTCATCATCAAGTGTCGTGTGAATTGTAAGGGTTTATCGTATAGCACTGCTATATTGGACTCTAAGCAAAAGTGAATTTATTTTTAAAATAAAATCCCTTTCTTTAACCAAAAAAATCAAAAATAAAACCTTTATCAAAATAAAAAAAATCAACCAACCAATCAAATTTTTCAAAAGAACTACGTGGCTTTGAGTTTCCCATCGCATCCGGGAATACGTAGGAGCAAGATAAGTTATCTTGTCAAGCCAAAATTAAATCTTCCTTTTTTTTGTGTCTCTTTTTATGTTAAAATAATTAATCAAAAATAATTAAACTTTTCTATTTTTAGGGGTGCCCTATGGTCTCATGTGCCATGTTCAACCTCATTTAGTTTTTTTTATAAACCATAAATTCAAAAAATAAAAATTAATAAAAATTTAAAATATAAAAATTTTAAAATAAAAAAAATAACTCTTTCTTGTAAATAATTTTCGGGGTAAAATAAACATTTAAAAAGTTATTAAGAGGTTTTGCACAATTAACTTGAGGTACCGTGTTTTTAAACGGACGATGTGGGGTGCTAATACCTTCCCTACTCGTAACCGACTCTCGGACTCATCTCTCTTTCTTTTTTTTAAGACCAGTTTACCTTTAAATAATTGGGTTTACTAAGATTTTCCCAATAAAAATTTTAGTGGCGACTCCTCTGTTTTTTTTATTTTTCCCTTTTTAGCGGCTCCCGGACGGGACGGTCGCGACAATGGTCAAGAGTTCATTGATAGACCATTTTTCCTTATGTGTATTGTAGGATATCTTGAAAGGACCATATTGTGATGGGAGCGAGTTTAGAATTAAGTGCACAAGGAAAGAGTCTGAAATTTCAACTTCAAGCGACTTAAGTTGAGCCGCTAGATCCCTCATTTCTATAATGTGTTTCCTCACACCTTTGACTCCAATGAGTTTCATGGATGACAACTTTACCACTAGGGTGCTAGCCAGTGCCTTATCAGAAGTTTCATACTATTCACTAATGGCCTTTAAAAGGTCCTGGATTTTCTGACATTCAGGAATTGAGCCACGGATACTAGCAGAGATACGTGTCTTAATGAACATAATGGAAAGACGATTTGATCTTTCCCATCGCTCATACAATGCAATCTCACCCGGAGTACTAGCAGCAGTGAGCTCAGCTAGCTCATCCCTACGGAGAGCATGATCCAGGTCCGTCACCCCCAAATGAAGGAGAACTCTCTCATTCCATTCCTTATAGTTGTCACCCGTCAGCATGGGAACTTCATTTTTGTCATCAGAGATAATCAAAGATTGAACTCGTAGCAAAGAAATGACAAATTAAATAAATGCTTATATTAAAATTCGAGGCACATATGAAATTAGTATGTCATCAAAATCTACATGTGGGCTAAGATTTTAACACAAATTAGATCCACTTTAATTGCTTTATGATAAAACTAAGAAACTATCATCATCTCCTAGTACTTGTAGGCTACTTAAGAGATTATAATTTAATTATTTCATCATAATCAATTATGACAAATATAATAAACCCCTGTGGGAAGATTTATTATATCAATCACAATTAATTACAAGTTATCATATTTAACTATTATGTGATTTTCTTAAGTATTATCTTGAATATGGATGCTGTGGCTACTTCATAAAATTTAATACATCATCACAACTATGATACGCAGCGGAATAATAAAATCACATACAATATTAAACATGCTTCAACAAATCAGCATCATATAATTCAATATAACTTGTGTACTGGCCGAGAATGTAATCCCGAGGACTTGCCTACACTACAAGAAATTAAGCTATTTCCCGGGGCTTTTTACCCAGGGAAATAAATCCCTGGGAAATTTTGTCATTTCCCACGGCTAAGCCCCTTGCAAACCCCTTCGCTAGATTTCCCACGGGTTAGGCCCTGGGAAAAAGGGGCGCCAAACATTCCCGCTTAGTTTACGAGAGATAAGGTCGTGACTATAAGGTTGCGGTGTTTCCCACGGATTAGGCCCTGGGAAAAGGATACAATTTCCCACGGATTGGACCTTGTGAAAACTACACGACGTTTCCCACGGCTCCATCCATCACAAATTGCAGCTCTTTCCCACGGATGTTACCGTCGCAAAACGAGGCGGCGTTTCCCACGGTCTGAGCCGTGGGAAATTTGTATTTACCCAGCCTAGCTACTTGCCCTGTTCATTCACGGTCCCTTCTCACCACTCGCGCCCCAAACCGCGCCGCCCCCTTCCTCCTTTGCGTCTCTCTCCTCCGCCCCTTTCTGGTCGGCCGCGCCCCCTCCTCGGGTCATGCCTCCCTCCTCCGCCCAGGTAAGCTCCCTAGTTCTCTCTTTCCCTCTTTCTCTACTCCTTGGGTTTGTTAATCGGTTGCCTATGAAATGTGTTGCTGTGATTCTTTGCAAAATCTGATTGATATATTGATAAGGTTTGTGAGTGTGTTGATTGGAGGTTTGGGCTGGTCTTGGTGATACTTGTGCCAATTTGTCGTTACAAGGCTAGTATTGGTCCAATTTGTCGTTTGGATAGGTATGTATTATCATCTAATTTGGCATTTTGAAGTGTGGTCTTGTAGACTTCTTCAAGTTGTTTTCTGTAAATAAGTAGTTTTCTAAAAGAGTTTTCTGATTGTGACATGCAGAGTCTTAGGAATGTTTTAATTTTTCTTTCTGGTAAATTCAGCGAAAGGATTGAACCAAAGAAAGATAGAGAAAATTGTCCGCATCATGTTTCACAAGTTATAGATGAAGAGCTCACAAAACGACAGCTGTTGGAGGCTAGTTTGTCACCCGTAATTACTTCAACTGGTTGGCTGCAATGCCTTGGGGAGAATACAGGTTTGTGTAAATGGAACTTCATTCTTATTACTGTTGGCTCGAGAATTTTGAATTTATTTAATATTTTGGTGAACAATTGTATATGCAGGAAATATTATCTGTCTTTCTGGTCCTCCAGTGGTGGGAAAAACAAGTATTGGTCTTTCAATTTCACAAGGAGTTCTTCCGATTTTCTATTGGAGGGTTAGCTAATGTGGCTGCAATCTAAGTTGCTAAAGTCTCTTTGATTCCTTGCCAAGGTTGAATTATTACTGGTTTTATAGCAATATGTGTAGTAGTGTTTTGTATGATTAATATTTTATCTTACAGGACATCAAACCTATATTGGTGCTATGTAGAAGAAGATGGTACAATGCCTTTAGAATGTGGGAACAACCAACCTTCTAGTCTTGATTGATGAAATCCACAAAGTAAGACATTGCTGGATGATTCAATTTATCTGCGGCTGGGTAATTTTGTTTCCTGATTTTCTGTTCAATTCTGTGTTTATATGTATAACTCTAATAAATATAATGCAAGAATTAAGTTTTATTTAATTTACTATTGTTTTTAATCTTCTGAATCTTCTATGAAAAGGATGGTTGCATTATTCATATTTGTTTTATTCAATTGGCAGTTGGGGTAGATGACATACTGGTGATCCAGCAAGTCCTTTGTTAGAGCTTCTGGATCCAGAGGAGAATGTTAATTTTCTTACCACTATCTTGATGTTCCCATTGATCTTTCAAAGGTATATATTTGACAGTCTTGAGCGTGAATGTTGAGGTTATAGATGAGTTAGCATTTGTTTCTGGTTTATTTTCTCTATGTTGCCATGTTAAAGGGACTTAAGTTATGTGCCTATCTATATCTAGTTGTTTGGATAGTTAGACAATTCTTGAATGACATATAATTTGTATTCAGTTCGGTGAAGACAATGTAGGCATATCATGAATGTTTTAATGTCGATGATTCATGCATTTGGAAATCTCATTGCAGGTTCTATTTGTTTGCACTGTAAATGCAGTGGAAATGATACCCAATCCATTTTTTCCAGAAAATAATGAGATAGTCATAACATAGAGTTTTTGCTAGCACAATGATGCTTGGTTTTATTGCCTTTGCCATATTAACTACAAAAGCTAACCTGATTCAGGTGGAAATGACTGATGCTGTTTTTCTTGCCCTAACTACATAGATATCACTTTGAATTTTTTCAAGAAAATGCCAATGCTTGCTTGGTCAGATTTGCATATTCATGAAATATTTTTTTGATTTATTCACTGAACCCACCCTAATGATTGCTACTTATTTATATGTCTGAATATATATGTCTTTACATAAGATACTTATAGTTATCAAATAGCTTGCTACTGATGTTTCTTTTATAACATCTGGGGAAATTTTTTCCAAGATACATGTCTCTGAGATTGTTTTGCTTGCATTATTATGTATCGGTACCACATTGTGTTAATTCAAATATTCAATTCTTAGAGTTGTTTCACTAAACAGTTTTGCTCATTTGATATGCACATCAATCATCTTGTAATTGTTAGTGTTATATGGAACTAGGTTCAAGCATTGACAGAAAATGATTTAAGCTCCAATTCCTTCATTATTATTTGGAAGCACCAATTTTCTTAACTAAGTTATCTAGGGTCATACTTGAATTTTATGAAGAGAACCCATTACGGAGCCTTTACACTGTTGCTTGTGTTTTCAGGTGGTAGAAAATTATTTAGTTGCAGCAAGGCAAGCAGACAGGAGCCTGAATCACCAAGATTTAAGCATTTATGTTTTTCTTTTACTTATGATGTCAATTATGGTTTGGATTACCCTTTTTTTTTGTTGAACAAATGGCTTGTTTTAATTTTATTTGTTGAACAAATTGTTTGAATTATATTTAAGTGGTTTGAATTATGATAATAATTTCTTTGTTCATGCATCAATATAAAAAACATAATTATTTATTTATTTAGTTTAACTATAATTAATTTAATTATTAAGCTATAAACTAATTTTTTTTAAAAAAATAGATTTGTTTTCCCAGGGCTAAAGCCGTGGGAAATGTTTCCCAGGGTCAAAGCCTTGGGAAATGTTTCCCAGGGATAAAACCGTGGGAAATGTTACCCAGGGTCAAAGCCTTGGGAAATGTTTCCCAGGGATTATACCGTGGGAAATTTCCCAGCGGCGTAACCGTGGGAAATTTCCCAGGGCGTAACCGTGGGAACGATTTCCGACGACCTGAAAACCGACGGATCTGGATCCGTGGGTCATCCGTGGGAAATGTGTATTTTCCCCGGGTTGACCGAGCTTACCCCGGCTATGGGCCTTAGCCCAAACTCCTCCAAGGCCGAGGACATATCAGCACACCGGGCCAGCCGAGGGTAAGTACTCGGACTCGCCCCGCCAGGGAAGGACATCTCGGTCCCTCGCGGATCAGTCATAAATGACTGATCCGAATATCACTCCGCATAATGAGGGACCTGATCCTAATATCTCTCCGTATATCTCGGAGCTTGATCCTAAAAGATCTCTATAAATAGGGGGCTTACCCCCTTATTCAGAACTACGTTTGCTTTGATTCCCATTTGGATACGTAGGAGCAGAATCTCAATTCTGTCAAGCACATTCCAAAACACCCCACTAAACCTAGTTCGACCGAGTATCTCTCATCCGAGGTATTTGGATGGAACATTTGGCGCCGTCTGTGGGAATCAAAACAAAACTTTCCCATACCACAAACCATGGTGAGACATGATGAGAGACCGTATGGCGAGTGTCTAGAGGCCGGTTAAGAGTGTGCCGAGTCTTTTTTCAGTTTTTCCATAAGAAGGATTTGGAAGCAGTCTTGGAGGGGGTACGTGGTCTTTCGATAACTATTTGCTTATCCTAGGTCGGATGCAGTTGGGGGCTCCGATTCAGAATATCCCTCTCTTCACGCTTCATCCTAGCCATAGCCTCGGAAATTGGAAAGCCAGCGAAGGTGGATATGCACACTCTTCGGGTTGCCAGTGGAAGATTTACGAGAGTTTGTGTCGAGGTGGGTCTAAACAAACCTGTAGTGGGCAAAGTAGGAGTTGATGGTCAGTGGTACAAGGTGGAGTATGAAGGGTTGCACCTTATTTGTGCTCAGTGTGGGTGCTATGCTCACCTACTCAAAGACTGTCAAGTTAAACCCAAGCCCAGTGAAATGGTGATGGCACAAGTCAAAGGTGGTGGCGGAGCTGGTGGCAGCCAGGGAACGGGTAAGCCAGTATCCCAGGATAATTCAAATCCCGACTTTAGCGGGGCGGTTAATGCTAATGATAAGGGAAATTTTCTGGATGAGGCTCTTCATGGGGAGTGGTTAATTGTTAAGGAAAGGAAGAGGAATAATAAAGCTAATAATAAAGGCAGGGAGAAAGTTATGGGATTGGGGAGAGGAAATCAGAATCGTTATAATTCCCTTTCTAGGATGGAGAATATCTGGAATGTTGCTGATTTTTCTTACGTGAATGAAGGCTTTCATGCAGGGAGAAATTTGACTACTCGAGAAAAGGAGTGGGCCAGGACAAGCACCAATCCACGTCCAGGCCTTGGGTGAAAAAAAAAAGGCCAAGAAAGGAGGACCGGATTTCGAAGGGAGAGGGGAGCAAACACTTGAGCCTGAACACATCCATGCTCATTAAAAACTCGGTGAAGATGACTGGGGCGACTCAGCGTGTTAGAGGCCAGAACTCGGGTGTCAAAATTTGGGATCTTGAGAATGGTATCCAGACTAGTATGAATGTTGTCAAGGTGAGCAATAATCACCTAACATTGGTTGAAGATGAAACAGTTAACAAGGAATGTCAAGCTTCGAAAGTTTGGTGTGGCCAACCCTTCCCTGCAGGAGTGGAACGTCCAATAGTGTCCCAAAGATTATGGCCAGAGTCATGAGGAATGAAATGGAGTGTGAAGATATTTCAAGGAGCCAAGGTGAGGCTTCCATGCATCGTGATAATGGGAAGCATGAAGACTATACAACCATGCAGACGTGAAAATTGGGTGTGTGGGCCCCTTTACCGACATGTTGTTAAAAGATGGAATTCCAAAATATGTCTATTTTTTGTTGGAATATAAGGGGTGCCATGAATATGTCTGGAAGAAGACATACTAAGGAGTTGATTAGGAAGTGCAGTCCCTCTATTGTGGTGCTTGTAGAAACGCATTGCATGTTTCATAGAGCATCTAAGTTTTGGGACCATTTGGGGTATGAAGCTAATGGGATCTCAGAAGCTACTGGCCATGCAGGAGGTATATGGGTCCTTATTGAGAAAGGTGCTTCGTTTTCTGCTTCTGTGGTGGAGGTGCATAATCAAGTTGTTACTGTGTCAGTGTGTAAGGGTGCAAATAAATGGTACTTTTCAGTCGTGTACGCCAGCCCTACTTAAATGGTTAGAAAGTCCTTTTGGAACTAGTTGAGCCACCTCAGGAACCTCATTCCTCATCCTTGGTTGCTCATGGGGGACTTCAATGAAGTCCTTTATATTTCAGAGGTGCATGGGTGTAATTTTTCTGCTAGCAGGGCCTCTAAATTCAACCAAACAATGGAGCTATGTGACTTGTTGGATCTGGGGGTGAAAGGGAACAAGTTTACTTGGTGCAGGAAGGCCGAGTACGAGCCGATTGAAATTATTGAAGGCCAAGTTTGAGCCTGAAGGCCGAGTTCGAGCCGTTTTAATCATCAAAGGCCAAGTTTGAGTCTGAAGGCCGAGTACGAGCCACTAAATTGTTAAAGGCCAAGTTTGAGCCCGAAGGCCGAGTTCGAGCCGTTTTAATCATCAAAGGCCAAGTTTGAGCCTGAAGGCCGAGTACGAGTCATTAAATTGTTAAACGCCAAGTTTGAGCCTGAAGGCCGAGTTCGAGCCGTTTTAATCATCAAAGGCCAAGTTTGAGCCTGAAGACCGAGTACGAGCCATTAAATTGTTAAAGGCCAAGTTTGAGCCTGAAGGCCGAGTTCGAGCCGATTAAATTTTTAAAGGCCAAGTTTGAGCCTGAAGGCCGAGTACGAGCCATTAAATTGTTAAAGGCCAAGTTTGAGCCTGAAGGCCGAGTTCGAGCCGTTTTAATCATCAAAGGCCAAGTTTGAGCCTGAAGACCGAGTACGAGCCATTAAATTGTTAAAGGCCAAGTTTGATCCTGAAGGCCGAGTTCGAGCCGATTAAATTTTTAAAGGCCAAGTTTGAGCCTGAAGGCCGAGTTCGAGCCATTTAAATCATTCAAGGCCAAGTTTGAGCCTGAAGGCCGAGTTCGAGCCGTTTTAATCATCAAAGGCCAAGTTTGAGCCTGAAGGCCGAGTACGAGCCATTAAATTGTTAAAGGCCAAGTTTGAGCCTGAAGGCCGAGTACGAGCCATTAAATTGTTAAAGGCCAAGTTTGAGCCTGAAGGCCGAGTTCGAGCCGATTAAATTTTTAAAGGCCAAGTTTGAGCCTGGTGGCCGAGTACGAGCCAGTTAAATTCCTAAGACCAAGTTTGAGCCTGAAGGCCGAGTTCGAGCCGTTTTAATCATTTAAGGCCAAGTTTGAGCCTGAAGGCCGAGTTCGAGCCATTTAAATCATTCAAGGCCAAGTTTAAGCCTGAAGGCCGAGTTCGAGCCATTTAAATCATTCAAGGCCAAGTTTGAGCCTGACGGCCGAATACGAGTCGTTAAATTGTTACAAACCGAGTTCAAATAATCAAAGTTCGAATATAAAGGCCGAGTACGAGCCATTATTTTATTAGGGAAACCGAGTACAATGCGTAAAGCAAAAATAAAGCCAAGTTTGACTCTTGAAAGGTACATTAAGGGAACCGAGCACAGCGCTGAAATTGAAAATAACGGCCGCTCGACGAGACAGTAGTCCCCCCAATTAGAGCAAGAACAAGTCCAGTCGGTCCCCAGTCCCCCCAATTGAACGCCACGACTCTCTCTTAAGGGAGGATGTAGTCACTTCCCCCTGAGAAAGCTGGATGATGAGGTGCTCGGCTGGATCCGGGAGTAGACGGCCTCTACCCCTTTCTCCACTCCCGAAGCCTATTTTTCTCCCAGGTAACATCCTTTTTGTTGGATTAAAGTGTGGAAGGAATTCTGGATCCTATCTCCCACTTGCATCCTTTTTGGAAGCTATTGAGCTCAAAAAAGGATGTTAACTGGGAGATAGGAACGTAAACCCCTGGCGGCATTGTGGAAGTATTCGGGGTGAGGGTTACTCGGGTCACACAAGAATGAGCTTGGTAGATCAAGAGGATGAAGAATGAAGAAGGGAAACAAATGAGCAGTCCTATTTATAAGAAGGAAAGGACGGTGAAAGGAGTAATGGTGCGCGGGGGATAGACGTATGGAAAAAACGAATATTCATCGGAAAATGACACATTGAAAAGCATAAATCTTGGAACTCTACAAGAAGCAGTAAATGCGTGAGTTTTCCAAAACGTATAATGCATGAACGCATGCGTAAAGTGTGAAACATGTGTTTCACCACCGTCCATTTTTAACATAGACGGTTGATTACCTCGGTCCTAACCGAGGATTTGCTTAAACGGGCCAAACACGAGTGTATCTCGGCCAAACAAGAGGCTACAAGACAACGGAAAGTCATCAGAACGGTAACAGTTTTCATTAAGTAAAGCCAAGTTACAGGGGCACAAGCCCAGTACAAGGGATAAAGAAAAACGAAAAGCTAAGTTACTCGCCCCTATGATTCTCCTCGGCCTCAATGTGACCCTCGGGAGAATCCCCCACCACGTCCACCTCTTCTTCCTCCTCAGGAATGATGGGGACAAGTTCCCCATTCACCACCTCCTTATTTACATCGGCTCCCGAAAGATCAACGCCAGGGGCTAGAACCTCAACTTGGGCAATGGCCTTGTCAAAACCTTTTCGATGCTCGATGATAATACAGCTGGTGGCCTCCTTTACATCCTCATGGAGCTCCATCCTAGCCTTGGTCTCAGCCTCCAAGGCAGCCTTAAGTCGCTCAATTTCAACCTGAGCCTCTTTGATCTTTTCCTCAGCACGAGCCTTGTCCTCTTCAACCCGAGCTTTGCCTTCCTCAGCCGATTTTGCTCAGGAATCCAGCTCGGAGTTCCGAGTATTAATCTCTAGGGTGGCGACAGTGTTGTTCAGGCCAACTCCTCGTGCTCGGGAAACCGGTGAATCCCTTCACCTCTCAATTACATCAAATTCGATTCCAATCTGGACTTCCTCTCGGTCTCCGTTAACTCTCGCTAAAACAGCCGTTAAACTCTAAAGGCCAAGTGGCCTCCGCCGAGATTCGAGCCGTTTTAGTTATTTAGCCAAGTTTGAGATTAGAGCGAGTACAGTATTAGAAGTTTGAGAAATATAAACAAATAAATTATTAAATCAAATAAATATCAGAAAGAACAAATTTGTGGAAGAATAAGTCGGTTTCATATTATCAGCTCCTTCGCTTATTCAAGCTCGGAGCTCGGGGGCTTGTGTTGGGAGAATGTAATCCCGATGACTTGCTATACCTCGGGTTGATCGAGCTTACCCCGCTATGGGCCTTAGCCTAAACTCCTCCAAGGCCGAGGACATATCGGGGGCCAGGAGGGTAAGTACTGGACTCGCCCGGGGAAGGACATCTCGGTCCCTCGCGGATCAGTCATAAATGACTGATCCGAATATCACTCCGCATAATGAGGGACCTGATCCTAATATCTCTCCGTATATCTCGGAGCTTGATCCTAAAAGATCTCTATAAATAGGGGGCTTACCCCCTCATTCAGAACTACGTTTGCTTTGATTCCCATTTGGATACGTAGGAGCAGAATCTCAATTCTGTCAAGCACATTCCAAAACACCCCACTAAACCTAGTTCGGCTGAGTATCTCTCATCCGAGGTATTTGGACGGAACAACTTGTATATACAAAACGAAAACACTGCTTCTTCGTAAAATTTTTGCATATACAGTGAATAAACAAATGATTCACGAGCAGTAACTATAAACATGCTGCAACATTACGGTTCATGTATGGTCATGTGAGGTCAAACGGTCAAACACATTTGTCTTTATTCACATTAAAAATAATCAAGTAACTTTGCAATTTGCATACAGGAAAGGTGAAGCAAACAACCTTCGACATTTTGTCTTATTCAATTAATAAAACATTTTAATTGAAAAGAAAAGAACACGAATAGCTAGCATGTGTAGGGTCTGATATATTGAAAACATGTTCCTTTCAAGTAAAGAAAGAATATAATATAATATTCAAAACAATTCACTGAACAATTGAAATGTCAAGTACGGTTAATGATAATAACAACACATAAAAATCAAGAAATGAAACCGTGTAGACACTGTAGCGGTGCTGAGTTTTAACTTTTGGTCAAATAAATTATAAATATGAATAATGCAACAAATTGTCCTTCCTGAGAGGTATCGTCTTCAACCTTGAGCTGGGTCATTTTGACCCGGCTGCGAACCGGCGGACCCGAGTGGAAACCCGACGGTTTCCATCCCTTTTCAGTACCAAAATTATCATTTAAAATCATATAAAAGTCAGAAACTTGATTTCATTCATATTTCAAATTTTAGTTTGGATTTAAAGGGTCAAAACGTAATACCCATTTTTCTGAAAAATCCAAACTCCATGACAGATTCAAACAACAGATAAGAGCAAGCAAGGCAGAGGTTAAGAAAGGCTCTGATACCAAATGTTAGTTTTACCGAAAATAGATTTTAATGTATTCTCATTTACTCATAAACACATATTAGAACTAACCTCCAGCCATAGCTTTGTTATACCACACTAAAAAAACTTCTAGAAGAACAAATGTTGCAGCTCCTTCCTCTTGATCACGTCAAGCAACAAGTAGCTTCCTATATTTCCAGACTACAGCACCTCGTCACGCACAAGATGATCTCCAGCGTTTCTGATATTGCTGCAAGCACAAAGTACTTCCAGTCTATAAACACTATCCCAGATGATGGAAACGAGTATTGAATATTATTGACTGTGTTTAGACTAGGGACTCTATGCTGTTATTTATAGAGATTAGATTTTGTCCATCAAGAAATTGATCCCTCCTTTTCAGGAAACAGACATCCCACTATCACCTTAACAACTTAACCAATCATTATCTCTTAAAAACTGAAAAAGAGTAACTAGCTAAGACTTGGTCAGCTAGTGGTGGAATGTGTGAGAGATATTAGGGTCACTTTATCTTTATTTTAAAAATTAAAAATAAAGTCCAACAGCTGCGTCTTATGCGGTCTGGGACGATGGCAAAACTAATGGACACGGTGGTGGCTGAGGCGATTGGAGGCGCATCTTCTGGCAATTTCTTCCTTTTGATTATGTCTACAATTGGGGACCATAACCCTTTATTTATAAGAATTGCATGTCCTTTCATGAAGAGTGATGTCCCTTCGAATTCAAACTCTTTCATGAAGAGTCATGACTATCCATACATTTCTTATCTCTAATTTTGCCCATCATAAAAATAGAAATAAGACCTTATGGTATCTACACAATAATTTTCATAACAATTATGTCCATAACCATAAACCTTACTTGAATTAGATCACTTTAATTTGACTAATTAAAATAATGGCCCTAACACATTTAAACATTACAAGTGTGACCCAAAAAATTCTAACAGTTATCTTTTGTCAAGCCATCTCCAACCTTGTGTTTTCTTTTATCTGCAAGGCTTACAAACTTGCTTGGTTGCTCTTTGTCAAGGTGTGGTATATCATCTTTTATAGATATATTACTTTCTAGAAGTTATGGATATTTTTTCTTGGGAGGTGGTTTCATTTTTTCCAAGCAGAACTTACTAAATTTCTATACCTTGAAATTTTTTCCAAACCATGGTAAGGACCATGAACAACTTGAATAGAATTATAGGTCAATGTTATAGTGATCAATTTAGTATGTAGAATGTGGTTAGTACCAGTTAGCCTGGGCCTTCTTAGAAGACAAAACATGCTTGCTCATTTCCCTAAAAACATCAAAGGTGAACATATAGATCTAATAAAATATGG
Organism: Sophora flavescens; assembly: GCA_030762895.1. NCBI lineage: Eukaryota > Viridiplantae > Streptophyta > Magnoliopsida > Fabales > Fabaceae > Sophora > Sophora flavescens. Next base: position 181,593,815 of record CM061067.1, read on the forward strand.
GGTTGAAGAAAGAACATCAACAATGCCAAATTTGCTGTAAAACACAAAATCGCAAACTGTTGGTTCCTAAGAGAAGAATTTAGCAATGAGCAAGTGATGTTTTCATTCTCCTCTATGTCCTGATCATTTGAACAAAAATATTGAGTAATTTTACCTTTTCATAATATGGAACATGTTGAATTAATGTTTTTATTCTGAATCAAGGTATGGGCGTAAGCTTTTCGTGGTGCACCTGTTAATCAAGAAGTCATTGACCAGCTACACTTATGAATGAATATTTGCATTATAAAATGAAGTTTGGTTCCTGGCACTGATAAATGAGTATTAGATGAGTTCTGCCGTCAAAGTTAATTATGTGATATAGGTGTTAATTTTTATAATTTGGTTAAAGTGTATCATGGATTGCTTTTATTGTTGGCCTGACAGTTTTGCGTACAAACAGTCTGGAACTATTTTTCTTTGGTTGAAGTTGAAAAGGTTATAGGCAATGTTTGGACTTTACTCTTTCGTTTTATTCCTTAGCTTATAATGTCCATTTCTAATGCTAATGTTTTTCAATAAATGTATCTTAAAATTACCTTCTAAAATTTTCCTTTGTGTGGAGTTTGGGATTATTGTTCACTAATCTTAACCGTTTGTAAATTTTTATATTAACTTTATGTTTTCTCCATGTTTAATACCATTTTTTTTGTGTACAAGGTCATGACCACATTTAAGCAGGATATCTTCTATATTTTGATAGATTCCCTCTTTTTAATAGACAAGTTTTTTGTTTTAAATGTAAATCATCACAAATTTCATTTGTCCTAATTAACTCAATGGTATTTGTGCAGGTATGATGTTGAGATGTTTCTAACTTGTAGATTTCTTAGCACAAGGCAAGTTGTAAGTTTTAATTGTCATGATTTTCATAAGTTAGTTAGTGCCTTGATATTAGATTGATCAATTGACTTGTTCCAAAAAATGTAGACAAAAGTTTTTACGTGTTATTGTTATAGGCAAATCTAACAAGAAAATGTGTTATATGAAGCCGATCCACTTGGAATTGGTGGTGAATTTAGATCCAAAAAATCACAAATAGTTAATACCATAAAGCTTGCTTCATGTGCTCTCACTACAAAGGAACATTAGAGGTGGCTTCTTTTTTTCTTTGAAATCTATTTGCTTTTCTTTTTTGCTGCATTGTTGGTTTGATAACGTATGAATAGTGTTCTGCACTCTCATATTTGGATTGTTTATTTTTATTGGTTCAGTTTTGCTAAAGATTCATGCTTTTATTTGACGATGGCTTCCATCCATATAAAATTCCCATATTTTATTTAAGTTTGTCAATAAAAAATTGCGACTTTATGATTTCATCAAAGAAGGAAAAGGGTGTGAATACTGAGAGAATTTTTAGAGTGTAAAATTTTCACTTGAATGGTGTAATGACATAAATTGGTTTCTATTAGCATTTTGAGTAAGAGTGTTTTATATATATTTTTGCAAATGAGTTTTTTTTTTTTTTTTTTGCGTAAGATTGATATAAAGACATCTAGCTTTCAGCTTTCAATGTTGACACTTTTTTTTACCATTTGCTGAAAAGTGCTTTATGCTGATTATTTATTTATTTTTTTACATCACAATGGGTATTTAAAATCAATATGAAAGATGTGGTTGATATTCTTATGACTGCATCTTATAACAAATTAAAAAAATCATTTTGCATGGATACTATGTAGCATATACAGGGGTGTTTTATTTAATTAATAATTACACTTAAACTGAATACTATGTGTTGCTTATGTTTTTCACGCTTGACCTTGAAAGGCAGGAAAGTCACTTTCAGTCCAACCGTGATTCTAAACATCAGAACTTCTAGCTGAGATAAATGAATTAGAGTGGAAAATAGCAAATTTAATGTGGTAGGAAGAACCTCTTAGATGGCCTACATCATTCTTTTAGTGAATTACTTGAAAGACTTAATTTGATGAAAAAGGTAATATTTTAAATAAGTTCTCCTGCTCATTTTTTACTCTTAATTTGTGAGACTTCCTTTGATGAATTCTTGATCTTTGGTTATTCCACTCATTCCATTACTATAAACTGTCAGTCTATCCCCGTTTTTTTGGTGAAAAAGTCTATTCTAAATTAAATTAACAAATGCAATAGGAAATGACCTTAACATTAAAAAGTATGGAGAGTATGTAAACTAAAATGTGTTGAAGTTGAAATCGTGTCTGTGTTTCTTTTTGTTTTCACACTGGGTTCTATTTTACATTTTCCTTTGTTTTTATTCAACTATTATGATTAGTAATCTTCTGAATTGTATGCGATTCTTGTTGATAAGAAAGAAGTTACATAAATTTATCCATAATTATTAAATTTGTACTTTGAATATCTTATTTCCTTGACACTACATTGATCAAAATCGTGAATATTAGAAGTTTCTTTGACAGGTACAGAAGGTGTTTGTCCTAGGTGTATAGGAAATCAATAACACAAAGTAAGCGAGGTTAGATGTGAGAGGAAAGGAGTAAGTTGAGTTAAAAATTCAAGTAATGATATTGTACCTCCTTTTGAATCCCAATTAATATTTGTAGGATTTTTTTTTAATACATAATGATGGAGAATCCTGCCTACATTGTGCTTTGTGACAAAGCTAAACATAGCTGGTCCCAAGCCCGGATAAAAGGAGATGGTTGTGTTAGGCCATCGACAGCCAATGTAAAACTTAGTCAAATCTCTATGACATGGATCAACGACGTAATAATGTTAATGCTAGGTCGTTGCCCAGAAGCAATGCACTGTATAGCTCGAGTACATTGTCAAATGAGCAAGGGTCGCTGCATCGCCGCCAGGATGTAGTGAAAAATAAGCAAGGGTTCTCACATTTTTGTGAACGAGTGTGGGTAAAGAAGCTAGTTCACGAGAGTAGGATTCGCTTTGGAACTTGGAATATAGGCACACTTACAGGTAAATCAATGGAAATAGTTGACACTATGATTAGGAGGAGGATCAATTTCATGTGCCTACAAGAAACTAAGTGGGTGGGAGAAAATGCAAAGGAATTAGACTCTTCGGGTTTTAAGCTTTGGTACACTGGCAAAGTAAAATCGAGAAATGGGGTGGGCATAATTGTTGATAAATATTGGAAGAATGATATTGTGGATGTAAAAAGGGGTTGGAGATAAGATCATTGCCCTAAAATTTGTAGTGGAACAAAGCACCTTTAATGTGATTAGTGCTTACGCACCTCAGGTAGGGTTAGAAGAACACTTCAAGGTAAACTTTTGGGAGGATTTAGAAGGCCTAATTCAGGAAATATCGCTAGGTGAAAATATTTTTTTAGGAGGGGATCTAAATGGGCATGTAGGGAGGGCACCTAGAGGTTACGACTGTTTGCATGTGGGATATGGCCTAGGGGAGGTAAATGGGGAAGGTAAGTCTATTATGGACTTTTCATCTGCTTTCGATCTTACTATAGCCAATACGTGTTTTAGGAAACGTAAGGAGCATCTTATCAAGTACAAAAGTGGGGTGACAAGCTCTCAAATAGATTTCTTTCTTATTAGGAGACCGGATAGAAAGATTTGCTTGGACTGTAAAATCATAGCTGGAGAGAGCTTGACTACCCAGCATAGAGTCTTGGTTATGGATGTAAGAGTTAAGAGAAGTGTGAAGAGAAAAGGCCACGGAAAGGTTTCAAGGATCAAGTGGTGGCAACTAAAGGGTGAAAAACAAAGGATCTTCCAACACAAGGTTTTGGAGGGAGGGTACTGGGAGGCAAACGGAAGTGCAAATGATATGTGGGACAAGATGGCCAAGGGGATTAGGAAGGTAGCTATAGAGACGCTTGGTGAATCAAGAGGATTCGAACCTAGGGGTAAAGAATCCTGGTGGTGGGATGAAAGTGTGAAAGCTAAGGTTCGGGTTAAAAGGGAATGTTTTAAAGCTTTGTCTTTATGTAAAAATGCTGAAAATTGGTAAAATTATAAGGTGGCTAAAAAAGAGACCAAGAAGGCAGTGAGCGAAGCCAGAACTAAAGCTTTTGACGGGTTGTACCAATCCTTAGGCACCAAAGATGGTGAGAAATCTATTTATAGGCTTGCTAAAAATAGGGAAAGAAAGACAAGATACTTGGACCAAGTGAAGTGTATTAAGGATGAAGAAGGTAGAGTTTTGGTTAAGGAACAAGATATTAAAGATAGATGGAAGAATTATTTCCACAAGTTATTTAATGAAGGATTTGAAGTTGTATCATGCTCACGGGTGCTTGACATCAGAGAGGAGGACCAAAATTACACTTTTCATCATAGAATCCAAGAGCATGAGGTAAAAGAAGCTTTAAGAAGGATGGATAATGGCAAGGCAGTTGGACCGGACAATATACCTGTGGAGGTATGGAAGAGTCTTGGAAATAGAGGCATTAGTTGGCTCACGAAGTTTTTTAACGAGATTATGAGGTAAAAAAAAATGCCGGAAGAATGGAGGAGAAACACTTTAGTTCCGATTTACAAGAATAAGGGAGATATACAAAATTGCGCATATTATAGGGGGATTAAGCTTATAAGTCATACTATAAAGCTATGACAAAGGGTGCTTGAACGAAGACTAAGAAAAGAAACCAAAATCACCGACAACCAATTTGGTTTTATGCCTGGGAGGTCGACCATGGAAGCAATTTACTTGCTACGACGAGTGATGGAAGAATATCGAAGGGATAAAAAAGATTTACACATGGCCTTCATTGATTTGGAGAAAGCGTATGATAGGGTGCCAAGAGAGGTTTTGTGGAAAGACCTAGAAAAGAAAGGTGTTCGGATTGCCTATATTCGAGCTATCAATGATATTTATGAGGGGGCCGCGACTAGTGTGAGAACGCTGGGTGGAGCCACAGAAGATTTCCCAATAACCATAGGTCTGCACCAAGGGTCAGCTTTAAGCCCCTATCTTTTTACCTTGGTCATGGATGTACTTACGGAGCACATTCAAGAGCCAGCACCACGATGCATGCTTTTCGCAGATGATATAGTTCTAGTTGGAGAGTCGAGAGATGATATAAATGGAAGGTTGGAGACTTGGAGACAAGCTTTAGAAGCACATGACTTCCGTTTGAGTAGAAGCAAGACGGAGTATATGGATTGTAAGTTTAGCAAAAGGTGAAATACCTCTAGCTTAGAGGTGAAAGTTGGAGACCACAACATACCACAAGTCACACGGTTTAAATATCTTGGGTCTATTATACAAAATGACGGATAAATTGAGGGAGATGTAAACCATCGGATTCAATCGGGGTGGTCGAAATGGAGGAAGACTTCGGGTTTTTTGTGTGATAAAAAGGTACCTCTTAAGCTAAAGGGAAAATTTTACCGTACATCTATTAGACCGGCAATGTTGTATGGGACGGAGTGTTGGGCGGTAAAAAATCAACACGAGAGTAAAATCAATGTAGCAGAGATGAGAATGTTGCGCTAGATGAGCGGAAAAACTAGACGTGATAGGATTAGGAATGAAAGCATTAGAGAGAGAGTTGGGGTAGCACATATTGTAGAAAAGATGGTTGAATCTCGACTTAGGTGGTTTAGGCATGTATGGAGGAGACCTTTAGATTCTGTAGTAAGGAGAGTGGACCAGGTGAAGGGAAATCCAATAGCTAGAGGCATAGGTAGGCCAAGAAAAACTATAGGAGAAACTATTAAGAAAGATTTGGAGGCCAATGATTTAACTATTAACATGATTCATGATAGAACATTATGGCACCGTATGATCCATGTAGCCGACCCCACCTAGTGGGATAAGGCTTGGTTGTTGTTGTTGTATATAATGATGGAAGAGCTATAGAAAGGTGGTTGTAATTTAGATGCATGGGTTCACTGATGAGCCTCTGTTTGACTGGTTTTATAACTAGTAAAGACCTTGGCTTTGTGCTTATTTTATATCATTTTTACCCAAATTAGACTTGATTGTCCTTAAGTAATATTTTGAGTCTGTAAATTGTTTTTAAGTTAATTTAGTTGATTTAGAGTGAATAAAGTATTTACTTTTACTTTCTATTTTCAGGTAAATAAAAAGGAATAATTCTGGAGTTTCTCGCCCCGCGAGAAGGCCGCTCGCCTCGCGACCCCGAAGCTGACTGTTCCAAGAAAATGCAAAGTCTCTGGTTCGCCCCGCGAAGCAATGGCTCGCCTCGCGAATCATCCAACCATGAAAAGTCAGAGACAATCACGGCTTGCCCGTGTGGAAGGTCACGGGCGTTGCAGTTTGGGAATTTGAAGCGTTCGCCTCGCGAAGCTATGCTCGCCTCGCAAGAAGACAAAGAGTTGCAGACCTTTCATGTTATTCGCCTCGCGAGCAGTGCTTCGCCTCGCGAGGACTTGGATTCCAGAATGTGTATATAAACTGCTCTATGGCAGAATGATAAGTTAGCTAGTTTTAGGCTGGGCTAGTCAGTTTTGGCTAAGTCTCAGTTAGTAGTTAATTAGTTTTAGTCTTATTTTCTCTTTCTTTTGTTTTGCTTCTGTAATGGAGAGCTAGTCTCCTAGATTAATCTACTGTAATTGGTTTCTGTTAACACTTGAGGTTCTGTATTCCATGTTTAGTTGCTTTCTCTTTTCAATGCCATGTTGTATGTTTCTGTTTGTTATTTCAGGAATGTATAGTGTGGTATTGTTTCATTTCGGTGATGCTATGTTCCTATATATAATCGCGTTTGTTATTTCGCGTGTGTTCATTCATGTTCGTTTGTTCATGAGAGCTTAACCCCGTTTGTTATTTCGGGAATAGGAACATACATCTGTAGTAGCGGTTTTCGTTTGTTAATTGTTGCTACAACCGGGAGGGGATTAGTATCTGCTTAGGATTTGCATGAACCAATGATAGTGGGAAACTAAGAACAGTAGGTTAATCGTCTTTTGTTTATTTGTTGCTCTCTTTAACTACTTTGTTTTCATTATTTTGTTTTCTTAATTTAGTTTCAAATCTCAAAACCCCCAGTTCTAACATTTTCTAACTTTTTCTGTTAATAATAACAACACTAAAGAGTCCTTGAGAGACGATCCGAGTTGTCGCACTATACTGCATTATTTTATAATCGCTCGTTCTTTTTGGCACGTGGCGACAGCGCGGTCATTCACATGTGGAATAGATGATGTTCTGTTAACCGAAGCAAAGGATGGTGAAATAATGACACAACTTGAAAGATAAGAGGAAGTTGGTGCCACAACTTGAAAGCTCATTGGAGTCTTAGATAATGATATTATAGGTACTCGTGTAGAATTAATTTAAGCTAAACATATTATTGTAGAATAATGTACCATTTGTATATTGAGTGGCTGCATTTAACCATGACTTCAAATAGTTAAGACCGGTTTAGATATGATCTTAAAGGTATACAATGCATTAAATGCAATTTCAAACTTAGGCACTACATTCAATTGTAGTCATAGTCATACAAAAGAGGACAAGGTAATTAAGCAATGGTTCTATGAATGTATTTATATGTTCCATTTTGTAGCCAAATATTTTTCTACTGGAGAGCATATTCATCTAGAACATGTGATGACATGGAGGAGCATATTTAACTAGAACGTTGGATAACATGGGGGTTGTTCCTTCAACACTTGATCCGAGAAGAAATAAGTGGTTTTTGGTAGGTGTATGGTTAGTAGAAGGAAATGTTTACAGTCTATAGTGATGAACGTACAAAATATGTTAGTTTGGAAGTGTAATTAGGAAGGAGTTTGTAAATAATCTTGGAAATCATAGGAAAAGTGATAGGAAAATACATACTTTGATATGAATAAAGTTTGGATTCATTGGATCTTTATTTTTGTGAAAAAGGCACTCAAAATATGTTGAAAGTGTACAGAAATAGTAGTCCAGTGCTCAGCTCTTGAGCCGATCGCTCAGCCCAGACAGAAACGAAAGGAAATAGAAGTACAGAGAGCTGCCCAGCCAGCGCCCAGCGTTGGGATCAGGACGCTCAGGGCCAGCAAGCTGAAAGAAGGCCAATGCCAAAGACAGATGTATAGTGCCAAGAAGGCCAGCGCCCAGCGCTAGGACAGACAGAAAGATGCAAATTGAGCGATCGAGAGCACCCAGCGCAGGTCAGGGGCGCCCAGTACTGGGTTACGAGCAGAGAACCTATAAATACGTGCTTCAGCTGTTGGAAATGGATCTTTGGCTCATTTTTCACATTTTCTCACTTTGGTTCATCACTTTCTCTCCACTTCCTTGAGGATTCAAGCTTGGGAACAATATTTGAAGCTTCTATGGATTCTTCCACACTCTCCTACTCAAGTTCTTCCATCTCTACTCTCTCTTTTATGTGTTACTAGATCAATTATATTAGGATGATTTCAATTTAGAATTTGATGTAATTGACTTTGATTTCTGATTTCAATTCTATTTCATTAAAATTGAGTAATTACTTCTATGCTTAATGCTTCTATTGGATTGATCAACTTTGGATTGATGTTAGATTCAATTTCACAATTGGAAAATTGGTTATTGGATTGGAATTGAAGTAGATTACCAATGGAATGTTGATTCTAGGAATTGAACCCTATTGCAATGTATTCTTATGAATCTCATGCTTAATGTTTGTGCTAATTGTTGAATCACCTAAGGAATTAGGGTTCTTAATTGGTACAAAAGGATTATCACCTAAGGAATTATGGATAAATCTAGGTTAGTGACTTGAATGTCAATTGTATGGAATGAATTGAACTTAGGATTAAATAAGGTTACGTCAAGTGAAGATTGAATGATTTCAATACCTAACCACTTTAACCTATATTGAATTCATTCTTTAATTGCTATTGTTTCATTCATTGGTGTGACAACTCTTAAATACAAAAAATCATAAATCTCTTGGAACTATGAAATTCATTCATTCAAATAGCTATTGCCTATGCTACGTTGATACTTGATCACAATCCTCGTTGGAAACGATACTTTACTTTCACTCTATTACTGGTAGCGATTTGGTGCACTTGCCAAACCATCAACAAGTTTTTGGCGCCGTTGTCGGGGATTGTTGATTAATATCAATAAGGCTAAAGCATTGTTAATTTGAACATCATTTTTTTGGATACTTTTCTGTTTTTTTGTTTGAATTTTTGATATTTTGGATATTCTCATGTTTTATTGAGATTTTGTGTAGTGTATGCGAGGTAAATCTACAGGTGAGCTTTTATTTGATCCCAAAGTTGAGAAGACGGCAAAGAGGAATAAAAAAGAATCAAAATAAAGAAAAAGAAAATTCTTCTTCCTCATCACAAGTTCAACAAGAGGTTATCATGGCTGAAAATGTGCAAGGAGACCGAAGGACATTGGGAGAGTATTCTAATGATCCAATCAACCGGAATCATTCAAGTATTGTTAGACCACTAGTAGCCGCAAATAATTTTGAGATCAAGCCGGCATTGCTCCATATCATGCAATAAAATCAATTTGGAGGAAGTGATGCCGAAGATCCAAATAGTCATGTCTCAAATTTTCTAGAGATATGTGAGACTCTTAAGATTAGTGGAGCTACAGATGATGCTATAAGGTTGACGTTCTTCCATTTTTCATTGAGAGATAGAGCCAAGGCTTGGCTTCAATCTCAACCAAGAGGAAGTATCACTACTTGGGATGACTTGGAAGAAAAGTTCTTAATAAGGTATTTTCCACCGTCAAAGTTTGTGAAGATGAGAGGAGATATTTCAAGCTTTATGCAACGTGAGGGTGAGACTTTATATGATGCTTGGGAACACTTCAAGGAACTCCTAAGAAAGTGTCCTAATCATGGCTTTGATGATCTTCAACAAATGCAAATATTTTGTAATGGATTGAGACCTCGGACAAAGCTCATGTTAGATGCCTCGGCGGGAGGTTCAATGAATTCAAAAACTGCGGATGAAGCTTTGAGGTTGGTTGAAGCCATGGCATCTAATGATTATCTCATGAATCATGATAGAGGAGGCACATCGACAAAGGGGATGATAGAGCTTAACTCTCAAAATGCACTTTTGGCTCAAAACAAAATCATCACTAATCAATTGGAGGCAATCACAAAGCAACTTCATGCTATGAATGTGGGGCCAATGCAATGACAACAAGTCATGAGTTGTGATTTTTGTGGAGGAGATCATGAGAATGGTAAATGTGAAGCAACTTTAGGCTCTCAAGAGAAAGCAAACTATATGGGGAATTTTCCAAGACAAGGGCAGAATTTTTATTCAAATTCCTACAATCAAAATTGGAAGAAGCACCCTAACCTTCCTTGGACACAAGAAGCTCCACAAGACAACACATCTTCACAACAACCACTACTCCAAAATCAACCACATCGTGATACCGATGAAAGAATGGATAAATTAGAGAGCACTCTTGCACAATTCATTCAAGTCACATAATCTAACTTCAAGAATACCGATGCATCAATCAAGAACCTTGAAGTGCAGATTGGACAGCTTTCTAAACAAGTTTCTAGTGCATTAAGTGCAGGATTTTCTGGAAATACTACTAATAATCCAAAGGAGGAGTGCAAAGTCATCATGTTGTGAAGTGGAAAGCTAGTAGAGCCGGTTGTTGATCATTCCACATGCCAAAATGCTAAAAATTCTGAGTTGAGCAAGAAGATGGTTGAGACTAGTGATAAATAAGAGAGTTCAAAAAGGAAAGAAGAAGTAGAACATCAAGATGATAGGAAGGAAAATAAGTTGAAATTAGTTGATGAAGATTCTATCTT